>JARBWK010000012.1:92348950-92382298 GCA_030556195.1 Anolis apletophallus | reverse complement strand
TCTCCCAGACTTGACGTCCTCCAACTCGGGAGACACTGAGTCGACACTCAGAGCCCTCGACGTTCGACGGCCCTCTGGGTGTACAAAAACAGGTCGGCGGACTATCATCGGCCGACCAAACTTTTCGTCTCCTACACCACCGACAAGCTGGGCTTGCCGGTGTCGTCCCAAAGACTCTCGAACTGGGTGGCTTCCCTGGTTGAACTCTGCTATCAGGTAGCGCATCAACCGTGCCCCACTAAGGTCAAAGGCCGCTCCACCAGAGCTGTGGCCACATCAACGGCTTTTCTCCAAGGAGTCCCCTTGGACCAGATTTGTAGGGCGGCCACCTTGGCCAATCCCTCCACTTTCACATCCCATTACCGGGTAGACACCCTATTTAGAAGGGAGGCAGCGTTTGGTAGAGCAGTCCTCACCCGAAGGACCTTCAGGGCTAGAACCCCAGGGTAACCCTGTCTCTCCCTCCCCATACGGGTTGGTCGACAGTTTAAGGTCGACCGAGCCGTGCTGCCATTATAACCGTTTAAGTGTTCACCGTGCCCGGTTCCCGGGTCACAGTCTGTCGGTTAAGCGCTTACCTAGAACCCCTAGTTGCTAGGTTGCACCTGTTGTGCACTTATGCTGTGAGGCCTGCGTGCCTGACATGAATGGTGCTTGTTGCACTACTGCTGTGAGGCGGTGTGCCTACCACAAATAGTGCCCGTTGCACTTACTGCTATGAGGCCTGCGTGCCTGACATGAATGGTGCTTGTTGCACTTATACTGTGAGGCCTGTGTGCCTGGCATGAATGGTGCTTGTTGCACCATGTTTACAAGTGGGAGCATGCCTTCCACTCTTATTTATTATATTGTTGAACTGTTATTTATTAAGATTGCTGGTTGCAATAAACCTGGTTGGTTTTCTAAAATTGGCTGGTTTGTTCCCACCTTCCCTTACCTTAGCTCGGTAAGTCTTCATAAGTGTGCATTCACAGAGCTCTCGAAGAAGAATGGTAGGTTACAGGTATGTAACCTACCAATCTATCTATCTATCTATCTATCTATTTTTTGTATTTGTATTTGTATTTGTATACTGCCTTTCTCCGCCCAAAGCCGACTCAAGGCAGGTTTGTTTTGCTCTTAGAGGCTAACACTGAATAATTGAAATTATATATCAATTGCTTTGTTTTTACCTGAAATTATTGGATTGTATAATGTCTAGATATGGGACAAAGATTGAACAATAGATTTACTAATAACAACACATCTGTCTCTGAACTTCACTCCTTCAAATAAGTCACATGGACTGCTTCAATATCTCTTAGCCTGCAACTCTATTTCTATATTTTCCATGTTTTCCAAATGAAGTGTTGTAATGTTTGAAATATATGTTGGACTTCAGTGAGAAGGAGGTAATAACAGCTTTTTTAGATTCAGAAAGATGATAATGATGGTTGACTTGGACCCTTGTGCCAGTGAAATTTGCTTTCACTGCTGGGTCAGTTTAGTTGTGAAAGCAGAGGATATCAATAACCAAGAAAAGGAAGGAGCTGAAATCTCAGTGGCATGCAAAAATGAATGTTTTATTGGTCCAACAAGTTCTGAAATTCATTTCGCTTAAAAAGTTCACTGTTTTGCCCACTGTGTTTTGTAGCAACTTAGTAGTGCACCTCTGAAATGTCACTTTCTTCATCAATTTCCACCTATACCCCATCCTCTCATCTGTGCTTTGACATCTTGGAATTCCCTCCCAGGAGAGATTAGGAATGCCCCCTCATTGGAATCCTTTAGAAAACAACTGAAAACCTGGTTCTTCCAACTGGCCGTTGGAGATTAAGCTCCCAAATGCCCCCGTTTCTCTAAGACCTTTCCCCCCCTATGTGACCCTTTGTGCTCGACACTACTCCAGCTATCTCCCCCTAGTTTTTAAATATTCTATATTTCCATGTGGCCCGCCCAGTCTGTTTTGTGTTTAGATTCACCTGTATTGTTGTGTTTTTACAGATGTATTTTATTGTGTTCATTGCTTTTATTATGTTTATTGTTTTTTATGTTGTTGATATTTTATGATGTGTTGTTCGGGCATGGCCCCATGTAAGCCGCTCTGAGTCCCCTCTGGGGAGATGGATGCGGGTTAGAAATAAAGTATTATTATTATTATCTTTGACTGATTCATTGATACATGTGTGGCAAAAACTATTTCACCCTCCTTTTACATCTTTTTGCATTTTGTTAAAAAATGGTAAATATATAAAATTCCAGATCATTTGACAAACAGATTCCTCAACATATATATCTTTTATAAGCAATTATCCCCAATACCTGTATTGCTGTATGCTATTTTCCTTAAAGTACACATCTGTTTTTACATTTTACTAATGCATACATAGATGCATTCATTTTCTGATCAGAGAACTATGTCACAAAATTTGAACAAGAACAAAAACCAAAAGATAATTATATGCTAGTTCTTAGATTAGTTCACATAAAACTGTTAGGCTGTTTTGTATTAAAGCCTGAATCAAATAATACTCCCCCACTTACCCATCTCTACATTTGAGTAAAAATGATTATTATCCCAGAAATGTAGGACTGGATATCTAACACTCTGATCCCAACAAAGCAATTCTTATATGTCTCTCCCAGCAAGATTATCTTGCCCACATCTGTAATATTGCAAATAGGATATTGTATGGTTGTCACTGTAAAGTCACTCACTGGGCTATGATGCTTCCTTTTAGCAATGGCTAAAATGTGCTGGTGGCACTCTTGAAGTGTTTGTCGAGAAACGTCCTTCAGTAAAATTGTTTTCTTTCCTTAACCTCCAGATGAAGAAGGGTATGAGAGATTCTCATTACATGCTTCTACACTTTATGCCATCAGCAACTGCAGAAAGCATTAAAGGTTAGCTACCAGTTTTCTTGACTGTGTGCATGAAACATATAGGCCTGCTGTGAGGTGACATTGAGCCTTCAATAGGAAGAGTTATTGGTGTGAGAAGATCCATTTTCAACAATCCTGTCTGTTCTTTTCTGACTCCTTTTATTTAGCCCAGTGCTGGAAAATTGGCTTTTTAAAGTCATTGTTTCTAAGATAATATTTCTACAGTAAAAACTGAGATGAGAATTAGACACATGTGGCTTTTTAAGTGACATAATCATGTTTTAAACCATAATGTTACTTCTATACTGGGGAGAGGAAACTTTTGGCTCTTCAGATGCAACTGGACTATAACTGATCTGAACCTTCTAGGGTTTCTCACCTTTGGCTATGCTGGCTAGGATTTGCAGTCCAAGGAATGCATTTGATTTGCAGCCCAATGACATTGGAATACCTGAATTATTCCCCATGGAATAAATCCTATTACTAACCCCAACAAGAGTAAATTCATTGAATCAATTGCATAATGATTTATCCGAATCTGTTGAATCCCTTTAATTCAAGTGATCTACTTCATAAATGGATCTAGCAATTGCACTGAAGCCCATGTGGTGGTAGTGTTACTTCTTAACATTATTCAGTACCATATTCTGGAATGTTCTATATTATGATTATAATACCATTATGAAGTTCAAATTGTAAACAAATGAAAAGAACCTACATGTGTGTGTGTGTGTGTGTGTGTGTGTGTGTAAATATCAAGATCTGACAGTAAATAAGTACCATATTTATACCCTGCCCTTCTCACCTCATAGGGGACTCAAGACAGCTTACATATATAGGCAACAATTTGATGTCATATGGACACCTTGGCTTTTTCTTTCTTGGCTTTACTTTGCAAACAAAGATTCAGGAAAGACTCATCCCCCACTTTCTACAAGCGTGTTGATGATTCGGAGGTTGGATGTGTCCTTCGAGCCTGTGCAATGGATCTTTCTGGTGGAGCAAAGCGTGCACAGAACTGGCTTCACCCTTTGAACCAAAGGTTTGTCTGCTGGGGCCTAGCAAGCTGGGATAGTGGCAGCAAAGTCCTCAGGTCGTAGGTTTGGTTTGAGTTTCCTTCTCTTAGATGGTTCACCTTGCAGAATTAAACCAGCACCATCTGTCCGGGTTTGAAATTCGAGTTTTTTCTTCTCCTAGGATGGTTGCCAAAAGGCTAGAGAGCCCATCCTGCCCATTGACACTCTTTGTCAGATCCTTTGGTTGTGACCTGTCTGGCATGGGAGGCCCTACCGGTGGCTATTATGCCACCGCCAACATAGCTCACAACTTCATTAGGGTACGCAAGCCTTTCCCCCTCGACAAGGGGGTGCCAACGGACAGTACACACATAGTAAAATAAACATATACATCAAAACAATAATTAAAAACATATCAAACCTTAAAACCACTTATTTAAAATCACGTAATCCAATATAATAATCCAAGGTCATTCCAGGTTGTCATTGCACTAATTCATATCCTCTTGTTGCACTGCTAGATTACTTGTAGGGATTGAGAAATTATTTAAAGATAATAATAAATGGCTGGTGATGAGTAAGATGTTTTGAATGCTGTAAAACCCTGTGAAGAGGAATCCCGAAGTAAAATAAATTATCGGAAATGTGATTTATTTAGTGCAAAAATTGCATGTGGATGTTTTATCCAGATAACAACAAAACAACAACAGAAAATAATGACCAGAATCCCACCAGAAACTTATGAATGAATAACCTATAGTTACACATGAATAACTGTATAGTATTAATTATCCCTATGTACTCCCTACTTTAGAAAACACACAGGGATCATGAAAGTTCCCCGATCTTCACTTTCCAAGAACATAATATAATTGATAGGAATTTACTCCTCTGTCACACAGGAAGTAATTGATGGATGGTCCATCCCACCTTCATGTAAACAATCTTCTATGTTTCCTATTTAGCAAATCTTGTTTATTCTGTGACATTTATTAATTTATTCATTTACATGAAACATCTTTTTTCAGAGTACGAACATTGTTTAATGAAAAAAACACCCATTTCAATCATGCACAAATTTAGACAAAAATGGGTCCTGAATTATGAAGAAGCTTTGAACATCACAAAGTCTTTAAAAGCTTACTTACAGTAGAAAGAAAATTACTTGATTCTTGTTGAAAAATAGTGCGAAAAGGCATGGTTCAAAATGGATTCATGAATGTTCTTTCTGTCTTCCATGTTCTAGAGGCAAACAGCTCTTGCTGGGAAAGTACTGTGTTTTAAGTAGTTATGTAAACAATGTGTTAAGCATCTTTTTCTCATGGGACTGCAGGTGCTGAAGAGAACTATTTATTCCTGTCTCATGGAAAGCAAGGTTATTGAAAAGCATAACAATCTGTAGATATAGGTGTGTTCTTTCTGTATAGTACAGCCTACTACTGATGACTATAGCCAATTATTTTCAAGAAGAAAGGAGGAGTTGTGGTTGTTGTTAAAAAAACCGAAAGTCCTCCATTTTGTAAATTTCACTTATTTCTAGTCTTTTGTTACTGCTGTGGGTGTGTTTTTTTTGCTTTTATGCTTTAAATAAAGTTTGATCTCTGTTTATGGCATGTTTAACTATACTAAGCTTTCTCCTTTCCTGATCTGTTTAAATAAGTCCTCATTACACATTGCTCTAAATGCTCTTCAAAAACTTGTTTAAATTTCAAATATAAATATATTTCATATTTTTGGACAATCATTCAAAATTTCTTTCTTTGACAACTAAATTAGTTCTCAAGCATTGCCTCTTGCTAGTATGTGTTCCAGCAATGCCTCTACATAGGCTAAGGCTAGAACGATGGGGACACTTTGCCAAAGCTGCACAACCCATATATTATAGGAATGTAATGAAAACAGCAATATCAAAGATACATATCAGATGCTCTATGTAAGAAAGAAATTGCTTCAAGAAGTATTTCAAAATGCCCTGACCTGCCCTGTTCCCAGGAACAGTGAATTGCTTCAGTAGGGATTTAATAAGCATCACTGAAGCTATTCCCTTTTGATAAAAGTAGCAAAAGCTGATCAGCCCCTTGAAAAATCCTGGTTCTATTCTTTCAGTGTACGGTTATCTAAACATAAGCCTATTCACATGTGGACAATAAATAAATAAAGATAGATACAGGCAGCTTCTGCATATGTTTGCTATTATGTGTAAACAGCCTTGTCAGTGTAGAATCCCATTCTATTTCATTATATTCCAGTTTAAAATAATAGTAGATTACTTTCCTGTTAACAAAGTGGTGAGTCTTCTAGTTCAAATTGAAGGGTACTATCCATGGTGCTGAATGTATTTTGTGTATATGACAGCTCCTTTACCATTCTTACTAGAAACTGAAATGGATCCCATGTCCTGAACACCCCATCTATCTTACGTTCCATATGAGTCTACAGGATTCTGGTTTGCTGCATGACTCTTAGGTCAGCTGGAATAATAAGCAGCATTAGTTTGATATTGCCCTTGCATGGAAATCTTTATACTAGGCTGCAGGCCTAGTCTGTGAGCACACATATTCATTTCTAGCCCAAACTGTTGAACACAAGGAATGTTTGTTTTAGAGATCGTGCATGAGGCTAGTAGGAAAAATTCTACCACTATCTTAGAGAGGCAAAGCTAAAACAAGAATGGGTAACTATGATAGGCAAAGAGATTGCTTTAGCTTCCCAGGAGAATTCAGAGGACAGCACTCACACTATATCCCTTTGAAATTTATCCCCAAACATCCTATAGGGAATTCTGGGGGGACAGGGGACGATTCTGTCATATTTTAGGACTCTTTGTACCATTTTAGGACTAGGCTTATAGAGAAGCAGGAGCTCCCATAGAGAAGACTAGAGCTCTCTAAGATGGTTATAGAATTTGTCCCACTAACCTTGTGCCTTTCTTTACCCCTTGGAGGGGTAAAGTATAAGTTGTGCAAAGGTCAGCAGTCAGGTTGTTAACTAGAGCTGGTTACAGAGAGTGGACAATGCCTCTACTGAAGCAGCTCTATTGGCTTCTGGTCCCAATTCAAAGTGCAGGTTACCATCTACAAAGCCCTAAATAGTTTGGATCCTGCTTATCTTCGTGACCATATATCCCTCTATGAACCGGTGTGAGCTCTAAGATCTGCCAAGGAGGCTCTTCTCCCACTCCCTCCTCTGTCACAAGCACAATTGGTGCAGACAAGAGAAGAGGCCTTCTCAGTGGTGCCCCCCTGCTCTGGAACTCTCTCCCGGGGAGATTAGATTAGCCCTCACCCTTAATCCCTTTTCTTCGAAGTTATTTGCTAACCTTTCAGGTATTTCCATGCTCTTAACTGGAGTCTTCCCTGATAATTTATATGCCCATAGTTTTTGTCATTTTTGCCAACAATCATATGCAAGCTTCCTTGGTCCTGTTAGTTTTTTGTTTATTTTATTAATATCTCTGGTGTATAAATCGTATTTTCCCCATCCATCATTTATTTCATTCTCTACTTTTATCCATTTATCTTCTGTTTTTAAACTCATTTCTAGTAATGCTCTTAATTGGAAAGCCTCATAATAATATTGTAGATTTGGAAAGCCCCATCCAAGAATTCTCCTTGGGGAATATTGAATCTTTTTAATTATTCTATTTCCCTTTTCCCATGTATCCATTTTCTCAGAGTGTTATCCCATTCTTTTAATTTTTTATATTCTATTTTTATTGGAAGGGTTTGAAAAAGGTAAAATAATTTGGGGATTATACACATTTTCAGTGCTTGTATTTTTCTTGGGATACTTAATTGCTTATCCCTCCAGGATTTTATTTTTTCCTGAACATTTTTCCATATCGCTTCATAGTTGGCCACTTTTAACTTAGTTATTTCTTTTGTAATAACAATACCTAAATATGTCATTTTATTTCTTATAATTTTTATTTCTCCCATTATTGCCTTCAATTCCTTCTGCTCCTTTCCCCCCATATTGAATATAGGCATTTCTGATTTGCACATATTAACTTTCAATCTTGAATATCTTTCAAAGTCTTTTGGAATTATTTGTATTTCCCTTATTGCTTCCATTGGGTTTTCCATTATTAATAGAATGTCATCCGCATGAAGATTTATCTTCAGTTTTTCGTTCTTAATCTGATATCCCTTTATCCTGCCATTGTTTCGTATTCTGTCTGCCAGAGGTTCCATTGCTAGCACAAAGAGCACCGGTGATAAGGGGCAGCCTTGTTTTACTCCTCTTTCTTTTTTCAAATATTTTGTTAGCCCTTCATTTACTCTTATTCTTGCTCTCATATTACTATATAACTCTTTTATTATTTTAATAAATGAAGTTTCAAATCCATATTTATCCATTAATTGTAACAAATAATCATGGTTTAATGAATCAAAAGCTTTATATATGTCTAACTTTAAGAGTGCAAATTTTCTTTTTTTTGGTTATGATTAAGAATGTTTAATACATTTCTTATAGGGTGTGCGATGTTTCTACCTTTTATAAACCCATATTGATCATCCTTTACTATTTTAGTTATAATCCCTTCTATTCTGTTGACTAATATTTTCATGAATATTTTATAATCCTAATTTAGAAGGCTAATAAGTCTATATGAATTGGGGTTTTCTGGATCTTTCCCACTTTTTCTGACTGTTATTATCTCTGATTCTCTCCATGTATCTGGAGGATTACCTCCTGTCATTATACTATTGAATAAATTCTTTAATTCTGGGATTATTATTTCTTTGTAAAACTCTGCTGTGTAACCATCACAACCCGGGGATTTTGCATTTTTCAATGCGTCGATCACCTGTTCTATTTCTTGATATGTTATTTCTGCGGCAAGTTTCATATTGTCTTCTCTGTGTAATAACTTTGGTATATTTTCATTGAACCTTTCTGCATGTGTTTGTTTTTTATAGAAATCTTGATAGAAATCTTCAAATACTTCTCTTATTTCTTTACTTGAATTTACCTTTTTATTATATTTATTTTTTAACTGGGTGACTTTTTGTTTTTCTTTTTCTTTTTCAGATAATTAGCCAATTTTTTCATTGAATTTGTATTTTGTCTTTAAAAATTATTTTTAACATATATTTCTTTTTTCCATAGGTCCAAATTATCCCATTCTTCTAATTGTTCATTTAATTTTTCTAGCTTTACTTTCATCTGGACTTGGAATTTTCTTTCTGATAGTGTTTGTGTTTCTTCTATTTCTTTAACCAATTTTTACCTTTCTTTATTTTGCCTTTTCTTTACTACCACTTCTTTTGCTATGCAATAGCCCCTAATAACAGCTTTTGCAGCATCCCAAACTGTTTCTATACTTGCTGAGCCCCTATTTTCCTTAAATAATGTATCTCTTGTAATAATTCTTACTTGAGTTTTTCAGACTTAATGATCCAATTTTTATATCTCCACATTTTAATTACCACTGTTTCATCTGGGTCTTCTAACTTTAACTCCACAATAATCGGCGCATGGTCTGAAATCCAGATCGGTTGAGTTTCTGTATTTAAAATTCTAGACCTGTTGGTGTTTTTTATTAATCTATAGTCTATCCATGTGAAACATCTATGACTATGAGAAAAGTATGTTGGCTTTTGATTTATAGAGTTTGTATCAAATACATCCTCCAAATTCCACTCTTTTAAAATATTTTTATTATTTCTAAGGTCCATATTAAAGTCCCCACCAACTATTAGCTCCCCTTGATAGAGTTCTTGTACTTTTTAAAACCACTTTCTAAAGTATTTCTTTTTCCCTTTATTTGGGCCATAAACATTTCCTATTGTATATTTCTTACCATTTATTTTACATATTAGGATTATATATCTCCCTTCCTAATCAATTGTTGTTTCTAATATTTCCAAATTAGTTAAATTTCTCATTGCAATTGCTACCCCTCTGGCTTTATTTGTACCCCTCGCTTCTGCTATCACTGACCAACCTGGTATATTTATTAGTTGTTTATTGTCTTTTTATGTTTGTGGGTTTCTTGTAGACAGAGGACATTGCATTGCAATTTCCTTACTAATTGCACTATTCTTGAACATTTCAAATCCAAAGCAATGCCATTTGTATTAAAAAAAAACAAAGATATGTGAAACAAGATGGAAAGATTATAAATTGGCCAGAGTTTTTGGAAAAGAGGGGGAAAGAAAATTGGTTAAAATTAAGAACAATTTGGGGAAAAGTAAAAAAAGAAAGTGCTCTGCCCACTGAAGAACTAAAGGTAGATAAATTACTCAATGCAAGAGAAAAAAACAAGCAAAGGAACAGTAGCAAAAATATACAATTTAATGGTGGAAGATAAAGAGTTCATAATTAGAGCAATATGTAACAAATGGAATGGGGTTAAATCATTACAGACACATGAAGTAGAGGAAATAATTAGGAATATGAATAAAATAAAAATAGAAAAATATAACGAATTAGAAAAAAGATGATATTAAGATGGTACAGAACTCCTGAGCAACTGGCTTATATGGTAAAAGGAAGGAATTCTAAGTGTTGGCACTGTAATATTGAAAAAGGTACTTATTCACATATGTGGTGGGAGTGTTCTGAAATAAAAAACTTCTGGCAAATGATACAAGGAAAATTACAAGAGATATTCCAGATAAATATTCGAATTAATAATGATTTACTACTATGGGGAGTGTTGGATCATCCAAGTATAAAAACCAAATTTCAGGAGTTATTTAAGGTAACAATAAGAGCAGCCCATGCGGTGATTGCTAGAGGATGGAAAGACAAAACGAAATGGACATTAAGCAATTGGGATGATTATATGTATGATCAAGTGTTATTAGATATTACGGGAATTATGACTAATCAAGCAACAAGAACAGACAAACAAAAGGACATCACAGCTAGATGGATGATCTATTTCAACTGGGTGAAAAATGGAGGAGCCAACGTTCACATCATACAAAAAACACAAAGACTTTACCAGTGGCTGGATCTGCAAGATTCGTAGAAATATACTATGGTTGAGGAGCGAGGGAGAGGGAGGGAGGGAGGGAGGAGGAGAGAAAAATGTAATCTATACCAATGTAATGTACTATAATGTTTTTATTATTTGTTGAATAAAAGATTTTTTTTAAAAAAAGATTAGCCCTCACCCTGTCCACCTTCTGAAAAGACTTGAAGACTTGGATGTTCCAATGTGCCTTTGAATAACGGTTTAGCTACTGATTAAGCCTGCCTAGCCCTAATTTTCTGTTTTTGATCTCCAGCACTTTATTTCCAGCCCGTTCCTACAGCTTGCAGTTTCACAAGCCCTTGTCCCACCCTCTCAAATCTGAACATGTCCAATTTTCCCGGCTGCTGGTTGTTGGATATCAATTGATGTATTTGTATGAAGCTTTTTTTACTCCAATTGTTTAAATGTTTTAATATATTTTATTGTTATATGTTTTAATTGTGTTACTTTGTAACTTTTGTTTATGCTGGGCTTGGTCTCCATGTAAGCCACCCCGAGTCCCTTTGGGGTGATGGT
Source organism: Anolis apletophallus (assembly GCA_030556195.1). Classification (NCBI taxonomy): domain Eukaryota; kingdom Metazoa; phylum Chordata; class Lepidosauria; order Squamata; family Anolidae; genus Anolis; species Anolis apletophallus. The sequence goes on along the minus strand of JARBWK010000012.1, from coordinate 92,370,916 downwards.
GGCGGGATCTAAGAATAAAGTTGTTGTTGTTGTTAGCAGTTGTATTTATTCAGCACAAAGCTAATGAGCATGGAAATAAAGCAATTTTTGCCTTTTGTTTTGATTAATGAAATCCCGAAACCTGGAAGCACTAGTAAACATTCATAAAGTATCTTGATTCAAAAAGTGTCTTGTTATATTCTTCCCTTAATAAAAAATTTTGTTCTTCTAAATGCAGAAATGGGATCTAGGTATGGAGGGAACCTGTGCCCCCTTCTACGCTGACCTAATTTCCAGGATCTGATCTCAGATTATCTTCTTATCCCAGATTATATGGCAGTGGAAACACATATAATCCAATTCAAAGCAGATAATCTGGGATCAGGTCCTGGGATATATGGACAGTGTACAAGGTGCCTCAGATCTAGTAATTCTGATTTCTGCGGCTGGAGCTATTTGTAAAGGTAATGAAGGAGGACGCTTACACTTACACTAGTAAGTTAAACACAATCTTTCCAGTCCTGTCACTCCAACCCCTTTCAAATGCATCGATCTCTGATTCCTCCACCAAAGTCTCAATTTCAGTTTCAACATGCAAGACAGCCATTCTGGCACTGGCATAAAATTAGTCTTGCTCAATGGATTCCTTGTCATGCATGTGCACAAAGCTTCATTTATGTCCAATTTGAATTTTTGTTGTCCTCTGGTGACTCATTTGGTTGCATCTGTGTTTATACTGTAACCAGTGGATAAGACATGTTTTCCTAGCTGTGAGCTGGCTGAGCTTCTGACAATGGCTGCCATGTGCTGAATGATTTTTTTGCATATAATAAATGTAGCAATTCAACTTGAGCTCCTCTCACCATGCTAAGTAGGCAGACTCCCACACATTCTTCTTCACAATCCATTCAGAGCAATTCTGATAGAATTGTTTATTGACACTGTTCTATTTCTATTTTCATATCTTTTTTATATCTGTTCAACTGGGTGTTTTATTATGCTATCATAATAGTTTCCCTGGACTTCCAAAGATAGGGGGGCACTGCATACAGAAAACTCCCAGCCCCCAGTTTTGAATTAATGGTTTTGAGTATCGATCAGGATCCAGCTGGGCATTCCTCTTGATCACTTTCATTAATAGGAGCAAGAGAAAAGAATCTCTCTTGCCAACCATAACCCCCCATGTATCTCCCAAAATATTATCCAGTGAGATGGGAATTCCTTAAGATTTCAAAGGAATTGAAGTCTTCAACAGGATGTAAGAAGGCAGAAAGAAATATGCAAGAGAAAAGCAGTGCAAGTATCTCTCAAATTTACCAATGAAGATTTAATGACAACCACATCGGGTTAAAATACAAGTACAGACACCTATGTATGTAACTATCAATATTTTCATATTATCTGCTGAGTATTGCATACACTGTGAATAATAAATATATAGCAAGAAAGAGAACCAGCTTGATGTAATGGTTTGAATCTATGACTGGATACCAGGGTTCGATTCCCCACTCAGCCATGGAAACCCATTGCATGACTTTAGGCAAGCCTTATTTCTCCATTTTCTGTGGCTGGCAAACAAAAAACCCGTTTTGAACAATTCTTGCCGTGAAAATTCCATGTAAATTCATTTCAGAGGTCACCATAAATCAGAAACAGCAACAATCTAATAAGACCATAAACTGAACCCCTGAGACGAAAGGAGGCATAATTTATTTATTTATTTATTTATTCGTTCGACTTAATATACCGCTCTCTCTGGAGCCCAGAACGGTTCAGGAAACAACATAAAAAACCCTTCTCATATAGCTATTTCCCCAAATTTAAAAAGTATCTGAGGAAAGGACTTTGTGGATCACCCTGAAGTGAGAATTTTATGACGGCAAAGTGATCCTATAAAATCAAATTCACACAAACCATCAAGGGAATTTACTGTGTCAAAACCAACACCATGAAGTAGGCCTGCAAATGAATCGGAAGTCTTTGAAAGCACAATGACATGCTCTCTTACTGATTATCTATTAAGTGAAGCTGTAGACTGTCTTATACATATACAACACATAATAATCCAAATATGAGGTTACCAGAGTATGGATTATTGCTAGGAGGAACCTTAGCCTGAGATATTTGAGTTCTGGGTTATTAAGACCAAGAGTCCGACCCAAGTCATGTCTCACATGTTATCAGCCCTTCAACACCACCATGACCACCCATCACCTCTTTATATACTAATATCCAATTTTTTTCTAGGGCTGAGATTAAATTTAAAACCTGAAGGAGCGGATTAAACATCTTAATGGTCCAATTTAGAATTTTGGAAATATATGTAATTATATACTATATTTGATATACCACAATGTGCACAAATCCAATGTAAACAACTTCCTTTTGAAGAGACAGGCATAGAGTTTGATATAAAGGACACATAAAGGAACCTAAAATCCAATGCTAAGAATGGTAATCCTTATTTGTCTTGTTCTTGCAGATGAGAATGAAAAACTTCTAAAACCCTCGGGTATTGTATCTCTCAAATTTACCAATGAAGATTTAATGACAACCACATCGGGTTGTCATTATATTAGAATTTACACGAACTAATTGTTCAAATTCCATAACTAGCCTACAGTAGATGTGCCCTTGTTGCAGGAAGTTTTAAAAACAATGGGTAAGTCCTTTACATCTTTTTAATCAGTCCAACAGTCCCTCTGTACATGATGTGTGTCTTGTTTAACAAAGGAATTAAACAATGATTAATGAATTTTCAGCAGGTTGCCTTGACATATTGAGATTGTTTGTCATGTCAAGAATGAGTAATTTAGCAAGATTTCTTAACTTCTCCAATCCTATACATACTCACATGAAGAAGTCTACTCAAATTTATAAGGGTCTGGTTTTAAAAGGCATTGAAGTGGTTCATGGTGCTTTTGTTGAGACATTTGACTAATGTGAAGTAACCTAGTATTTCCAATGTTGTACATCTTTTCTTATGTAATATGTGTTGTGTTTATACAGAGTATATATTTCACAGTTTAGTATAACCTTCCTAATGAAGGTTTTACTGACACACACCTTACAAAATCCTCATGAGAACTATGTTTGGGCCTCTCTAGGTTCTTTTATATGATATGCTTCCAGGCCAAATGTAGTGAAAGCATCAGATGAGCTATTATCAACTTTTGAGTATCCAAGAGGGATCCTGGAATGTACCCCCCCCCTCCCCAGGACATAGTGATTCTACTGTATTTTGTTCAACACTCAGAAACTGAAAAACAAAACATAGATTAATGAAGAGTCCCTGATGTACACGTTTACTTTAGAAACACTGGAAATTTTTGGGAAAAAATTGACAACAATGCTTTTGATACAAAATAAATAAAAAAACAGAATAATTTTGATGAAGATAGTCTATGAGTCACTTTTCCCAATTATTGCATTTTGTGAAATTATGCTTGTGAATAGTGCAGAATGTATCCAGAATAAGATATAAAAAGGGAAAGGTTTCCGCTTGACATTAAGTCTAATTGTGTCCAACTCTGGAGGGTGATGCTTATCTCCATTTCTAAGCCAAAGACCCAGTGTTGTCCATAAATATCTCCAAGATCATGTGAATATTTCTAGATTTTCCACACAAGAGAAAAAATGGAACAGTCGGGGGGAGGGTGAGAGTAATTGAGTTATTGTTAATAGATTAACTCTTTACAAATATCCAGTATGTCGCTGGGGAAGTGGGGGGTTGAGGGGACGGAGAGAAAAACATTGTACAAAATTATAGTTGGTGCATGTAATTAGATGCAGAACTATGGTTCTTAAACACTGATCTTTCAAATGTTTTGGGCTTCAGCTCCCAGAAACCTCGATTATTGGCAAAGGCAGCTGAGGCTACTGGGAACTGAAATCCCACATACCTGAAGGACTAGAGTTTAGGAATCATTGAGCCAGAACTTTCTGTTAGCACAGCTGGTGCACCTCTTGAGATCCTGGGCTTCAAGTGGACTAGTGAGATGAAAACGGTTGATGACATGATGAGTCTTGCAATGTAGAGCCCAACAAACCCCCTGACTTTATAGGGAACTGAGGGCTATGAAACAGGAAAATAGTTAGAATGGAGGTGGCATGAACCACAGTGGGCATAACCAACACAAGTAAAAGTACATTGGAGGGTCTACATTGCCACAAAGAGAGTGGCAAAACCACTCTTGGGCACAACAGCAGCTGTTCAACAGTAATTTGTGGAATAGTAAATAAGGACTTCATCAGATGAACACCATTACCTGTTCTAGGATGTTTGGAATTCAGTTGAGGTACAGAGCCTACCAGCTCCCAACACATAATGTAGATCAGTGCTGTCCAACTTCTAACCGGTCAAGGGCCGGATTCCAGGTCACTAATGACCTGGGGGGGCGCCCGGCCCCGCCCCTGCCCCTGGCCACACCCCCGGCCACACCCCCGGCTGCCGGGAAGCTTTGGGAGAGAGGGAGGAGCCACGCGGCACCCCCTCCCTTCCGGATGCCTTGGAAGGGAGAGGCACCGCCGGGGACCCCCCCCTTGCAAAGCATAGCGGCAGCCGCAGAAGCCGGCGCTGGCTTCAGCCGCTGCTGCGATGCTTTGCAAGGGAGGGAGGCACCGCCGGGACCCCTCCCTTGCAAAGCATCGCGCAGCCGCCCAGGAAGCTGGCGCTGGCTTCAGCCGCTGCTGCGATGCCTTGCAAGGGAGGGAGGCACCGCCGGGGACCCCCTCCCTTGCAAAGCATCGCGGCAGCCGCAGAAGCTGGCGCTGGCTTCAGCCGCTGCTGCGATGCTTTGCAAGGGAGGGAGGCACCGCCGGGGGACCCCCCTCCCTTGCAAAGCATCGCGGCAGCCGCGGAAGCCGGTGCTGGCTTCAGCCGCTGCTGCGATGCCTTGCAAGGGAGGGAGGCGCTGCCGGGGGCCTCCTTGTACCACCCCTTATCCCTCTCTCACCGGCGCCGATGCAATCGGCGGCGCGGAGAGAGGGACGGAGGGGGCGGTGCAGGGAGGAGGAGCTGGCTCTCTTCCTCCTCCCTGCCCCGCCTCCCCGTCCCCCTCGGCCGCCATTTTTAAAAAAATTAGATTTTTTTAAAAAAATAAAATGGTGGCCGGGGGCATAGCGGGGGCCGTGCCCAACAGGCTGGGGGGCCGTGTACGGCCCCCGGGCTGCCAGTTGGACAGCCCTGATGTAGATCAACTTTGGACAAGGCTCCATGTCTCAACTGAAGTCCAAGTATTGCAGGAGGCAGCTGCAGCAGCAACACATGAAGCTTACCGTGTTACATAAGAAATAATAGAGGAAAGTTGGGTGACGGTGCTTCCTCCTGTGGGATGGGGTGAGTGGCAATGTGGGATGCAGGATGACGAGTTCCCCATGCCCACCATTGGGCCCCACTGGATTCCACACAATCTGTTGTGAATTAAATAGAAATAGACCCTTTAATTGACAAAGAGAATAATGCTTGAAAGGGAAGTGGATTGAGTCAATAAAAAGCAGCCTCAGTTTCCAAGACCTGAGCAGGCTAGTGAAGGCCTCTCATTCATATAATCATCACGGGCTCAATCTGAATTTATGGCAAGCAGCAGCAGCAGCAGCAGCAACAACAACAACAGAATCAATTTGTACAACAAATAATCCTTCACAGGCTGCTGTGATGAATTTGGAAGATACTTAGAGAATAAGCTAAAATGTATTCAATGCCATTATTTATGTTATTCTGGTGTTGGAAACCAATAATGAATCAAAATAAGTATGAACAGTTGGTGCTATATGGGAATATGGCCAGTGTCTTATTGGACATACCATTTGTATACCTGACCTTATGTAATCCGACCATCAGTGGTAAACTGGAAGAATGTAAAAAGCTGGATCTAAGAATTAACAAATTTCTGGATTCAGCTTTTTTTATTTTACTTTCCTCAAGGTTATTATTATATTTCTTTAGAAGAGGAACTTGTATTTCCTAGTTTGGGGGAGTTTGGAGTACAGCATTTGTAGTAGCTCTTACAAACAAAGTAATGAATATTTCCTCTCAGAACAAAATAAGAAACACTTTTGTATGAAGTGCATTAACCAAGTGTGGGAATCAGATATCCCTTCAGATGTTCGTTCCTTGTATTTTTCAATATTTGCTCTGTTTTCTGCAGCTGTTGGATATTGTTCTTCACTCAGAGGACTGCCTAATATTGATTCATTTCAGTCTGGGTTTGGCACTAACTTCCTCTTCATACATGGCATTTTTGCCCTCTTTTGCTGCCTTGCTTCACGGCAAAGACAAGGCCTGCTGTGTGCCATCACACAATGCATGGCAGATCCCGCCCACTTTCCTCCCAAAGTCAGGGAGAAGCACCAAAAGGGGCTTCCTCCATGACTATGAGAAGGAGAGTGTATTTTGGGTAGCACTTTCCCATGTATTTCCTCATGGGATGGCAGAACGGGCGACGGGGCAACACACATTGCCGTGCATTTCTGCCCGTTCTGCCATATGATGGCAGAATGGAAAGGGTCCCAAGCATCCTCTCCCATGCCCTCTATGTGATGACAGAAGGAGGGAGCACACACAGGATGCCATGCGCTGCTCCGAGCCCTTTCCCTTTCGCCGGTGCAACAGCACTGCACAAAAGGGACATGTGAAGAGATCCTAAGACAACCATGGTTGCCTTAATGGATATTATTTCTTAAGAAAAGTATTGGGGGGGAGGAAGGGTCACAGTCTTAATTCACCACACTTGACCTTTAGCAGATTTTCAACACCAAGAGATACAACAACAGTTCTGTTCCTACTTAGAGATTATTTTTCAGAAACTATCACAAATTCCATGGCATTCTTATTTCTTTGGAGTCCTCAAAGTACCATATTATTCTCCATTACGTATTTTTAAAAATCCATATGAAGCCACTGGGTAGGAACAGAAAGTTTAGAGCAAAGTGTTGTCAATATGTTAATATCATTCATCAATTTGTTTTGCTCTCTCTCTAAATAATCTAGAAACAAGTAATTCAGTGCATGTGCAAGTTGATGGCCAATAACATATACAAATGGCTGTGGGTAGGTGGTTCTCATGTCTACTAGGGTTTGAAATGACTGAAATTCAGGAAAAACTTACGAATTTGGACATCCGAACCAGGTTTTGAACCATGCTGGAAAGGTGTGTGTGTGGGGGGGGGGGGGGGAATCTGAATTTGAACCACTTACCTTTTCCCCCAGAAATATCCTATAATGTTAGGGTGTCCCCCAAGGTTATTTTAATTTTCATAACCATTAGGCAACTTTTGTAAAGGCAAGGGAATTTTTAAAATCTCATTCTTTCCGCTGGCAGTGCAAAAAGGGAAACGGTGGGCGTGGCTAATTACAGCCATTTGAACTGTAGTTTGTGAAGGCCAGGCCCCCAATGGTAGAGATTGCAAAAGGCCCTACTGTTAAACTACATTTACTATAATGCTCGCCTGCTCATTAGCCAAAATGGCCGAAGGACCCAAAATAGCCATCTGTGGCAATCTTTGTCTAAATATAAAATAAATTGATTGAATCTACAAACGAGTCTAAAGATGACAGCAAAGCAATAAACAACTTTTGCAAAGCCAAGAGAACACAAACTGCTTCAAAAAAAACCCCAATAATTTTACTTTGGCCTGATTGCCATGAAGAAGGCACTAAGGTAGCCAGCCACAGCCAGCTCTTTACAGTCAGAAAGTAATGATAAAATAAAATGATGATTGCATCTTCAAATAGGAATAAATGAATGGATGTGTCTTGAGGGTCCCCTCCAACTCAGTAGAGGAAGCAATTGGATGTCAGGAGAGTTTGGATGGTGCCTTTCTGCCCAGTAGAAGGGGGTTAGGCTAGATGTCGCTTGATGGGGTCTGTATTACAAATTAACACAGTTTGTGCCACACAAACAAAGTTTCCGGAGTAGAACAACTACTTTCAAAGTTAAAACCACCCAATGAAACAGGAAATAACATTTTCAAACCAGGATTTATTAAAGAAAACTTTGAAAATTCGCCAAAACTCCATGGAGAAGTCAAAGGTTATGACATTTGGTGAGCTAACAGTGGTTCATATGTTCTACAACTGTGGCAAATTTAATCAGGATTGAAAAAATGAGGGAGGAGGAATCCCCTGAAGTTTCCCCAGTGCCAGTGCTGTTTTTTCCTACTGTGCATGTGCATCCGCAATAACGAATCGATTCAGACATTTCGGAAGTTCCGGTAAGTTTCACAAAAAATTGAAAAATTTAAAGTGACTTTAGAATTGAACCATCAGCACCCCCTACATCCAAAATGAGTTTTGAACCATTTTTAAAGATCAACCAAGCCTAATTATTACAATCTGGATGGACAACTTCTTTCTGGTTAAGGTTGCATTCCTCTGAAAAAACAGATAAGCATCAGCTAGAGCCAGCATTGTCATTTGAAGTTATGGAAGCAATAAAAGCCTTTTACCAGATTTGGCTGTTGCTCTCACATAAATATGTTTGGATGGTGATCTCAACTCTGATGACCTCCTCATGAAATGTGTTGCATGTAGCACCACCCTTGAAAAAAAATCTGGAAGCTATAATTGAAGCAGAATTGAAGTCAGCATTTTAACTACTAATGCCAGATGGAATTATACTGTACCTGTTTTGAGAGACTATGCTTGCTCCCTGTTCTCACTAAACCCAATTCAGGATAATTGTGCTTACCTTTAAAGGCCAAAAAAACTTGGAACCCAAATGTCCTCAGGAACACCTCCATTATAGTAACTTGTACCATTAGATTTTCAAAGGAAGATCCATCCAGTGTACCCCTGTGTATAGAAATAAAGGAAATTGTTAAAGTAGCTCAAGTAATCAAGTAGGCAACATCACCTTGCCATGCAGACTTTAAATGTGGAACATCAATTGAAAATTTGTCTCATTATTAATTACAGAATAAGTAATTGTTTTGCGACAAAGTTGTTTGGCCCTTCATAAGAATGAGTTACACAAGACGTTAAATAAGAATGAGTTATGCAAGAAGCTCAGTATGTGTAAAGTTCATCATCTTCATTAAGAGATGTGGAAAGGACACATTTTGGAAGCGAATCTTTCTACCTGATTAATTTAAACTCTCCTTTTTATTGAATGTAGGATTTCTCCACCTACACATATCATTTTCTCCACTAACTATTGTACCATTTCTCTTAATTTCCATCTTTCCTCAGATCTGTTGTGCTTTTAATTTTGCTGTAGAATACTGCATCTTACAAAAACCGTAAGGTCCAAAACTAAACAAACACAATTTATATATTTAATTACAGTATTTATATACCATCTTTATCACTCCCGGGGGGACTCAAAGCGGTTTATAAACCAGGAAGTTCTCTTTGTGACATTTACTTTAGAGATACTCCAGAAATGTTTAAACAACACAACTCAAGATCAGCAATAATTATGATATGAAGGACAATTTCAGAAAGTCCATCACAGAATAGTGTACAACTTAAAACGTAACTAGCTACACATTTTCAGTGGATTGTTCTATTTGTCCATAATTACATTGTCATATGTGTGAGCCAAGTCCTGGCAAAAATTCAGGCACAATTTTTTTGAGGGGTGGAGGGGTTGCCTTTTCTTTTTTGGCCTGGAGGAAAGAGCACATTAAAATATTGTAATTTGAAAAATGTAATGAATGAATAGCTAAATTGAGTATAGAGTGTTTTGAAATTAAATCCCTTTTTTGCCCTTCTCAAATCTGTTTGGAGATATTTTAGTCTTATACATACTGAATTGGAAAGGTTGTGGGATTTTGACTCATGTTCTTGCAAAGATCTAATTTCCATTTTCTCGAAACATGACTACACTCAGAGCTCGGGAAAGTTAGCTTTTTTGAACAAGAGGTCCTAGAATCCTGAGCCAGAAAAATCAATGGCTGCATTCAGCAGAGGATTCTGGGAGCTATAATCAAAAAATGTAACTTCTGTAGAGAATGGGTAGTCATATTTGATTATTCTAAAACTAGGTTTTATGTGCCAATACATGCAAGGGTTTTTTGTGTGTGCCAGTAATTACTATCACAATCTTATGGAAGAAAATATATATAATGAAAGATGTTCAGGATGCATTATTGACATAAATATTTTGCAGTGGTACAATATCCTCTATTCCAAATGGCAACCCACAAACACCAGGTGGATGTCATTGTAGTTCTACCAAAAAAAGATGAGAATGAAAACGTCTTTATATTACAGCTTAGAAGGCATTTATGTTGTAATTCTACACTGGAGATTATTACTTCATATGTTATATATTCATTGTGAATTGTTCCACACCAAAGTTACACTAGAACATGCAAGAAATGCCCAGTCAAAATGTGTTTGTTTTTCCAGAAAAAGCATTTAAGGTTTGCAAAGGTTTTGGAGCTGATACATAATTTACTCATTGTTAAAAACATGTAGTTTCATTGCTGAATCTTTGCTGTGCCCAGACAGCAATTACAGGTGATGATATTATTGTGTTCACTGTATGAAAATCCAACATTTGTAATTTAGCCCAACAAATGTAAATTGGTGTTTTGTTTTGACAGACAAGAGACTTCTCCTTCTATATTCCTTGCATATATTTTAAGTATCAGCATGGCATATCACTAACAATGATGCTACAGTTCAAATATTATCTCTGTCCCATGCATCATACATGAGAAGCCTTTGAACACAGCCTCTGTAGACATTTCACAAGCTGCAGTAAGTCCAGCATATAGCTTTGAGGCTATTAATGGGGCTGGAAACTGTGCTTCAATTGACCACACAGCCTCTGAGTTCATTCCTAAACCCAGTGGTGATTCAGGATTAAAAACCTTTTATTATTTGTTGTTGGATTTGTCTTTGTTTTGTTTTTTAAAAAACCCTTTTATATAGATTTAAACTATACTGAAATCACATTATTATCCAAACAAGCAACACTATATACAAATTTTAAAATGATGCAGGACATCATTAAAAGCAGAACCCAAATTCAGTAAGAACATTGCGTTACTGGCAGAATGAGAACAGAGAGTGAGCCTTCTTGGCCTCCTTAGGAAGGGAGTGTGAAAGTCTGAGAGCAATCACCAAAAAGGCTCTGTTTTTTGTTCCCACCAAAGGCTGGAAAGGTGGTGGTATAGAGGGAAAGGGCTTTCACAAAGATTTTAAGAGTTCTAATAGGCTCATAAAGGGAGATAAACCTTCAGACAGTCTATAGCCAAGCTTTATAGGGTTTTATAGATAATCTCCAGCTGCTGACAAACCAGAGGAATAAAAAAACCAAATGAGAAGTGGAATGAACTAAGGTCAACTTTATTAATTTCTCTAAACTAAAATGTTTCTTTGTAGTGTTTAGTCAAATTTGGGGGAGCACATTTGATATGGGAGCAGCTTAAGCAGTCAGTCATGCCTGACTTAAGCACCCGTTCTCCCATGAGTGAAACACCAAAGCCCCTGAGAGCAATCCCTGATCAACATGGTTGCTCAAAGGTTCAGCTCAGATATTGGAAGGATAGCTAAGGGGTGTAGGCATTCAAGACCTTTTGGCTGCTGGTGAGGACAGAGACTTAGAATCTTATCAGGTGGGCAGGGTAAAGCAGAAAACAGTGGGGGAAATTGTGGGGAATCAGACTGAACTATTAGGCTCTGTTCCCTCTATCAGAGTCCATCTTCTTTCTTTCCATGACGTTTCCCCATCTGTTCCCACTTCCTCTTCAGCTCCTCTTGCATTCTTCAGTGAGGACTCAGATGTACACCAGACTCCTCTGGTCTCCACTATTGCAAGCAACACTGCCATCACAGAGCTCCACAGAGTATTACTGGAAGTAGCCCTGCATAATGTGATAGGTTCCGTGGAACTCCATTCCAGCAGCAGAGTGAAGCCGAAAAAGATGCTCTTCATGCTGCATCTAATGAGGTCCTTAGAAACCAGCCGCAAAGATGGGAGATTCCTCCTATACCCGAAACACCTGATATTCAAAAGTTCAAAATTTCCATCAAACACAAAATAGAAATAAATTTTAATATGTGCATTTATAAAATGTTGACAATGTTTATGTATTTTAATTATGCTGTACTCTGCCTTGAGCCACAAGGAGAGATGGGTAAGAAATATAATTAATAATAATAACAACAATAATACCAGTAATAATAATGATTTTTTAAAATTATTATTATTATTATTTACATTTCTTATTGTAGCTACCCCAAAACCTGCTTGGGAAACCTATTTAAATTGTCATCACTCTAAGTCAATAATCCTTATTTCTGTGACAGTGTAAGAGAGACATCCACCCCCTTGATAAAAGGGGGGGATTCCTACCTGGCCCCAAACTGACCACAACACTGCAAAAGGAGGCAGGAGGGCAACCCAAATAAATTTCAAGTGATAGATATGGGTGCATGAATGTCTTATACAAGGAAACTAAGCCGTGCCCCATCACACCACAGCCTGACCAACTGTCAAGTAAAATTATGGTCTGGCTCCACTCCTGGATGCCAGCAAATTAATTTCCCACACTTCCACTGCTTTACACTGTAGTAAATTGCTACTTTGAATTGTGCCTATAAATGGGCTGACATTCCTTGCAGCTGTTACAACAAGGAATGCTTTACGGCCCTGGGGATGCAACTGAATTTTCTTATGGTTACTGGAATTTCTTGGAAATAAATACCATAATATTGAAGAAACAGAAATAAATAAATTAAGTACCATAACATTTCAGTAAGCTGTGATTGTCTATATATTGTAAATATATCTATAATCATATATGATATTTCAGTAACCATTGTCAATCAAAACAGCCCAGCTGCTTCTTTTCTGCTAACTCTACTATCTACCACTCTCTGGATGGTGTAGATCTGTAAAGCCCTGTAAAGTGTAGGTCCATGCTAGTTGAAGGAGAATATTTCTCTTTATGAGCCCATTGTAGCTTTAAGATTTATCATCTCTCTTCTTGGTATGTAATGTGGATATTGGCTGTGGCAGTGTTCTAGGCTTGCCAGAATGAAAACTGTAGCAGGCTTCTGTACATTGAATAATTGTGTAAATGAAGAAAATTCATCAGATTTTGTTTGTCATGCAACCAGGTAAAATAGTACCTGCTGAAATTCCTTCTTCTACTTAACAATTGATGGTACAGACATTCTTTCCAGTTTTCACATAGGTAGCATTGTTCAGTCGCTTAGGTAAAGGAAAGTCTTAACCCTTTCTCTCATACAGTGATCCTGAGCTGTCCTCTGAAACTGCTATTTTTGCAGAGAGGGATTTGCACATAGGCAACATGTCACATCATTTGATAGCAAATCTAGTTTGTTCTGCAGGTTGTTACCATTGTCACTACTTGGGATCTGAAGAGCTAACGGACATACCTACTGAAATTGCTGGTCTTTCCACTTCCAGCTTTGAACTATTCCCACATTGTACTGCAAATGGTATTTAAAATTCAATTTGCTTGATGCCTTGTTGCACAAAGGACTTTTGTTTGAGAAACATGAGTCCAAATCTCCCTTAGGTGTCTGAAACTAATTGTGCTATTTAGATCCATGCACTTTTCTTTCCAGTTGAATGGAAATGGTTTGAAAAATGCACACAAATTTTTTCAGCAGAACACAAGGCATAGCAATGACATGAATCTCCCTGCCTGACTTCATTTAATAGTGTACTACATGCAGAGGAGGATGCAAATTTTCAGAATACTAGGATCACATCATCCATTTTTAGAACCAGATGTTGCCAACAGTTAGACGGAGGAAGATAAAGGGGGCATGGATGTTTGCAACAGCTGTGTACATGGAATTTTGACCTAGGACATTTACTGAGGAAGAATATCTACTAAAATTTGAATACCACTTGAATTGTTACAGCTTTCATTAACAAACATGGTAACACACATGGAAATTGTAGTTTGGTGTGATAGGAAATGTCCTTATAAGGTTCACAATTCCTGTGGTTTCCTAAGAACACGAGACTGTTTAAATAGTTTAAGTTTGTGGCATAGGTATGCCATTGATGAGTGTGATCGTGATAATAGAATAGATTTATCTGAGGGATGTTCTCAACTTCCACTCACTAATATTCTCATTAGGTCCAGCACATAAACTTAAGTTCAACCTGTTCAATCTCAAGCATCATTTTCCTTTTAACTAGAAAGAAGAAAAAACTATGGGACATTTTTAAAAATACTGGAGACTTTGCCCCTTTAATACACACACAGAGACGTAGCAAAGGCTAACTACTTTATTGAGTATATAAAAACAGTTCCAAAGAGTAAATAGTCCAATAATATGCAAGTGTTCAAAGTGTTAAGCAAGTAGTCCAAAGTAACGTAGCAAATAGCTTGAAGCGTGGCAAGGCTCCGCAAACCAATGCGAATCAGGAAACAGGGCAAGGTTTCGCAAACCAATGCGAATCAGGAAACAGGGCAAGGTCTCGCAAACCAATGCTGCAGGCTCAAGAAACAAGGCAAAGGCAAGGCAAGGCTTGATGACCACTGTTGGCTTGTGGTCCCACTCCGCTTCGCGCCTATTCAGGAAAGACGTGGGCCGGAGAACTGACGATCAGTTCCCACGGGGCCGTTCTTAATCCCTCGGCCTGGAACCCCGACGATCTAGGGCCCGGCGTCTCCAGTCTCTACTTTCCGAACGGTGACGGTCTAGGGACAGATGCCAGCTCCTCCTGCCCTCCTCTATGTCCCTGCGCCTGTTGTGAGAACGGCCCCGCTCTTCCAGTCTGGTATCGCTATCTTCCTGAGAAGCAGCCTCCCCGGAGTTTCCCAGCCGCTAGCCTCCATCTGCTGCCCGGCCAGCTCTTGGGAACCTCGGCCATTTGGGAATTCATAACTATCTCCGCTATCTGCTTCGCTGCCTCCCATCTCCACCTGGTCCGCTCCTTCCCCGGGAGAATGCTCCCACTCGAGATCCCAGGCTAAACTCTCTACAGGTGAACTGGGCAAAGGTACGGCTGACCAATCTTGCTCTGGGCCTTCCAACTCATCCTCCGAGTCCCTTTCAGCCTGTGCGGGTCCCAATGCCAACGGGACCCCGGTGCGTCACCCCCCCCGTGGCACGGACGGGCCCATGGGTGCTACACTATCCCCGCCCTCAGGGGCCCCCCTGGGCCGCCCCCTGGGCTTGGGCTTGTCAGTATACTTGCGGTGGAAGCGAGCCACCAACTTCTGGGCGTGAACATCTCGAGCCTTGACCCAAGCACGTTCTTCCGGGCCAAAACCCTTCCAGTCAATAAAGTACTCCAACTTCCTGTAACGGAGGCGGGCATCCAAGATGTCCTGCACCTCGACCTCCTCTCCGCCCTCCCGCATCACAGGGGAGGAGGCGGCTGCGTCACGTCAGGCCGCACCCCTCGCCGGGCGGAGCAACGAGCGATGAAACACCGGGTGGAGCTTCATGTCCGCTGGGAGTTGCAGTTTGAAGGACACAGGCCCCACCTTCTCCAAAACCTTGTAGGGACCCAAAAATCTTGCGTCCAGCTTGCGGCTGGGTCGCTGCGTAGGCAAATTCTTGGTGGACAGCCAAACTTTATCCCCCACAAGGATGTCAGGACCCTCCTGGCGCCGCCGATCAGCCATCCGCTTGTAGTCAGCTTTCGCCTGGTCCAATTGAGTGCGTAGCAAGTCTTGGAGTGCAGTGAGCTCTCGAAGCCAATCCTTAGCCTCGGAAACGTCTCCGGACGGGTCCACCGGCGGGTAGAACCGAGGGTGGTGTCCATAGTTAGCAAAGAAAGGAGTTTCTTTGATGGATTCCTGCGTCGCATTGTTGTAAGCAAACTCTGCCAGGGACAACAAGGCCGCCCAATTGTTCTGCTGATAGTTGACATAGCAGCGGAGGTACTGTTCCAAGGTGGCATTGACCCTTTCGGTCTGGCCATCGGTCTGCGGGTGATGAGCCGTGGACATCCGCACATCAATCCCCAGCAGCTTCTGGACCGCCTTCCAGAACTGGGAAGTGAATTGGGTGCCCCGGTCAGTCACCAGGCTCTGTGGAAGACCATGCAGCCGAAACACATGTTGCACAAACATATCAGCAGTCTCTTTGGCAGTGGGCACCCCCACACAGGGAATGAAGTGTCCCATCTTGGTGAAACAGTCCACCACGACCAAGATCGTGGTGAAGCCCTTGGACTTGGGGAGGTCGGTGATGAAATCGGCCGAAATCATCTTCAAGGGGCAGAGGGGTCGGAAGCGGCTGGAGCAAGCCGGCCGGTTTGCCCCCTGGTTCTTAGCCCGATGACACACAGGGCAGGATCCCACATAGTCCTCCACATCCCTCCGCACTTTAAGCCACCAAAAGTCCCGTAGGACCAGTTGCAGAGTCTTGAACAGTCCAAAATGGCCTGCGGCCCGGCTATCGTGGCAAAGCTTGAGAATATCCGCCCGCTCGGGCCCAGGGAAACATAGACAGAGTCCCGGTGGTAAAGCACCCCGTTCTTTACCTGGAAAGGGGCTTGGGGCCCCTTGGTCAGTTGCTCCTGTACCCACGGATCGGTCCGCTGGCGAGCCTGGACACGCACACTCAAAGGTCGCTTGTCCCCAGGGGCTGGCGGAGCCACTGGAGGGTTGACAGGAAGCGCCCGAGCCGCCGCAAAGTTCTCCGCTTTAAGCAACCGGGACTCGGACGGCCCTTCGCCCTCACGAACATTCTCCGGCTTTCGGGACAGCGATTCAGCTTGCTTGGTCTGATTGGGGTCACATAGTGAATGCGGAAATTGAATCGCTCAAAGAACAGGGACCATCTCTGTTGCCTCTGGTTCAATTTGCGCTGGGACTTCAGATGCTCCAAGTTCCGGTGGTCGGTGTGCACCTCCACCGGGAACTTGGCCCCTTCAAGCAGGTGTCTCCAGACTTCAAACGCCACCTTGATGGCCAAAAGTTCCTTCTCCCAAATGGTGTAGTTCTTTTCCGGAGCCGTCAGCTGCCGGGAGTAGTAGGCACAGGGCAACAAGTCCGTCCCCTGAGGCTGTAGCAGGATCGCTCCCACCGCCACATCCGAAGCATCGGCCTGGACGATGAAAGGGTGCGGGGTTGGGGTGCTGCAAAAGCGGCTGAGTGGTGAACAGCTGCTTCAACTTGCGGAACCCCACATCTGCCTCCGGAGTCCACCGGAACGGCACCTTTCCCGCAAACACTGGGTGATCGGATCAGCCCACTTGGCAAAGTCAGGAATGAACTTTCTGTAGTAGTTGGCAAAGCCCAGGAATCTTTGAATGTCTTTTTTGCTAGCAGGGGGTGCCCAGTCGACCACGGCTTGGACCTTGGTGTCATCCATGGCAATGCCCGTAGGTGAGATACGGTAGCCCAGAAAGTCCACCTCACGCAAGTCAAAAGCACATTTCTCCAGCTTAGCATAGAGCCCATGGGCCCTCAGCCTCTGGAGCACTTCCTTGACATGGCGATCATGGGTCGCCTGATCCGGAGAAAAATCAGCAGGTCGTCTAGGTAGACCGCCAGATCGCGGTCCAACAGGTCTCGGAAAATGTCATTCATGAAATGTTGGAAACAGGCAGGGGCGTTCGTTGCACAAACCGAATCCCATCACCAGGTATTCAAAACTTCCCCACTTGGTCTGGAAGGCCGTCTTCCATTCATCACCCTGGCGAATCCGGACAAGGTTGTAAGCCCCCTCAGGTCCAGTTTAGTGAACACCTTGGCTCCCGCATCCGCTCCAAGAGCTCGGGGATCAAGGGCAGGGGATAGCGATTCGGATCGTGATCTTGTTGAGTTCCCTGTAGTCATTGCAAAGCCGCAACTCCCCGATTTCTTCTTGACCAAAAAAGAATCGGGCCCGGCCGGGGATTGGGAGGGCGAATGAACCCCTTCCGCAGATTCTCATCCAGGAAATCTCGGAGAGCCTGTTGCTCTGGTTCCGAGAGAGGGTAGAGTCTCCCCCGCGGGATTGGGGCCCCCGGTTGCAGTTCAATGGCACAGTCATAGGGCCGGTGCGGAGGCAAGCGTTCCGCCTCCTTCTCACTGAAGACATCCCAAAATCCGGCATACTTCTTGGGCAGGGTGGCCACATTCTCCACTTCTTGGGCCAGGCACGCCCGAGCCGTCATGCAGTGGCCCTGGCAATGGTCCGAAGAAAAAATTAGCTGTCTCTTGGCCCAGGAGATCTGGGGGTCGTGGAGCGCGAGCCACACAATGCCCAGGACAATGGGGAAATCTGGGAGCTTGGTCACAAGAAAAGAAATGTCCTCTTTATGGGAGCTAGTCCACATCCTGGTAGGAGCTGTATACTGAGTTACAGCCCCGGTTTTCAACTCTCCCATCGATAGTCTGGACACCCTTGGGCTCTTGGAGATCAAGAAATTTTAATCCAGCGGACTTGGCATAGTCTGCATCGATGAAGTTGTTGGTGGGCCCCGAGTCTATCATGGCATGGACCATCATCGGCCCCTTCTCGGGAGACCACAAGCTGACCATTACAAGGAACAATTGTCCAGTCTTGGGTTCAGGGGGGGGGGTTAGCGACATCGGCCGAGTGAGCGAACCCTCTTACACCCGGCCGGTCCCTTCCCCCGCCGCCTGAAGGGCTTCTTC
The DNA here is from genome assembly GCA_030556195.1 of Anolis apletophallus. Classification (NCBI taxonomy): domain Eukaryota; kingdom Metazoa; phylum Chordata; class Lepidosauria; order Squamata; family Anolidae; genus Anolis; species Anolis apletophallus. The sequence continues at coordinate 92,352,397 of JARBWK010000012.1, read as the reverse complement.
GGCCTCTGGGGCCCCTCCGAGGGCGGCAGAGGCCCGAGGAGTCTTGCCACGCGGTTTCTGGGGGCACTCCTTAGAAAAATGTCCAGCCCCCCCCGCAGTACCAGCATCAGTTGAGGCGCGGGCGCCGTGCCTTCTCCGCTTGGTCCACTTTGGGCGAACTGTTCCCAACTGCATGGGCTCCGGGTCATCCGGGCCGGCCGGCACTGGCAATTGCCGGGTTGAAACTGTCCAGCCCCTTCCTTCCGTGCCACGGTTTCTCCATCACGCCCTTGTCCCACCGCCTCCTGGTCTGCAGTCCTGCTTCCATACGAAGGCTCAAGGTGATGGCGGCCTCAGATCCGCGGGCCGGGATGTTTTAACATCTCCTGTTGCAGTTCGAAGGCAGCCCCGCAATGTAGTGATACCGCAACGCCGGCAGACCCCACTGCGTCTGGGAAGCCAGAACTCGAAAACGGGAGATGTACTGGGACAGGGAGAGATCCTTGCTCGTCAGCCGAGCCAGATCCCTCTCGGCGAGTTCTTCATTGACAGGAGCCCCCCATGTTGCCCTGATTGCATCTAGGAAAGCCCGCAGCGTGTTGGTATGGGGGGACTGCGCCCGGATCAACGCGGTGGCCCACGTTGCCGCTGTCCCTTCCAGCAGGTTGAAGACAAAAACCACCTGGGCTCGATCGTTGGCGAACTCGTTGGGGCGTTGCTCCAAATAAAGTTCCACTTGGCAAACAAAAACCTCCACCTGGGCCGGATTACCACTGAAGCGGCCAGGTGGGCTCACCCCGTGCCGTCCGGCCCGGGTCCACAGCTCACCCAATTCTCGTTGCATCTCTTGCACTTGGGCATCGGTCAGGTTAGCCATGGCGACAGTGGGCGATGGGCGCCTGGAGTGCGCTGCCGGCGGTTCCTGGTCGTCCGTGGTGTGATAAGGGTTCTTGGAGTTCTCCGGCCAGCTGTCACGATCACGGACTTAGAACTGCCCCTTTAACACACACACGGAGACGTACTAAAGGCTAACTACTATATTGAATATAAAAACAGTTCCAAAGAGTAAATAGTCAATAATATGCAAGTGTTCAAAGTGTTAAGCAAGTAGTCCAAAGTAACGTAGCAAATAGCTTGAAGCGTGGCAAGGCTCCAGGGCAAGCAAACCAATGCGAATCAGGAAACAGGGCAGGGTTTCGCAGGTTTCAGGAAACCAATGTTTCGCAAACCAATGGAATCAGGAAACAGGGCAGGTTTCGCAAACCAATGCGAATCAGGAAACAGGGCAAGGTGCCCAATGCAAACCGCTGCGGCTCAGAAACAAGGCAAAGGCAAGGCAAGGCTTGATGACCACTGTTGGCTTGTGGTCCCACTCCGCTTCGCGCCTATTCAGGAAAGACGTGGCCGGAGAACTGACGATCAGTTCCCACGGGGCCGTTCTTAATCCCTCGGCCTGGAACCCCGACGATCTAGGGCCCGGCGTCTCCAGTCTCTACTTTCCGAACGGTGACGGTCTAGGGACAGATGCCAGCTCCTCCTGCCCTCCTCTATGTCCCTGCGCCTGTTGTGAGAACGGCCCCGCTCTTCCAGTCTGGTATCGCTATCTTCCTGAGAAGCAGCCTCCCCGGAGTTTCCCAGCCGCTAGCCTCCATCTGCTGCCCGGCCAGCTCTTGGGAACCTCGGCCATTTGGGAATTCATAACTATCTCCGCTATCTGCTTCGCTGCCTCCCATCTCCACCTGGTCCGCTCCTTCCCCGGGAGAATGCTCCCACTCGAGATCCCAGGCTAAACTCTCTACAGGTGAACTGGGCAAGGTACGGCTGACCAATCTTGCTCTGGGCCTTCCAACTCATCCTCCGAGTCCCTTTCAGCCTGTGCGGGTCCCAATGCCAACGGGACCCCCCGGTGCGTCACCCCTCCCCCGTGGCACGGACGGGCCCATGGGTGCTACATTCTTTTATAACAGATTTGCCATAGCCCTGGCCAGTACAGCTACCCTCCAGGGATTTGGGTAGCTGGATCACCAAACATTTCGAGAATTAAGGCTGGGAACCAATGACTTAACATCTCTTAATTTGGAACATCTGAACATGCCCCTTTCTGATAGGTCTGCTTTCAAAAAAACAGACAGACAGACAGATTCTCCTCAAAAGATAAGGAAGAATGCTTTGACTGCATCAATAGGAAAAGATGTTGAGACTAAACATGTATATCTTGAAGCTGGACATAATTTTATGCAACAGGCTGGTTGGTTGTTATTTTGTTAACAATATGAGCTGTAATGGGCTTTAATCAGTAAAAAGTTGTTTCTTCAAACAAATATATATTAAAAATAAAAAAGAAATAAAAAATTAAAATGATTGCTCTTACCTTTCTGTCATCAGAACATTATATTCATAGAATATTTTGTGACCAACTGTCTGATTTCTTCATTTATGGCCAGAAGGGATATTTGAATGTAGATACACAGATATAGGATGGATATGAATGTGATCTAGGAGTCTTAGTAGACCACAAGCTAAATATGAGTCAACAATGTGATGCAGGAGCTCAAAAGGCCAATGCAATTCTAGGCTGTAAATTAAATCAAAGCACTCCTGACAGATAACCGTCAAGCCTCTTCAAGAGAAGAAGACTCTAACAGACACAGAGACAGCATATTCCACTGTCAAACAGCTCTTACCTGGTATGTTAGCTCTCTCCCTCTCTTTGGGAGGGGGAGTCTGCTGCGTGTGGGCTAGGGGGTGTGACAGTGCAGGTGTCCTGAGACAAAGTGAACAGGAACCTGCAATGCACCCCTTAACATCTTCTTCCATTCATCAGTCAACAGCAGGCTGTCCGATACTTTGATCCAGGTATCCATATATGGCTGCCAACCCTGTGGTTTTTAGTTGTAATCAATTAACAAGTTTTGGCTGGTTATCACAACTTCTTGTGTGAGTCATCAGAGGGTGGTTGCCCTTGCCCACAGAAAGGTATGTTCAAATTTAAGGCCAAATTATAAGATTACTATAAATTGTTTCTGAAATTTCATAGGCACTGGAACTTCCTATAGTGGGTAAAAAGAAGGCACAACATAGTTAAAAATGTAGCAATAACACAATTTCAAAATCTTACAATAATGCTATTCCTTGGGATTACATTAATTTTTTTAAAAAGTAAGTTTGTAAAAAAAAGTGGTTCATAGGAAACTTCCCTTAGGAATGCCCATTTTTCCATGTCACTGAAACAATCTTTTAATTACTTTCTCTCATTTCCAGGTGCATTGGGAGCTCAGAAGGCGGTTTCTCCCCATCTCCACTGCTTCCCCCTCCGGCCTCCCATTTCTCTACACTTCTACGACATTTCTATGATGAATTGCAATGGATACAACTGGAAGTGGTTTTGTTGTTATGAGAAGGGCTCCATGGTACTTCGTCCTTGAAATGTCTTAGAGGGCATGAAAACAGGGGTGATTTTCATCTGAT
>JARBWK010000012.1:91940430-92348850 GCA_030556195.1 Anolis apletophallus | reverse complement strand
GGTTCTTAGTATTTGGTTCTCCAGATTTCTTTTATAACAGATTTGCCATAGCCCTGGCCAGTACAGCTACCCTCCAGGGATTTGGGTAGCTGGATCACCAAACATTTCGAGAATTAAGGCTGGGAACCAATGACTTAACATCTCTTAATTTGGAACATCTGAACATGCCCCCTTTCTGATAGGTCTGCTTTCAAAAAACAGACAGACAGACAGATTCTCCTCAAAAGATAAGGAAGAATGCTTTGACTGCATCAATAGGAAAAGATGTTGAGACTAAACATGTATATCTTGAAGCTGGACATAATTTTATGCAACAGGCTGGTTGGTTGTTATTTTGTTAACAATATGAGCTGTAATGGGCTTTAATCAGTAAAAAGTTGTTTCTTCAAACAAATATATATTAGAAATAAAAAGAAATAAAAAATTAAAATGATTGCTCTTACCTTTCTGTCATCAGAACATTATATTCATAGAATATTTTGTGACCAACTGTCTGATTTCTTCATTTATGGCCAGAAGGGATATTTGAATGTAGATACACAGATATAGGATGGATATGAATGTGATCTAGGAGTCTTAGTAGACCACAAGCTAAATATGAGTCAACAATGTGATGCAGCAGCTCAAAAGGCCAATGCAATTCTAGGCTGTAAATTAAATCAAAGCACTCCTGACAGATAACCGTCAAGCCTCTTCAAGAGAAGAAGACTCTAACAGACACAGAGACAGCATATTCCACTGTCAAACAGCTCTTACCTGGTATGTTAGCTCTCTCCCCCCCTCTTTGGGAGTGGGGGAGTCTGCTGCGTGTGGGCTAGGGGGTGTGACAGTGCAGGTGTCCTGAGACAAAGTGAACAGGAACCTGCAATGCACCCCTTAACATCTTCTTCCATTCATCAGTCAACAGCAGGCTGTCCGATACTTTGATCCAGGTATCCATATATGGCTGCCAACCCTGTTTTTTTAGTTGTAATCAATTAACAAGTTTTGGCTGGTTATCACAACTTCTTGTGTGAGTCATCAGAGGGGTGGTTGCCCTTGCCCACAGAAAGGTATGTTCAAATTTAAGGCCAAATTATAAGATTACTATAAATTGTTTCTGAAATTTCATAGGCACTGGAACTTCCTATAGTGGGTAAAAAGAAGGCACAACATAGTTAAAAATGTAGCAATAACACAATTTCAAAATCTTACAATAATGCTATTCCTTGGGATTACATTAATTTTTAAAAAAAGTAAGTTTGTAAAAAAAAAGTGGTTCATAGGAAACTTCCCATAGGAATGCCCATTTTTCCATGTCACTGAAACAATCTTTTAATTACTTTCTCTCATTTCCAGGTGCATTGGGAGCTCAGAAGGCGGTTTCTCCCCATCTCCACTGCTTCCCCCTCCAGCCTCCCATTTCTCTACACTTCTACTACATTTCTATGATGAATTGCAATGGATACAACTGGAAGTGGTTTTGTTGTTATGAGAAGGGCTCCATGGTACTTCGTCCTTGAAATGTCTTAGAGGGGCATGAAAACAGGGGGTGATTTTCATCTGATGGGAACTCTAGCCTCTAGAGTCGCAAACAGACTCTGGCTCATTCTTACCTGTGTCCTATCCCAAAGTACACTGTTGACAGACTACCAGCTTCCTCCCCTTCTACTCTGGTATTGGTGAATGCCCAGTCCATTAGGAACAAGACTGCGACCATCCTAGATTTTGTTTCCAAGCTAACACCTGATTTATTTTGTGTGACTGAGACCTGGCTCCAAGAGGGTTACGAGATCTACCTCCACGAGTCAGTCCCCCCTGGTTATGTTGTCACCCACCAGAGTAGAACTGGGAGGCGGGGGGGGGGGTAGCTATGTTCTCCCATGTTATGTTATCTCTCCAGGCGGTACCTGCGCTGAATGCTCCAGGGGTTGAATCTGTTGGCCTTGTGTGGGACTCCCAGGAGAGCATAGCCTTTCTCCTGGTGTACCGAGCTCCTAGCGCACCATCTGAAAGCCTATCCCTGCTGCTTGAGACGGTGTCGGAGTGGGCATTGAGGTTTCCTAGGCTCATTGTTCTGGGGGATTTCAACGTCCACGCTGACACAGCCTCCTTCTCACCTGCAGCAGTGGACCTAGTGTCGACCATGGCAACACTAGGACTCTCCCTCTGTGACTCGGGACCCACACACCTGACAGGTCATATCCTGGATTTAGTCTTCTGCGCAGGTGTCCAAGTGAACCTAGCCTCTATTACAGAGGTGCCATGGTCGGATCACTGTACCCTGAGAATCCGGATAGAATTGGCTCCCCCACACTGCAAGGGCGCCGAAAAAATTTGGGTTCATCCAAAGAGACTTATGGAACCTTCTAGGTTTCTGAATGCTCTGAGGGATCTGAAGTTTGTCAGCGCCTCTATCGATGAGCTGGTGGACGCCTGGAACATCAAACTGTCCAATGCTCTCAATGAGGTTGCCCCTAGACACCCTCTCCGCCCCCGCAGAAATCGAGCGCCTTGGTTTACTGAGGAGTTACATTCGATGAAGCGGGAGAAGAGACGGCTAGAGAGAGTGTGGAGGAAACTCTGTGACGAAGGTTCGAAATCAACTTATAAGCTTTTTAAAGATGCTTATGAGAGAGCTATCAAGGATGCGAAAAATTTGCACTATGCTACCTTGATAGCGTCTGCGAGCTCACGCCTGGCACAATTGTTCAAGGTAATTAGGTCCTTGACGATGGTTCCTACCATCCCAAATAGCAATAATCAGGCCCTTACTGCCAAGGCTTTTCAGAGCTTTTTTGCAGACAAGATTTCGACCCTCCGCCAGGACCTTCCGGCCACGATTGATACAGTTAGCGAACTTGAGACTCTTGCCGGGCCCACCTTCGACCGTTTCAGGCCACTGGACGCAGAAGCTGTCGATAGGATTGTTGCTTGCCCGACCACCTGTTCCCTCAATCCGTGCCCCTCCTTGGTTGGTGAAAGCCAGCCTGGAGGGGTTGCGAGACCCTCTGTTGAATATAATCAATACTTCCCTGGTGCAGGGAGTATTTCCAGAGGGTTTAAAAGAGGTGGTGGTCTCTCCATTGCTGAAGAAGCCGAGATTAGATCCAACGGTCCTCTCCAACTACCACCCAGTTTTGAATTTATCGTTCCTGGGCAAGGTAGTTGAGCGGGCAGCAATGGAGCAGCTGCTGTCTTTCCTAGATGACGCAACTTGGCTAGACCCCTTCCAGTCCAGCTTCCGTTCTGGGCATGGGACAGAGACGGTTCTGGTCTCCATCTCGGTTGAGCTATGCTGCCAGCTGGACCAAGGCGGATCGGTGCTGCTCGTGTTATTGGACCTCACGGCAGCATTTGATACAGTCGATTATGATCTATTGACTCACTGCCTTGCCAGGGCCAGGGTTAGGGGAACAGCCCTTAACTGGGTGACCTCCTTCCTCCGGAACCAGACACAACGAGTGAGGAGGGGCGAGGATGTCTCCAGGGGTTCCCTGCTTCAGTGCAGGGTTCCTCAGGGGGCTATCCTCTCCCCTCTGTTATTTAACATCTACATGCGACTACTTGCCCAGCTGGTGCGTAGCTTTGGGCTGGTGTGTCATCAGTACGCTGATGACACCCAGCTTATCCTGAAGATGAATGGCAGCCCCAAATCCGTACCCGATAATTTCCATCACTGCCTTGAGGCCGTTACTGGATGGCTGCGAGCCAATAGGTTGAGGGTGAATCCAGCTAAGACTGAGATCCTGTGGCTGGGTCATCCGGACTGTAGGGATGTCCAGCTTCTGACCCTGGATGGTGTGACATTATGTCCATCGTCTTCTGTTAAGAGCTTAGGAGTAACCTGGGACCCCCTGCTGTCGATGGAAGCACATGTCTCCAGCGTCAGCAGGGTGGCATTTTTCCATCTTCGCCAGGCGAGGAAGCTGGCCCCCTACTTGTCCCGGCACGACTTAGCCACAGTGGTCCAAGCCATGGTCATCTCGAGGCTAGACTACTGTAACGCTCTGTACATTGGCCTTCCTTTGTCAGTAATTCGGAGACTCAAGCTGCAGCGTGATTCCTAGCGGGGGTCCCGATTGGCCATCACATCACGCTGCACTGGCTTCCAATAGAATAGAATGCTGGATTGTCTTAAAAGTGTTAGTCTTGACTTTTAAGGCCTTACATGGTCTGGGGCCAGTGTACCTGCGGGACCGCCTTGTCCCATATCACCCCACTAGGTTGTTGAGCTCCGAAGAGCAAAGTCTCCTGGTCATCCCAAATGTGAAGACTTGCCATCTGTCCACAACCTGCTGGCGGGCTTTCTCTGTTGCAGCCCCAACCCTGTGGAATGCACTGCCCGCCGGCATCCGCACCACCCAGAGCCTTCTCCCGTTTAGGAAAGCAGTTAAGACCCTGCTGTTTCAGGAGGCCTTCGGGGTTGGCTAGACTATTGTTTTTCCTTCTGCGCTGCCTAGCATGCAGCCCACTGTGATTTATCCGCTGTTTTAATTGTCGTTCTATTTTAATGGTGTTTTATTGTTGGTGTTATGAGATGTCTACTGAATTGGGGGAGGCGGCGGCGTATAAGTACGAAGTAATAAATAAATAAATAAATAAAGTAGCAGAAAGTACATTCCCCTTGTATGAAGGTCTGTTTTTTAATCTCTCTCTTTTTTGAGTTATCCCTCATAAATTTTACTCCTCTCTTATCTCACCCTGAGATTTTGTTGGGCCTGTAGCTTCTGTGGCTTCAGGGGTTGTGAGTTGTGGTGGTGTGCAGGGATCTGTGTGATTTTCAGTGCAGGGCCAAGGTGATGAAACTCTGGAAAAGCAGTTAAGGGAATTTCATTTTTTCTGAGATTCCAGTGGGTGGGAATGGAGACCCCTGGCTTGCTGATTCTAGCCGCAGCTGTTACTTTCCCAGGGAAAAGGGAGGGAAAAGTTAGAATGTTGAGATCTTGTTATTAGCCCTGTAAAGGTTGAAATTCAGTTCCTGGTCAACTTTCGATTCTACTGCAAGGAGTTCTATGAACTCCTGATTTCATGATTTTTTGGTCATTCATGACAGAACTTTGAGCTTGCCTTTTTGGCACTATCCTAGTTTTAAGTTCTGTTGCTTCTTAGTGGATTTATATTCAGAGACCTTACAACTTAATTAGCCTGAGGCCTTGGGAACGTTTCCTAGGATTTTCTCGAATGCTTTTTGCCTTGGCTATTTTCCTGTTTACTGTTATTATTTTGTTCATCAATAAATAGACTGTTATTTCCAGCCGTGGTTGTGTAAATATTTAAAGGGCCCTGGATCCCGGCCGGTGTGTGACAGATTTAGTATTTTATCTTGTACATGCAGCCCGCTCATTGTCACTGTGTTTGTGGATATTGCATTTGTATATTGCCTATTGTATTCATGTTTTATGTATTTTACTGTGCTATTGTTATGTTTTGGTTTTATTTTATTGCAATTTGTTGTTTGGGCTTGGCCTCATGTAAGCCACCCCAAGTCCCCGTTGGGAAGATGGTGGTGAGGTACAGGTTTTAAAAAATGTTTTGTATTTTTTTTAATTTTAGATTTGTATTGTATGTTAATTGTTTAATGCTTTTATAGTTGTTTTTAATTGTTAATTGTGTTTTGGCATTGAATTATTTCAAATTGTAAACTGCCCTGAGTCGCCTTTGGGCTGAGAAGGGCAATATAGAAGTGCCGTAAATAAATAAATAAATAAATAAATAAATAAATAAATAAATAAAAAGATTATTATTATTATTTCTTCCTCCTCAATATGACACCCTTTTTGAGGAAGTCAAAAGTGTATATCTCTATTTTTCACTGTTCAGCTTTCAAACCATGACTTGAAGGAAATACGGAAGGAGAATTATGAAAACAAAAAAATAAAACAAAAGCCAATCCAAGGTCAAATACAGGATAAGATATAATGACATGTAGTCAAAACGAATAACTGACAAAACTCCAATTCACAACCATGATTTACAGCCTCCAGCATGACTGGAATTGAGCCTTTTGTAGATAAGATGTCTGGATCCCATTTTAGGCTCACTAGGCACCCTCCCACACAACCATATAACCCAGAATATCAAGGCAGATAATCCACAATATGACCAGCCCACAGGCTGCACCGCCACTGGCTGGTGACGGGCCTGCTGTCACCGGTGGCCCTGGGACCGGGATCACTGCTAACTCTGGAGGCCCTGAGGCTGGCCCTCCCCTCCAGTGCCCCGATGGAGCGCCTAGAGGCCATGGACAGCCGGTGGCCGCCGTGGGGCACGGTCCGAGATACGGCGAGAGGACTAGTAAACAACAGAAGAACCTTCTGCCACCTCAGACGAAAGAGAGGAGGGGGCGAAGGTGGGGCAGGGGGCGGGGCCAGAGGAAATCCCAGCCCTGCTCTGTAACACCCAGAGGGTTCCGTCCCAGAACCTTCAGGAACACCAAACTCAGGCGCCGGGTTCCCCCATTGATGAACCCCCACCCCAGGAGGCTTGATAATCCGACGCTGGTGAACCCGGAGCCACAGGATTGCGACGAACACTACCGTATGGATCTCGAGTCTCTGAGGACGTTGTTCGATCTGTGGGACCCTCCTAGGCTTCCCCCATTCGACGGTCGAGCCTGATAGCTGACCTTAGAAAGCTCCGACCCACATGGGCCCGAGCTTGGCTTCCCCTTCTCGTTAGTTTTGTCATTCCCTGTCGATGTTGTTTGTCTTGTTGTATGCTCTGTATTTTTTATGTCAAACTGTAAACCGCTCCGAGCCCTCGGGGAGTGGCGGTATAGCAAGTTTGAACTATAAATAAATAAATAAATATCTGCTTTGAACTTGATTATCTGAGTGCACACTGCCATATAATCCAGTCCAATGTGGACTTTATACAACTGTGTGGAAGGTGCTTAGGAGGCATCTCTGCTGAATAGCTCATCAGAAGCAGTGCTATCCTTTTTATGGGGCTATTAAGGAAGCTTCTCACGTTGAGGAATTCTCCCTTATTTTATCCTGTACAGTGATGCTATCGGAAAACAGTGATGTGATAGGATTCTGAAACATTTGCAGGATCCCTAATGCTATATTTGGCAGTACAAAGAATGAGCTGTGTAGAACCTTTCCCTAGCGTTGGGAAAACTACAAAAAAGTCACCCTAGCATGTTCATTTGAAGTGTTTAGATGAAAAGGCATTTCAAAAGTCATCTTGCTTGGCTTTAAAAGTCTTCCACAGATAACTGCACCATTCCTTCAAGCAATTGTATTGATTACAAAAAAGAAGTTAGGAGGGCTGGATAGTCAGAGAGTGCAGGACAACACTCATCTGCTTGCCAGTGGCGCAATTGGTATTACACTGGGAAAAGCATTAAGTAGAAAACTGTAGCTCTGTGTTAACATTATGGTGACCATAAAAATACTGATTCTGCAGTGGCTGGTGGTTCATTAAAAACCTTTTTGCTTTCTTTGGCCTTGTAAAAGCCAGTATTGTGTGCATGGAATGTTCAGGGAATTAAATGCTTCTACTAATAATTAGGCCATTTGCTTATGTGTGGCATGTTTCACTAGTATTTCAAAATAACTGTTTTTCGAAACAATTCTTTGTACCAGTCACTGCTTCAGTAAGACAATCTTGGGGAGAATAAGCCTGAGAACATGCATGATCGAACCTCGAAAACATGCTTTTGCAGGTTACAACTCCAGCTGGGAGATTCTAGGAGGACTAGCCTAGGTGACTTTTCCATACACTGGAAGCTTTCCACTTTCCATTTCTGATCTATCTATGAGATGATATTGCAAAAATTAAGCTAGTGAGACCTGTGACATTTGGAGGAACATATGTGCTCAGCTGTGACCTCAATCAGAGGTCAGAATTTTGCTGCCCTCCAGATTTTATTTATTTATTTAGAACTTTTATATCCTGTTCTTCTCTACATCCGTGGAGGGACTCAGAACGGCTAGCAACAGCAAAAATTCAATGTTACACAATAAATAAAAATTTAAAAACCACATACATAAATAAATTATAAGTGCATATAAAAGACAGATGTTGTTGAACTTCAATTTCTTGGAGCATTAAACAGTACAGCACATAGAGAAGAATGCTGGAGTTGCAGAGGAATATTAAACTAACTATATTTAATTCACAAATCTCCTTTTTACACTGTTGTGCCAGCTTCTTCTTGGCAAACTTGTCTCTGTAATATATTTCATTGTATGCATTCTATGAACATATTATGATGCTTTTTTCCAACTATCTTAGCTAGCTGTAACCTGTTTCTTCAAAACATTAAACTATGAATTAGCAGTGTGTTCAAATGCTATTCAAACTCTTGTTTTTTAGCCATGAACTCCCCTTGACTGTCTTTGGTTGTAAAATATCCATTTTTTATTTTTCTAGGAAAGCACTTGTGATGAATGGGATGATGAGTGGGGTGACTAGGTTGCACTTAAATATCTATAGAGTGGGACCTAAGTATCTGCAGAGGTTTGGTTCCATGACCTCCTGTGGATACCAACAGATGCTCAAGTTTTATTATATAAAATTGGTGTAGCAAAATGGAGTCATTTTATAAAATGGCAAAATCAAGTCTGGATTTTATTTCTTATTCTTGAATATTTTCAGGCCCTGGATGATGCAAAATCCATGTATACAAGGGGGCTGTCTGTATCACTGAAAGGCAGGGAATAAATCACAGATGAATACCCTCCACAGCAACTGCCTCTCCAAGTGGCAATACCTAGAACTATAATTGTGCGCTTTTCTGGGGGCTTGGGGGAAGGGGGGAGGGCCTCCAGACATTCACTCGGGTTAGTAACGAGAGAACGTCTGGACACCCACCACAGAAAATGCATACTTTCTGGAGTGGGTGGGACAGGCCCCCAGGAAAATCCACATTTTAAAAACATGGATACTCTTGGGATGAAGGCCTGTCTGGATCCGCTCTAGGATTAAAATCCTTGCTCGGCCATGAAACTCAAATCTCTTTTCCTACTCTAAATAAATACCAATGTTGTTGTGATCCATGCTCACAAAATGTTGTCAGTCAATTGGTTCTTTAAAAACCTCAGGAATCTTTATCATATACATGTATGCCAAATAATCTAGTTTGGAATGGTGAATCATTTATGGGTTCTAGTGTGAACTTTCACAATGATTTTGTTGATATGGCCGAGCTAAAGCAGATCCAGAGAATAAAACGTTGAATTCAACAATACTGATCTACTGCTGGTTAGTGGCAGCTTGTGGAATATCCAGCGCCTTCAACAAGGTGCCAGGCCTCAATAGGAGAAATCTGCTCTTTCAGCCTCCAGCCTGATCACCTTGGTCATTGTGTGTCCCAGAGGCCCCTTTACCAGAGAAAGTGAGCAAGGGAAACTTTCATCTGCCCTTGGTCTACAGAATCAGGCACTAGCAGTGACAAAAGATACAAAGATAATGTCTGGGTGGAGATAGTTCCAAGACCAATTAATAAATCGTTACAGTTTCTGTAAAGCAATAGCATGGATATTGATTTTGTGGGGTTCCTTCCTCAAAAAGGAAGGCAAACCAGCACACACACACCCCGCCCCAAGCTGATAGAAAGTTAAGACATGTTAGCACTGAAGACATTTAAAGCAGCTTGGTTACGACTGTATAGCTAGCTAGTTGATATGTAGTGTCTTCTCAAGTCAGCACTAACTGTATAATAGAGACCATTATCAAGCAATACTAATTATTCACAGTCATTGTCATTCAGAGAATTTATTTCTACATTTGTTTTTTATTTCTAATAAATAATGTGCATGACCAATTGTAAAGAAATGTAAAACTTGCCTTAATCATAATGCCTAATGCATATGTAATTATTTTCTTGATCATAGAACATGTTAATTGCTTTACCAATAAATTAACTCTCACTCATTTTCATAGCATCCTGCCCACCCATAGAGCATAATGTATTAGTTTTGTTATAATTGCATATTTGTCTGAGTTATTTCCCCTTTTCCTCGATTTAGACATATCTGTCATTATAGCACTTAGCAGAAAAGATTTCTGACTTCTGTTATCATACTGCTTTACTATGCCTTAGCAAAAGGCCACCTTCTGTATAAATTGATATCTTGGGATATATTTTCAATTGAAATGATTCCAAGCACCCATAATTCATTGTAGTTTTTGAGGCAGTAAATTGCATTTGGCTGTCAAATTACACCACAATTGCGAAAAATATATATGATGAATTCATTCAGTAAAATTTGAAATTGCACAAATTGCCAAGATTGTACATGGGTGTATGTGCAGCTATATTCCTGAATAAAGGCTGCTAAAATCTATGCATATGCAAAACTGTTAGGATTTTTAAAAAATATGTAGAAAAATTCGGAATAGATATAGAGTGCAGTGTAACTCCACCTCTGAGAATCTTAGCCATAGTCAGAAAAAACCATATACACACATATGTGTGATGCCTGTTTGGACAGCAATGTGTGTATAAAAGATCTAGGGCACAGCTTTCCAAACTTTTCATGCTGGGGACACACTTTTTAAACACGCATTCTTTTGTGATACAGTATTTCAGTTTTAATAGCTAACTGGAAGTTAAACAAACCCTTTTTAAGAGTTTCATGCAATGCCATTTCCTCTTTAACCACTCAATGTGGTTCATCACAAACATCATTGCAAGCACATTTTTCTTAATTAAAGTTTTTTTATTTTAGTGGAAATTTCTGCAACTCAATCAACAAATTATCCAAATATTAAAAGTTGTAATAGTAACCACACTTGAAAAGCACAAGTATTCCACTTCTTTAGGGATAACATCTCTCTGAAAGTTTTGAAATGGAGGCTAGATGACAATGTGACACACCTGTATGTTACAGGCAACACACTAGTGTGTCCCAACACACAGTTTGGAAAGCTCTGAGCTAGGGATTTTAATGCACCACAAGCGAAACATAAGTTTACTATTTGATGTAGAAGCAGGAGGTAATTCTTGTCTATTGTAATTCTAGACTACATTAAGAGGAGTATAATTTCCAGTTGTGTGTGTGTGTGTGTGAGAGAGAGAGAGAGAGAGAGAGAGAGAGAGAGAGAGAGAGAGAGAAGTGAGTTGAGAAACTGCAAGTTGCTTCTGGTATGAGAGAATTGGCCATCTGCAATGATGTTGCCCAGGGGACGCCTCGGTGTTTTGATGTTTTACCATCCTTGTGGGGGGCTTCTCTCATGTCCCCACATGGGGAGCTGGACCTAACTGGGAGCTCATCTGCGCTCTCCCCAGATTCGAACCTCTGACCTATCGGTCTTCAGTCCTGCTGACAGAAGTGTTTAACCCACTCCGCCACCGGGAGTGCCATGTTAAACAAAATGTTTTACAAAAACATTTGCTACTATTGTTCTATACCTTCAAGTCATCTCTGATTTAAAGAAGAAAGGATTAAGTAATACAAAAATAAAGATCCATCTAGACGAAAAGTGTTCGTGCCATACATCAAGAGAACCACTGACCGTATAGGGAAGCTGATGAAAAAATGAAATACCACTCTGTTATACTTTGACCAGATTTCTCCTTGTATACTGCCTCCAGTTTTGGAAACCATAGTTTGTGAAGAATATTAACAAGCAGAACAATAGCTTTTTTGTGTTAGACCCACATGATGCCACTTCTTTCCCAATGCTCTCTCAGTGGCAAACAGCTTGGAAATCATTTCTTTTATAAAAACAAATAATCAATTAATGACCTCCTTTTGTAGGAGAAACACCTTCTAATCATCTCCCACCAGGAAAGCAGTGGGAAAGGACCATTGTTTGTGATAAATCCAAAACAACATTGTTTTCCTGCTGTAATTGCAATTTGCCCCTCCTTGCGTAAAAAACTGTAGGAGAAAATGTTGAAGGAGCTGATATGTTATAGAAGAAAAGGCTGAGAGGATCCTGATTAAGGATGCTATCTGAAGAGCAGAACATCTGACAGATCATTTGTTATGTAAAATGTAATATCAGTAATTAGTTATGCTAGACAATAAACAGGTGTGCACACATGTACGTTAAATTGAATATATCTGTGTATGAGTATGTTGCAGTCTAAATTTCCATGGGGCAATTTGTTTTATTTTGTACACTTGAATGTGATCGTGGTATAGATAGGGGTTTTTTTTATTTTAAAAAAATCGATAATGCCTTTTGCTTCAGAAAGGTGTGTATTGTCCTGAACCATTGATTTTGGACCACTCAGGCATATGAGTCTGAAACCTCACTTTTGCTACACAATAAAATAGTGCAGATATGGAAATAGTAGTGACTAAAGGATAAAGTTCACCCGATTAAAGCCTTCAACCTAAATCTGTCTCTCAAAATGATTTACAAAAGGCTGATAAACTTTCAAGTACAGAAGCCATGCTTTCAAAACCATATACTGAAATTCAGAGACTACGTTCATGGACTTGCTTCTTTTACATTCAAAGGATCTAAAAGTGTATAATAACTCATTCAGACTTCAATGTAATGTCACTAACATTTGCTTGAAATAGGCCCCCTTGATCCCAAACTTGAAAAAGTTCCTGTGCATTTAAAAACTGAATGGAAGGGAATTATTTTATCAAATATGATTTGTCTCCAGAATAAAGTTGGTGCAATAAAGAAAGCTACACAAATTTTGGTTTTTTAAAAAATCTCCTTTTTACCAGGAATTTTAATGCTGATATTTTAAACTATTTTTAAAAACTTTTTATTTATTTTTTTTAAAATGTTTTTATTATAAACAACTATACATAACCACAATTACCATGCCTTTTGTCCTTTTTCATCCCCTTTTTCTTTTTCTTTTTAAAAACTTAATCAAGTTTTAATCAAGTTAACTGCTTGCTTATTTTAACTTATGTTGTACTGTATGTGTATGTCAAACTTTTTGATACGGCCAGTGGGCTGATCAATAAATACTTCTTCTCTTCTCTCCTTTTTACCAAAATCAGTGTATATGTATTCTATAAATCACACTGAAGTATTCGGAATGGAAACAGAATACTAAACCAGTAAGATTTTTGGTCCAAACCAAGAAGTCTGCTCTAAGACTAAGGAAAATATTCTCATATGTATATTATTTATACAAATCCACAAGCTACAAACATAGTGCTTTCTGATATGGGAAAAGGAAGCATGATACTGGCACACATCCACGAAAACTTAGTAGATGGATGAAGAGGCAAAGGAATGGTTTGATATTCATATGACACCCTTAATTGAAACATTGGCTCGCTTGAGTTATTGCTTCTATAAATTCAAGGACAGAATGCTGAGTGATAATTTTTCACAGGAAAAAGACTTCAGCTGCTCAATGAGATATATTCAAAATGAAGAGAAAAGGAAAAGAGACAGGACAAAGCTATGCATCACCTCTGCGATATGAGCAACCTTATATCAATGTGTAGAAAACAGTCTGATAACTTACATTGAGTTTTTAAGTGGATGAGACTGAACCAAATTAAGTATATGTATTAAAAATGAGAACCTGGATGAATTAAGCCAAACCATGAAACATGCATGTCACAAATTAAGGATCAATTTCCATTCCATTTCCATTTACTTTGTTCCTAAAGACATAAATTTCTGGGCACTGTTTGAGCTGAGAGCCCTCACCTGAAGCCTCATTTCAAATATCTTGAGTCCAATCTTCTCTTGATGTCATCAATAACTCCAGGTGGAAAAGGAAGAGAAAGCAGAATAAAAAGCCAAATCTTTTTCTCTGCACTCCACACACCCAGCCACGGAATAAGCTACCATGTTAAGACCTTTGTAGATTCCTTTTGGCAATCATAAAGCCAAGAATCAAAGGATATGCATGTGGAGCCAAAATTCAATGAAAAAGCATGAAGTTAGATTATAAAACTTCCTGATTCTTTCAGAGACTTGAGAATAACAGAATTGAGGCTAGAAAAACAAATACTGGGCCTGTGTGATCAATAAAAAATGTTTCAATATTCATTACTATTTGGGGGTAGTGCTGAATCATTTCTAAAGTGTTCCAAAAATATTGTAAGGGATCTGTATCATAATTATAAAATATAATAATATTTTTGTTACTTTTTCATTTAATTGTGCAAGTGGGGAAGCTTCTGGGCTCCTTTCACTCTCATTTTAGAGGATGAAACTTGCTACAATTGTAGAACACATTTACCACTCCCCCCACTTCCTTCCAAAGTTTCAGAATGTTTTACAGATCCAACTGATTTTAGGTAATTAAAAAAAACGTTTTTATGAATATCATTTTAAAAAACCTTACAAGACATATGTCCTTGAATTTCTATTTTTAGTAATACATCATTTTTCCGAAGTTTTAGAAAGATTTGCTCATCCACTGATTTTTAGAGAATATTAACCAACATAAACTTAACAGTACTATTTAACTGAAAGACTCCAAGGGCCATCCAGTCCAACCCTCTTCTGCCAGGCAGGAAAAGTACAGTCAACCCATCCCACCTTTGAAATAATAATAATAATAATAATAGGAAACCTACTGTGTTAAATTTACTGCTTCACAACTTTGCCTACATCACAGGTTAATTCAACTCTCAACAATCCCCTTTTATCTCAAAATCTCTTTAAAGCAGTGGTTCTCAACCTGTGGGTCCCCAGATGTTTTGACCTCAAACTTCCAGAAAACCTAACAGCTGGTAAACTGGTTGGGATTTCTGAGAGTTGTAGGCCAAAACAGCTGGGGACCCACAGGCTGAGCACCACTGCTGTAGAGAATGAAAACTGGTTTCCCCCAAACAACACAGGGAAAAGGAGGCACAAGGTAATGACTTCAAACTACATTTCCCAGAATTCTGCTCACTTTAAAATACCAGGCTCGTCCTCATTAAAGCCTCAATGAGATGGTTTCTGCCTGTCTCTGTCTGGGCTAGCCATGTGCCAGAGGAGCTTCTTCCTTGCCCTGTCATCCAGTCAGGCATCTTCCTCCCACTCGGGCCACTCTCCCTGCTCCTTTGGGGAAAGAGCATCAGGGCCGTTTGGGGGAACTAAATTGAGCCTATTTGGGGGAGAAGCGGCTCCCACAATGAAGACCTGCAACCATTTACAAGACTTATATAACTCTTCTGAAAAGTCATAGGTCAGTGTTTTGAATCTTAAGTTTTTTGCATGGGTGCTTCTTATATTGGGTCCAGGCATGTAGCCAGGGGGGGGCTAAGGGGGCTTCAGCCCCCCCAAATTCTCAGGGTGGTCTGCAAAAAGGCCTTACTGGTACATTATTTAAACTGTTATGTTTATTCATATCATGATCTGATCACCATGCTCATTATATCCCACATTAATGGGGTTATTGGGATAACAATATAAAAGGTTTGCTAGGGTAGACCCTCTTCCACCCAGTCTCAGCCCCCAACCAAACTCAGCCCCCCCTCGAATCAAAATCCTGGCTACGGCCCTGATTGGGTCATAAGTACAAATCTTATGAAATAGATCTGATATACAAGGCACAAATGATTTTTGCTCAGCCCTAAAATACATAAAATAATTGAGTAACTGCATGTCTTTTCCTTTTTATGCCCCAGGATGCTTCTCCTTCTCTTCACTCCTCTTCCTCCCATCTAGACAGTTTATTAGAAACCAGTCTTATGTCTGATGATGAAGGTATACTGTGGCTGACAACAGGAAATTGCCATATGAAATCATGTTGATTTCAGCTTCATAAGAGTAATGCTCCAAGAAAAAGGTACTATCAGAGCAACTCTCATTAGTCCCAAGGTTACTAAACCTCTTATAGCTAGAATGAATCTGTTACTTTTTCATTCTTCTGCATTCTCCCTCTCTCCCTCCCCCCCTCTCTCCACACACACACACACACACAATTTCTGCTCCTCTTGTGAAGGTATTTGCATATTTTGGTAAATTCCTAACAAAATCAGTCTGCTACTGATATCTGAGATATCAGTAGCAGACAAATTTGGTACGAGGCTGAAATCCAATTATTTGTCCTGATTGGTGTAAAGCAATTGGACCAGTGTAGTTTACCTGCATGTTTAAGTAGTCAACAATTCATTGAATGGGTCTCCTCTAGCATGCAGTAATCTACATGGAAGGATTCTGTTGGACATGACTGCCATATAGTTGTCAAAGATTAGCCTGTTGGGCGAAAAATGGCAACCCTAAACTACCTATGTGTATATATATACACAGTGTGTGTGTGTGTGTGTGTGTGTGTATATATATATATATATAAGGCATGGTTTCGAACCCAAAAATGGCGATTCTAAAATCAAATGGGGGGGGGGATTTTTTTTGACTAGTAAAAGAAAGACTTACAAAAAAATTTCCAAAATTTCTAAAATGTAACTTCATTACTAACGAAATTCGTTAGTAGTTCGTATGCCAGCGCATGCGCATTCAGATGGTTTTGGCCTACAACTCCCAGAAATCCTACCAGCGGGTAAATTGGCTGGGATTTCTGGGAGTTGTAGGCCAAAACTTGAATAAATCACACTAAATTCTAGATGGGACTCTCCAAATAGGAAGGAGGGAGGGAGGGAGGGGGGTATTCTATTCTTGGAAGCAGCAAAACAAAGGAGGAGGAGCCCCCCCCTCGCTCCTCGCTGCCTCTCTCTCACCCCGATCCTGAGGGAGTGAGGGCCCAAGTTTGCCCAGGCTGAGAGGAAAAGGAAGAGGCCTGAGGCTGTGAGGAATGGTGGGAGTTGAAGTCCAAAACACCTGGAGGGCTGAAGTTGGCCCCTCATGAAGCCTCTTCAAGGCTTTAGATCCTGGCAGGCAGAAGGGGCAGGGAGAGCCGTCCACTCCTCCTGCCCTGCCAGGATCTAAAGCATCAAAGAGTATTGGGGTGAGAAACCAACCTAATGTATAATAGAATGAGAAGAGAAGGGCTCATAGAGAAGATTCTGCAGCAAATCCCCCCCCCCAAAGAATATGTAAGTGTGTGCACCCAGGCAGCAAACGCTGTGCCCGGGGTTTTGGCTTTTCCCGGGCTCATAAAGAAGCGCCTTTTGCAGTTTTCACCGCTAGAGGAGGGACCACAGTCAGAGTACTTCGGTTTGAATTTTACCTCTTCTTATACCCATTGTTATTACTGCTGTATTATTGCATGTGCATGGAATGTAGGTATATGACCAGTTGGATTACTTATAATATTAGGCACTTACAGTAGCATTCATTCTATTATACATTAGGTTGGTTTCTCACCCCAATACTCTTTGATGCTTTAGATCCTGGCAGGCAGGAGAGGCAGGAAAGCCTGGAAAAATGTAAACAGAGAGGTTTACTCAGAAGTAAATCCACAAAGGAGGGCACTTCATCCAAAGTGCCCTCCTTTGCAGATTTACTTCTGAGTAAGCCTCTCTGTTTACATTTTTCCAGGCTTCCAGCCGAAAGAAGGAGCGAGTTTAGGGCTTGCCTTGCCATAATACTTATTGGCAAGGGAGGCGGGAGGGTGGTGAGAGAGAAGGAGGGTCCCCCCCTACGACCTAATAACGACACTTAAGAAAATCCTGGCCCCGAGTTCTATAAAGAAAGTCCACTTCCTGGTTGGCGTTCCAGATGCGGAAATACTCAAAAGTAGCATTTCTTACGAATTTCTTACGAATCATTTCATTTTCATAACTTTTTTCTCATGCCTAATATATATATATATGCTTCTAAAGACAGACTTCTAAGATAATAAGTATTTCAAACCAAACCTTGGTTCTGGATATACAAATCCATTGGTTTGCATCTCCAACATTTATTTATTTTTTTTAAAAAAGAATGTCAAAAAACAGCCCCATTTTTAAATGCAGGATATCAAAAAATGTGTAAAATTTGATAAAATATTATCAAAGACCAGTTGAGACCTGTGATGTTTTCTTGACATGATTTGTTCAAAGGGGATTTACCATTGCTTTCTTAAGGAGAGGAAATGTGACTTACTCATGGTCACTGAAACAGGGTGACTTTGAGCATGTTTCAAAGGCCAAGAGTGGGTTCAAATCTTATGATTTCATCACGAGCTCCACTCTATGTTGCTTCCAGAATGGAGCCAAGATGGAGTCTACCGGAGCTCATTACATGACGCAGGTCTACTTCCAGCTGGATGGAGCCCTGAGGTGGCTACCCATGTTCTCATTACCTAAGTGAGGGACAGAATGGGGAAAGCCAGGCAACAATGATTTCCCACATGTGATGGAGAAGGCGGTGATGCACGTCATGAGGGTAATGTTGGGTGCTTAATGCCAGTTTCCAGCACTGCCCGACAGATTTGATGCACTGCCGGATGGATTTCCCCATTGCCCCCAGCTTAAGGACATCCATGTAATGAGATCCCTAGTCTCCCTTAAAGCACATACACTAGATTCTCCAGCCTTAGTAGATATAAAATTGTAATCATGTGGTTCTATCAAACTATAGTTGTTCTCTAGAACTCCACATTAGATTCCTCCTTATATTCATATTATATGGATATATAATACGCATGTGCACAAATCCACAAAGAGCAAGATGTGCATGCACACATTTGAATTAAGCAATAGCAAACAGTTAGAAAGCTTATAAAATATGTAACAATAATGTAGACCATAATTAAATTAGGGAAACAAAAGACCTTGTTGCTTAATCTAATTGAGATTTTATCCCCGTAATTTCCCTGTTAAAAGAGGTTTTCTGTTTAAAGAAAATTAAAATGTGTGATTACTTTGGAAGCGGATTAAGCTCTTGCTTTCCTTGCAAGACAAAGAAGGGGGTTCAAGATGATAAGCTGTCCACTATCTCTTGTAACAGAAATTGAAGAATGGCTTTTGCAAGAAGCAGGGTGGTATTTATATATACTCTAGGGCTTCAAGAGCTAAAAGGAGTATCTTAAGATTTTTTTTAAAATGTGCATCACATATTTTAAAAAGCTGTTGAAAACTTAAGAAAATTGAATATCTGGCTAGAATGCTAGCCAAGGTCCTCAAAGCTGGTTTGACATTGCAAGGGAAATCCAAGTATTTGCTTAGGTTCTGTTCCAGGATTCCAAAATCTGTGTATGCTCTAATTTCGTTATATACAATGGCCTAGTAAAATGGGGTCCCGCATTGTCCCAATTATTCTCTACCTGAACACAGCTAGTCTTCCATTTTCAGGTTTTCCCCTCGTACCACACTTTCTCAACGCACCCCGCATGGAGCCCTGCTGGAAGTAGTTGTGCATCATGGGCTGAGATCCAGCAGGCTCCATGCCACCTGTGTCAAGAAAGTATTGAAAGACAGGGAATTAATGTAATGTGATGAAGTCCTTAGTAATATACAAAGTGGCATGTGATTCAGACACATACATAATGTCTAATGTGATGGTATACAAAGTAGTGGTCCCTGGACTAGCACCAATTCGTGAGCCATTGTCTGCTAGCTCTTAATAGGTTTCCAGGAAGGAAACTTTTATAGCAAGAGGGCAGAAATTTAGCTCCTGTCCCTGGCTCACTAGAAAACAATAATTGCTGATTATCCAGGTCAGATGGCTTGAGAAGCTCTGATGTAATGGACTCCAGACTGAAGCCCTAGGACTTTACAGCTGACTAAAGGACTTCCTCTATTACCCATTTTGAATTTCCTGTTCTCTCTGATATTGTTTGCTTTCTTAATTATTTCACCTTCTTTCCAAAACTGGCACCCAAAGCAACTTCCAGTAGTATTAAAACAAAATAGAATTAAAACAATATACAGTTATTATGACTGGATGGTTATCTGTCAGGAGTGCTTGGATTGTGTATTCCTGGATAGCAGGGGTTAGGATTGGATGGACTTCTGGTCACTGATTCTATGATTCTTTCAAAAGTTTGTTATTTAAAAACACGACCATGAAATACTTTACTTATGCGATCCCTTGTTGTCTGAGTAAGATTGTATTCCAAGTTTGGTGTACTGGCGGTGGGTACATAAGTGACTGTGGAGCCCTATTCTTCCTTTAAATTTTTAAAGTGTTTATTTAAATACATTGACCATATACACTACACACATACCTAGACAACCCACCACCCCTATTCTTGACTTGCATTTTCTCCCGCAGTGAGGGCATCGGCTTCCAGGTGGAAGGCTGTCCCGGTCGCGTTGGCATGACATGCCTTCCTCTTACCACGTTTCTCTCTTTTGCCCTCCATTCATGCCTCTTCATATTCTATAGGACTGCTGGTCACAGCTGACCTCCAGTTAGAGCACTCAAGGGCCAGGACTTTCCAGTTCTCAGTATCAATGCCACCGTTTTTAAGGCTGGCCTTGAGCCCATCTTTAAATCTCTTTTCCTGTCCTCAAACATTCCATTTTCCATTCTTGAGTTCAGAGTAGAGCAACTGCTTTGGGAGATAGTGGTCGGGCATTCGAACAACGTGGCCAGTCTAGTGGAGTTGATGGCGGAGGACCATCGCTTCAATGCTGGTGGTCCTTGCTTTTTCCATGAAATAAACTCATCTTAAATTCTTGAAACAACTTTGGTTTCAATCCATACACAGGCAATCCCCAAGTTACGAACAAGATCAGTTTTGTTGGGTTTGTTCTTAAGTTTAATGTGTATGTAAGTCAGAACAGGTATAAGTCCAGCCAAATATCTATATATTTTAGTTTTGGATAGCATTGGATAGCATTGAAAACACTGTAGTATTTGTTTTGTGATCTGTGCTCTGTGCTCTGTTCAGAAGATTTCACCTCACTTTCTGTCCATGTAAACCGCCCCGAGCCTGCCGGAAGGAGCGGTATATAAGCGTAAATAATAAATAAATAAATAAATATGATAATTGTATTTTGAAAAATTTGGCTTGTGGAAACAAAGATTGATGAGAAAGCTTCAACTGAGACACCTTTTCCCCATGATAACATTTTCAGGAGTGATGTTCCCTTCCGAAGGATTGATCACTTCCAGTTATCTCAACCCTGTTCTTAACTATGAATCATTTGTAAGTTGGATGTTTGTAACTTGGGGACTGTCTGTACTGATTTTCCAAACAATATTGTACTACTATGCACTATTCCCATAGTGTTAGTGGATGGTTTTATAAAAGACCTATTCCTGGTATAGAGAAAAACTGCTGGAAATGGTTTTAGATCAATATAGCCATCTACACTTTTGGACTCTATGGTGGATTTGCTGTAGAGGTTGTCCTGCTGCAGATCTGCATATTGAAACTTACTATGAGTAGTCTACATATATCTATACAAGGAATACTTTCTATTTCTGTCATACATCTACTCCAAAATGAGGGTTCTGGAAATTGAGGGTATACAGAAATAGAAGCTTCCCTGTCTGACACACACTTCATTCCTTAGGGCAAATAGAATTTTTACATTTACAATTTCCCAAGCCAACCTGCTGTCAGAGCAAACACTCAAGTTCCTTTACCATTTGAAGTAGAAAATTGGGTCATATGAACATATATACACACCCTCTATGCTTCATGGAACTGCATTGATTGTCTTGCTTCCAAAATAAGCTTCTTTGTAATGCCTGTTTGCACCATGGCCAATTGGCAATGTATAAACAATGGCTGATGAACCTCCAAAATTACTAGAAAGAGACAACACACTGATTTTGAACATTCTTTCTCAAATCTCATAGAGCAGAAACCTGTGATCACCAAGCTTTGTTTTTCAGCAGGATTCAATGTATTCTCAGATGTACTAGTTTTCCTACTCTATCATAGTTGGAAGGTTTGTCTCTTACATTCCCTTCTACCCCTCACCCCCATGGAAACAATTGGGCATTTTATGTCAAATGTAGAATGTATACAGTCAAAGTTGTAGTAATGGAGTTGTAGATGAGATGCTACTACCCATTGAAATGTGCATTGGGGTTTTCATTCAGTTACGTATTTGACCAAACAATGTTGGCATTTAACAGCACTGTAGAATGTCAACACTACATAATTATAGCATAGTTTAATCAAATGTGTAACCCTACATGAGGTTATTTAAACCACACAACCCCTATATAGGATCAAAACAATTTGTCAATTGGTAACAGACCTGGTGAGAAGAGGTGTGAAATGATGAGGAACTTTGTAATTCAAGGCTTATTTTTTGAGAAAATTGAATATGAGAGAAGTGCCACTTGTGAAGATCTCAGGGCCCATAAAATGGGTGGTGGTGGAATACAAAACTGTATAGAATATTTTCTATGTAACAAACAAAAGTTTTTCTGTTTAGAAACCAATAATTTCTCTTTGATGCACTTTGTTTTGCTCAGCATATGCAGTTTATTTCTGAGCAAAAAATGTTGTTTTCTGTGCAAAACAACCATATGAATTTTAAATTTAGCATAATAAATACATTGGTTCTCAGACTTATTTGCAGTGAGAGTAAAAATGCTAAGTACTTGTTTTGAGAAGAAATTAGCAAAGAATTGCACCCATATTTCCAACAAAACTATCTGCCAACAGAATAGCTCTGCTATCTAAGATTCTGGTAGAAGAGACAAAAAGGGGGTGGGATAGCAAGGCCTGTGGTAAGGAAAGAGCTGAGTTATACTACAGCAGAGTCTACTGAATCCCATGGAAATTACCATCATGCCACATCAATTTTGTACAGGCTAGAAGTAGTCCTGAGTAATTTTCAACATCTCTAGGCTTGATGTGTTTTAGCATCTTCTGCTGGCTAGGGTTGACTCAGCTGGCTCTTAGCTATCTCCACAAGTTATGATTGAACTCTCTCCATATATAATAGTCATGAATAGATCTCAAGAAACAAGTCTGATCATGTTCTTTTAAAGCCATCTAACCTGGTGATTGTCACTGCACCATATATAAGAAATGTCATTCAACTGGCCATAATTCTACCTGTAATTGCTGACAGCACCAAAAAACTTTCTGGTAGGCATTCTCCAAAAGATTTTTTTTACTTCTCAAAATGATGACACTGCAGGAAACACAGCAACATATTTCATGCTGGATTTCATCCTATTGCAGTTGTGCACTAGACCCCAGGAGTTACTCAACTCTCCTATGTTTGCTTTGTTACTGGGTGCAAGAGGGTAGCTCCATAAGTATCCACTAGTATCACCTCCTTAAGCAATTTAATATCTAGTAAAATCAGGATTCTAAATTATTCAGAGAACTACATGGGAAGAACAGGCAACCTGCTGCAGACATTAATCCTGTTGGCTTGTGTGGAACTTACTAATTAGTGTCATTATTAAGGACCATCAACAGAAATTTCTTGTTTTGAACCATCTAATAAGCAGGAGAGTTCAAGACACAAAGGAAGAATCAAGCCAGGGCCTGTCCAGACAGGGTCTTTATTCCAGGAACTCCCTGGTTTGTGATGAATTAATTTGTTAGTGGATTTATTCCACACCCTTTTGGAAGATGCAGGATAAAGCCATTATTTTCAATGTATGGACTAGAGTCTATCAATGGCCTCTGCGTCCAACAGGATGAACCGGTCAAGGGTGGGCCCAGCAAGTGGCCACAGAGTCTCAAGGTCACTAACTGTTTCAATTGTGGCTGGGAGTTCCCGGCGGAGTTCTGAGATCTTGTCTATAAAATAGCTCTTAAAAGTCTCGGCTGTGAGGGCCTGATCATCTTTCTTTGGGACAGTAGGGACCATTGTTAAAGATCGAATTACCTTAAACAATTTAGCTGGGCATGAGCTTGCAGATGCTATCAGAGAGGCATAATATAATTTCTTTGCCTCAGTGATTGCATACGCATAAGTTTCCCTGAACACCTTATAAGGTGATCTCAAAGCTTCATCACGGAGTTCTCACCACACGCTCTCTAGCCATCTCTTCTCCCACTTCAATAACGAAAGCTCCTCAGTGAACCAAGGAGATCGGTTTTTGTGGGGTTTGAGAGGGCATTTGGCGGTGATCTCGTCGAGTGCGTTGGACAGCCTGGTATTCCATACGTTGCACCTCGATCGAGTCACTGGCAGGCTCCAGATCCCTTAGAGCATTCAGGAACCTATTGGGTTCCCTGAGTCTCCTTGGATGAACCCAAATTGGTTTGGCGCCCTTGCAGGGTGGGTAGGCTAGCTCTAACCGGACTCTCAGAGCATAGTGTTCCAACCACGGAACCTCGCTAGTCGAGATTTGAGTCACTGATGTGTGGGTCCGGTGTTACAAAGTGAGAGTCCTAGGGTCTCCATGGAGGACACTAGGTCTGCAGCTGCTGGTGAAAAAGAGTCTGTATCGGCGTGGACATTGATATCTCCCAGAACAATAAGTCTGGGGAACCCCAGCGCCCACTCCGACACAGTCTCTAGCAGCTGGGATAGGCTGTCTGCTGGTGCGCTAGGTGCACGGTACACCAGCAGAAAGGCAATACTCTCTCACACAAGGCCGGCACATTCAATGCCAGGCAAGTTCGGCCCAGGAATCGCCCTGAGAGAAAAAAAATTCATGGGAGAGCATCGCCATCCCCACCCCCCTTCCTCCCTGTCTGCATCTGGTGTGTAGTTACAAAACCTGGGGGTGTTATTTCTTGAAGGAGGACTTCATCACCCTCTTGAAGCCAGGTTTCAGTAATACACACAAGATCTGCTTCCTGGTCAGTGACAAAATCCCTGACAGTTGTCGTTTTGTTCCTAATCAACCGAGCGTTTATTAACACTAGAGTTGGAGGGGAGGAAACTGGCAGCCTGTCACTGGTGTGTCTAGGGATAGGTCGCAGGCCAGAGGGGGGTTGAGTCTTTCTTCGACTCCAGCTCCCTCTAGCATTTGGCCTGCGCCTACCGTCAAAGTTCCTCCTCCCAGAGATCACTGATATTTCCAAGCTGGAAGCTATCTCTTTAGGGAGTATAGAAGAACTCCCTAAGTACCCAGCGTTTGATGGACCCCTTGAAAAGGGGGCAGAGACGAGCCACATGGTCTCTGGGTTCTATTAGAGGCCTTCAAAACTTGAGCAGGTGTAAAGCTCAACTCTCTCTGACAGAGTTTCGGCTGCATGGGTGAGCCCAACGCCTTCCTGACTTGGGCTCCTGTAGAATACAAAGGGATGTTCTTCTTCCCCTTTGATAAAGAGGGTGTCCTCATTTCCAGCTCTCTCCGTGTTTGTTACTGTCATTGTTGTATTTTGTTCATTTTGTTTGTAACTGTTCTAGTTGTAATTATTATGTCATTTTATATGAATATAAATTAAGTATTTAAAAAGAATAAGATAATCTATATACATTTCTCTACGTCTTCTCCCTTATAGGCCAATAGTTACTTGTACAAATATATTTCTGTTTCCAATCAATCCTTAAACATGTGGAGATCTACAGGGATGAGTCAGAAGACATTGTTTGGTGGACAGAACCAATGTTTTCATCTTTACTCTTCACATGATTACAACTGCATGAACACTCTGTAAATGTATTGTTTATAGCTTTGGGCCATCACAATAACATATTCAGAAATATAGAATACACATGAGTATGTCTTCTTGTGGCAATCCATTTGCTCTAAGCCAGAGTATGAAAGAGTTATTGGATTTGAACATTTTTAAAGACCTTTTATCAATTTAGTGGCAGTAAACTTTTTGTCACAGATGACCTATGTACAGAGCTGAAAGCAGAGCTTTCCACAAAAGTGACAAATAGCAATTGATGGCCATTTGAGCTGTATTTTAGAGAATATAAACCCAATCTATGTCGATTTATCTCCAGTACATTCTGTCAATTTTTCAGCTGTTTACATTTTCCACAACCCAGGGCTCTAGTTTACATAAGAGGCATTTACAGTGCAATTTAGAAGTAACATTAAGCAAAGTGGTTGGTATGAAATTCTATGGATTTTTTTAGAGCCCATTCTGTGAATAAAGAAACTTATTACTTTCCAGACTTGTTGAATTTCCTTGCACCAGGA
Organism: Anolis apletophallus; assembly: GCA_030556195.1. Lineage (NCBI taxonomy): Eukaryota > Metazoa > Chordata > Lepidosauria > Squamata > Anolidae > Anolis > Anolis apletophallus. Next base: position 92,323,122 of record JARBWK010000012.1, on the reverse strand, counting down.
AAGAATTTAGGAGGTGGACTCACAAAGTGCATACATAGCAGATATGTGCAAGAGTATCACAGGGCAAAAGGTGGATGCTCTGTTCCCCCACACAAAGAACTTCAGTAGAAGAATACAAGTACAGCAATACAGGCTGCAGATAGGTCACTGAAGTTTCCAACTTAACTAATGATTTATTCTGTTTGGAGAGAATCCCTGACAGTTTTCCTTTGTAAGAGCAAGGATTATAGTCAATACATCACTGACATTAACAATGGCTTTGTACCTCAAGGTTGTTGTTCTTTTTTAACATAGCAAGTCCACTAATCAACTAAATGCAAACAAAAAGCACAGCATTTCCAGAGATTTCTTTTCAAGTAATTTTACCTGAAACCAATACGTTAGAGAACAAGTTTTTGTTGACTCTTGAATGAAGTGTCTCTAATGCACTTATTTCAAGTAGGCAAGATGGAAATTCTGAACAGAAATCTATTCAATTCAACATTTTACAAGATGAATGTTGGATTCATCCACCTCTGTGCATGGTACAGTATTCACTGTGGGATTAAAGACCCATCAAAATTAGGTTTTTCCTTGAGGAAGTGCAATGATCCAAGAGTAGATCTGTATAGCATATTAGCATTTCTGCCTAGTGCTCTTGTTGCTGAAAATTCTTCAACCAACAAAACAAATTCTAATTAATGCTTATTTAGAAATGTATTTTAATTATGGGAAATGCATTATAATTAGGCTTAGTTGATCCATAAAAAATGGTTCTAAAATACAATGGGGGGGGGATTTTTTTATTAGTAATAGAAATACTTACAAAAAATTTTCCCAAAAAATCTTAATTGATATGTAATTAATAACGAAATTCGTTATTAGTTCTTATTTCAGCGCATGCGCACAGCAGGAAAACAGGGCTGACATCACAGGCAAATCAAGGGGGAAACATTTCCCTTCACTTCTGGAGTGCAATTGACTGGAGCTGAAGATTTATAACAGGGCTGTCCAACTGGCGGCCCGTGGGCCATATACGCCCCCCAGTTCCTTCCCTACGGCCCCCTACCCTTTAAAAAAAGAAATTGGCTGTTTTTTATTTTTTATTTTTATTTTTTAAAAAAAATATTTTTAATTTTTTTTCGCGGAGAGGCGGGGCTGGGCGGGGCAGGGAGGAGGAGCAGGCTCCCTCCTCCTCCCTTCCTCCCCCGCCAATCGGCGCGCTCCGTTTTTGTGGGCGGTCGCGGTGCAGTCGCACTCGCGCCGGCGCAGGCACACCGCGCCAGCGGAGGATGTCTGGCCGTGGCGGGAGGCCTGGCCGCGGCGGCAGAGGCCTGGCCGCGCGGAGGCCCAGATCGTGGCGGAGGCCCAGTTCGCGGCGGAGGCCCAGTTCGTGGCGGCGGCCCAGTTCGCGGCGGTGCTGCCGCCTCCTCCTCCTCCTCCGCCACCACCTCAGCAGCCCCAAATGCCGCCCGGCCTTCTTTCCTCCCCCTTCCCTCTCTTTCTCCTTCCTCCCTTCCTTACCTTCCACTCTTTCCTCTTTTCTTCCTTCCTTCTTTCCTCCCTCCCTCTCTTTCACCTTCTTTCCTTCCACCCACCCACCCATCCATCCACCCTTTCCTCCTCCCTCCCTCCCTTCTTCCTCCTCTCTTTCTCCTTCCTTCCTTCCTTCCTTCCTTCCACCCACCCACCCACCCATCCATCCACCCTTTCGTCCTTCCTTTCAACTGTTCTCCCTCCCTCCTTGCCCCTCTTTCACATTCCTTTCTTTCTTTCCTGCCACCCTTTTATCTTTTCTTCCTTCTCACTTTCCCTCCTCCCTTTCCTCCCTCCATCCTTCTCTTCTTCCCCTCCTTCCTTCCTTCTCCTGTTCATATTTGGGCATATTGAGTATTCATGCCAAGTTTGGTCCTGATCCAACATTGTGCTCTCTGGATGTAGGTGAACTACAACTCCAAAACTCAAGGTCAGTTCCCAAGCAAACCCTTTCAGTACTTTCTGTTGGTAATGAGAGTTCAATATGCCAAGTTTGGTTCAATTCCATTGTTGCAAGAGTTCAGGATGCTCTTTGATTGTGTGTTAACTATAAATCCCAGAAACTGTAACTCTCAAATGTCAAGGTCTATTTTCCCACAACTCCATCTGTGTTCACATTTGGGCATATTGAGTATTCATGCCAAGTTTGGTCCAGATCCATCATTATTTGAGTCCACAGTGCTCTCTGGATGGAGGTGAACTACAAGTCCACAACTCAAGGTCAATGCCCACCAAAGCCTTCCAGTATTTCCTGTTGGTCATGGGAGTTCTGTGTGCCAAGATTGGTTAATTCCATCATTGGTGGGGTTTAGAATGCTCTTTGATTGTAGGCGAACTACTAATCCCAGCAACTACAACTCCCAAATGTCAAGGTCTATTTCCCCCCCAAATCCACCAGTGTTCACATTTGGGCATATTGAGTATGGGGGGTGGAGCTGGGGTAGGGGCGGGGATGGGGAGGGGCAGAGCTGGGGGAGGGAGGGGGCGGAGCCAGTGGCGGAGCCAGGCAGAGCCGGGGCGGGAGCCGGGGCGGGGGCGGAGCCGGGGCAGGGGCAGACCTTTAGGACCCCCAGGTGATCAGTGACCCAAATTCAGGCCCCCGGTTCGGTAGAAGTTGGACAGCCCTGATTTATAACATATAGAAATGGTACCACCAACTTTCTGCATATTGATGAAAGTACATCAATAGATAGAGATACAGTATGAGGTTCTTGCAACAGGAATATATCAACCTTCTCCAAAATTGCTTTTTAGGGTGACTTACAGAGTATCACAGTGCTGTGCGGCCCTTCTGCATGGTAGAGGAAAAACGCACGAAGGCTATTATCCCTTCAGTCCTCCAAGGCACTCTAGGAGTCCCGGTTCTTCTCTATGGTTTCCCCTTGCTTCAGTAGTTTTTCCTTCTTCACTCTGTGGTCTTGTCACTCCCTCCTCCTCTTCTTTCAGCCTTTATTCTCTGCTTCTCCTCCTTTCCTTCTATCTACCCCGATTTTCTGGATGTTTAAAGTGCTATTTTCCCTTCACTCCTCCAAGGTGCTCTAGGAGCCCCCATTTTTTCTCTATGGTTCCCCCTTGCTTCTTCACTTCCTCCAGGAGGCCTTTTACTTTAATTATCCTCCAACCAGGCAAAGGGCCGTGATATGTCTGTAAGTACCCTGAAAAGCTATTTTGGAGGAGATAAATATTCCTGTTAGAACAACTGAGAGGGAAGATACGATCTAATTACAATAATTAAGAAAAATGGCGGCCCCCAGGTTCGGTAAAGAAATTATACTTCCGGGTTGGAGCACATAGTTCAAAAAACAATTAAATTAACTTTTTATATGAATTTAATTTGATTTCAAATATTTTTAAACCACAGAGACCAACCCTAATTATAATTGCACTGACATTCTAATATCCCTTGGATTATACTCTGAAATTTGGCAGGAATTGTTAATTTCTGATTTCTGAGGGCTGGGAATTTGCAGTAAATAGAAAAGGGTCTATCTCACTTTCCCACTTCCATACCCTGTAAAACCTCAGAATTACCTGAGAGTGTAGATTCCCTTGAGACAGATTTTGGGTCACTTCATGAACTGCTTAAAGGAAGGAAAGAAAGAAATTATGCAATTTTGGTGCTGCAGTATTAGCACCATATTGCATTCCAGCCAAATTTCCATCATGATATTATATGTTATAGTGAATAACTAAGGGATTTTAAAAAATAAATAACTGAAGCCTGACAAAAGGTATTGGGTGGGTGGGTGACAATGCTCCAATCAGTTGTTCTTCATAATTTTTGCCCCAGTTAATGACTGCTGCAGGAAAAAAGGTTGGACAACAGAAGATGTCTTCAGGCCTTGCTGTTTGGTTTAACAAGGGAGAGAAGGCAAAAGATAACAAGGAAGAACCCAGTTCTGCTTTCAAAGAAAGAGAGGTAAAGCTGACCTTCTGCATGTCCAGCAAGAGGGTGACATCAACTCCCTTTTCCCAAATAAACCACCAGGGTCATGGGATAGTTGAATCCTTGGTCTGAGAAATGTGAAGGCACAAGTGGCATAGGAGCTCCATGTGGAAAGTCAGGATGGTGGTTCTCATATCAATGGAATTGCTGCTTTGTGGATCCAAATTTCAATATGAACTATAAAGGATTGTCTAAACCCTACATACCCCCACAAATGCCAAGAGGCAATAGGTTCAGACCTTTGGATAGCTATTTAAACATTTAAACAAAAGTTTGGAGCAGATTTACTGTGTTACATTACAAGTTACCGTTCTCCATTACTCTGGCCCTTTTAAAAGTAGAACCACCTACAAATATAAATATTTTGTCCGAAAACCTTTGACACTGTAGAACAGATGCTGGTAAACTCTCAAACTCAACAAGGCCCCCCCCCTTTTCTTTATGAAAGTAAGCTACCAAAGAGTTTTTAAAATCATGCTTTATAAAATAAATCATGCACAGAAATATTTGTGAAGCTAAACACACATGGTAATCTGTGTAACATAGTAGCTCTATATATGTACCCATACTTGTCATTCTGGATTTCCTGCGAAGCCACTGAAGCCCCACCACATGCCCTTTCCAGCCTTGTGGAGATCTCTGCATATGGGTATGTCAGTTGCAGAATGATTACAGCAAACCGGATATCTGCTGGAGTCTTCTGGCAGTCACAGTGTTGCTGCAATTGTTTTTCATTTGGCTACCATGATATGGCCAAGCACTTGTCTGATTCCACTGACCCCTCACAAAGTACAGAATGGCCATGAAGCAGGGCTTCAGAGACTCTATGGTAAATTTGGCCGGGGAGGGGGTTTTGGGCACTGTGGAGACAATACCAACATTTTCATCACCCAAAAAGGAAACTCATGTGTGCATATTTTACTGCCAGAATGCCATACATAACCCCCCCCCCCCCACACACACACACACAAGACATAGTTACAGTGGTTTTAATTTTACACAGTAATAGAAATACATAAATGAACATCTCAAAAAAAATGCACATAGTGTCTCTGAAACAGACCTCCACTGCCCTCTCAAAAATGCAGGGAGGAATAAAAATTCTGTACAATCTCATTTAGCATGCAACGATGAAACAATTTATGATTTATATGCCCAGAGCCAGGACAGATGCTGTCTGTTGAGCTACAAATCATGCTGCCCTGCTCTAAAGATTGCTACATGTAAAACAGAAACGAAAAAACACTAGCAACCATTCTGATTTGAAAGAATCAAAAAGAAAAAAGAAAGAAGAAAGAAGTTCTGAAATATTCAAAAAGAGCCATCCATTTCTTCTACTGCAACAATTGGTTTTAAAAATTCAACATAATATCCTGACATTTGTCGAAGGAAAATGTTTGCATTTCAGTCCAATATTGAGGCCTGCCTCCCATTGCATTCAAAAGGCAGCTTCATAGAGAGAGCAGACATAACTAGAGAGGTCTTCCTGGCTCTTAACAACAAAAGATATTTGGAAGGTGATCAAATTAGGACCCTTCCACATAGCCATATAACCCACAATATGAAGGGAGATAATCTAGAACAGGGGTGCTCACACTTTTTCAGCATGCAAGCACCTTATAAAACAACCAAGTCAAAATGATCTACCTACCCATATTTTGACAGAAGAAATAAGGGTAGCGTTGCCACTTTTTGATATAAGAAATAAGGGACATTTACGGGATTTTTCACAAAAATAAGGGACACTTCATTAAAAACTTGAAACACAAACATTAGGTAGAAATAGTTTTATTAACAAAATAAGATGATGATTGAAACTCACAAAAGAAACTGACTTATACCCTCTTAACAGTACATGGTATGTTTCTGCATGCTTTGTCATGCAGAAAAAACATTATTAGAAATACCTTATTTTCTCCATCTGTATTTAGTACTTGACTTTGCTGACTTTAAAAGTGCACTGTCTAAACATTAAAATAAAATAAATTTTATAAGACAGTGCATCTTCATGATTATTATGTCAATAGTTAATGGTATAGTATAGTATGGGATACACCGCATTGCATAGTATTGGGATGCACAGCTAGGCTTATTTTAAGAGTAACTCCCAAGCAACCAGAAACTATCTTTATCCAACATGATCCAACATTCCCCTTGGGTAACGGTTAATTAGTCTACTGTACTTAGAAAAAGTCCTGTATCACCTCTTCTTTCCAACGGGGATGCAGACTGCCCTGCGAGTTGGAATCCCCGGGCAGGCATTGCCGTGGAAACCGCAGTGCGCACCTTCCTCTGGTCAACCCCACCCAGTCCTGTCCTGCTAGTCAAAAATAAGGGACAGGGCCTGAAAAAAAGGGACACAAATTTTAGGGCCAAAATAGGGGACGTCCCTTAGAATAAGGGACATATGGGAACCCTAAATAAGGGACATTTACGTGATTTTTCGCAAAAATAAGGGACACTTCATGAAATGCTTCCACACAAGAGTTCCTTCTCCCACCCTGACATCATTCCACAGATATAAACAGGCAGAATGAAAGCAGCCAGACCTTGAAGCTGCAAGGCTATTCAATGCTAATTAAGGTGGCCAATGGAACATTCAAACCTGCATTCAACATACAATAGTTCCTTCTCCCACCCTGGACATTACTCCACAGATATATAAAGATGCTGAAAGAAGCCAGACCTTGAAGCTGCAAGGCCATTCAATGCTGATCAAGGTGGCCAATGGAACATTCAAAACTGCACTTAACATACAATAGTTTCTTCTCCCACTCTAGAGATTACTCCACAGATATATTAACACGCAGTACAGTAAGAAGCCAGACCTTGAAGCTGTAAGGACATTAAATGCTAATCAAGGTGGACAATGGAATATTCAAACATGCATTAAACAGAGAAGATTTTATTCTCCCAACCTGGGCATTACTCCACAGATATACTAACACGCAGTACAGTAAGAAGCCAGACTTTGAAGCTGTAAGGGCATTCAATGCTAATCAAGGTGGACAATGGAACATGCAAACATGCATTAAACAGACAAGATTTTCTTCTCCCACCCTGGGCATTACTTGAAGCTGCAAGGACATTCAAACAACCAAGTTTACCTGTAAAAATAACTTCTAAGGTTGCAGTGCCTGTGCTGATGAACTCCACACAGAGAGACTTTGCCAGAAAATGGCTGCCAAAGCCTCCTTGTCCTCCAGCCTCGTGGTGCTGCAAGCTGACTTGTGGCTTCATCTCCCTCCTCGCGCTGCTGCCGCACCAGCTGTGCCTGCACGGCAGAAGAGCTAGCTCCACCTGGCCGCCCCTGCTCCCATGGCTGCTCTACCTCCAGGCAACAGGCCTGGCTAAGCTTGAAGGCGGAGCTAGCAGGAAGTGGTGTGAACTCGCTCCTCCTCTCTCCTCCTTCTCCCTCCCTCCCTCCCTCCTCAGACTCCACTGCCTGCTCTGCTCTGAGGATGGAGGTGCCAGCGGGGTAGTCGCGTCAGGGGCAGCCTGAGCCAGGCAGCCTGGAGGAAGATGCGCACCACGATCAACCAGTTCTTCCTCCGCAATCGACTGGTTGATCGCGATCGACGTAATGAGCACCCCTGATCTAGAATATCTGCTTTGAACTGGATTATCTGTGTCCACACTGCCACATAATTCAGTTCAATGTGAATTTTATACAGCTGTGTGGAAGGGGCCATAGATAACCTGGAAGAAGCTTTAGATCTTTTTCCAGGCAACTGTTGTAATTCATATGACAGAAGAGCCCAACATGTTTGCTTTGTTAATTTCTCATTTCCAAACAATGTACTTTAGTGACTCCCTCCCAACAGAATGCTTCAAAGCTGGTCCCTGCAAACACAAGGGGTTTTGTTTGTGTTAGGAAATATATTTGAAAACCATGGCTTAAATAAATGTCACAGCTCCATGTAGACTTTAGTGTTTTCCTTTATTTCTGTGTGAGTGTCTGTGTTCACATATGCCTGTACAATACCTCCCCCTAGGATTGTACTTGCTTTGTTAACAGTAATTTTGCTAATATTTGGGAAATATTTTTTGTATAAGCAACAATACTTTAGGCATTACACTGCACAATCAACAAAATGGAATCTTGAAATGTGGAGGTAGCTATGTTGATCATAAAACAAAACCCAAACTCCATGTTGGACTGATATCTTTATTAGGCTAAGCAGAACAAAAAAGAGCACAAAATGCATGCTGGAAGCTTTCAAAGAAGAGGAGGAAGAAGAGGAGAAATCTCTCTGTACTAGCTGGTGTTTTGCAGACTGGCAATTCCCCCATGGACCATCACTTTTAGTAGCACTGGTATAAAGGAAAGCTGTAGTAGATGAAAAATGTTAGGTCGCACACCCCATGGCCATGAGCCAATTGGGATAAAGGTAGTAAAAGAAAGGCTATAAAATTTTGCTTCTCTGTTAGAAGTCACAAAGCATGATTCCACGAGCACAGGGAACCTTATGAGAACTGAGAAATACAGTTTCATCTAGGAAAAGAGTTTTGAACTTTTGACTATAGGAAGAAGGATGGATATCAGACAGTGGTGATAAATGGTTCCTGCATTGGTGCATAGGTATCAACTAGTTGTTTGTTGAAATATTAAAATAGGCAAACGTATGAAAGGAAAGGGGTTAAGACCCTTGTATAATCCCTTCAAAAAAGCCATACAAGTTTATTGGCATCAAGGTAACTGGCTGCACCTGATATACGAAGGGGCATGTTGAATCAGTCCATAATATCTTCTTTGAATTGGGTTATCTGTGTCCACACTGCCATATATTCCAGTTCAAAATAGAAATTGTGGGATTTTATTCAGCTGTGTGGAAGGGGCCTGAGAGTGCATTGGGGATGGTGGACCTGTGTCACAGGCCAGAAGTAGCTCTCTCGCAAAAACTTTCTGACCATATCAGTTTTGCTGCTCACATGGCTGGAGACCCTGTTGTCACCAGAAGCAATGTCACCAGCAAGGTTTTGAAAGGGAGCTGCTTCTGGACAGCGTGCTGGGTCAGCTGGATGTGTGGACATAGGCCAGACACAGCCTCATCCAGCTGTCCATATTGCAAAAACCTGCCAGTGATGGACACATTCTTCTCAGTCTGCAATTGGCTCATACATGGCAATTTGCACCTACTAGTTTTTATGAAGAGAGTTTTAATTGGTTCACAATTCTTCTTGGAAGTTAAAAAAAGCAATTTTGTTTGGATGGAGAAAAAAAATAAAGTGTTTTGTGTTCTTAAAACTTCTTTTCCCCATCTACCAGAGTACAAAATTATTCTCATGCACATTATAAAATCCACTCATAATATTCTCAGTTTCAATTACAAGTAGAGGAACCTTATCAGGGGAAAGGGAGCTTGCATGAAAATGCAAATGAGTATTGAAGTTTCAATGTTTACACTGAAATTGTTGTTTTGCAAATTAAGTTGTATCACAGTTCTTTCCTGGTGTAAAACTGCTGATCACAAGTAATGCAATTTCTTAATTAATTTTTAGCAACTGTTATGTAACTTATACATGCTATAATAAGGAGATAACATACAGTAAATGCCAGAATACATAAACTGTGTTATGGTAAGGAATTTTGTGAAGAGAAAAAAAATGCATAGAACTATTTAAACCTCTTGAAATAGTCTCTGAAAATGGTTCGGTACAGCTCTGTAAGGGCCCACACAGCCATATAACCTAGAATATAAAGGCAGATAATCCACAATATCTGCTTTGAACTGGACCTAAATCTGCCCTGAAGGCCATTTATATACCTGTGAAAAATCCATCAAGAGAAATAATTGTTAGTGATGTTTTTGCCAATTGTAGCCTCCCAAACAGGTAAGTTTATCAAGTTACTTTAAAGAAGTTATTTATAAAACATCTGAAGCATACACTTCTGTATAATTCTTGCTACAGAGTAGTTTACTAGAGTAGTTATAGACCTAGTCATTTTCAAGCTAGCCTAACTCTGTCCTATGCATGAAGCTCAGAGGTGGTGAATTATATATAACAGAGGCCATCATTAGGACAGAACATGGAGAAACTGAGGAGATTTGGGAGTTGTGATCTAACAACATCTGAGGCAGCCTCCAGGGGATGGGGATGTCATAGTGAACCAAGCATTCTTTCTTCTACTACACAATTTTTTTTCTTTTGCTTGCTCCATCTTTATTCTTAAAAACATTATTTCAATAGCTACAATAAAAACCACCAGTAGAGTCCCATCTCTTCTAATATAGCCACTATCCCATTTCCAATGCCAAATATAACGTCCATTTATTTGCCAGCCTACTTCGCTGATGAGAGCCAGTGCATTCTTCTGTGAAAAGCATCTGTCAGTCAGTCTAATTCTGCCAAATCTCAGAACTATGGAAACCATCTCCCAACAGTACATGAGTGAGAATGTTTCCAAGAAAGTGTCTGAGCATATTTTCCTGGTATCAACAAATTAGTTGCAAAGCAGTTTAAAATATTAGGCATATTATCTCTTATGACATTATAAAGCATCACTAATGGATTCATTACAACACCAGAACTATGTAAAATGATTTGTGTGATCTGTCTTCTTCTCTTATCCAATGTAACAATGAAGAAGAAAAAAAAGGGGGGGGAGAATGACAGTTTTGTCACTGATGTCACATATCTTAGGTCAACCTTTATGGCTCATGACCCCCAGTACAAGCTCAATCAAGCAACAACTACATATAGCAGCCATAATCTGTGAGTATTTTGAAACAAATATGATGCTATTTCATAGTTGTCTCGTTATACACATGATGAACTAAAGGCAGAAGATACAAAAGGTGGAATCTAAGATAGGTGAAAGGTTTCACTTTGCCTGGAGTTCTATCACCCCAATGATCACCAGTAGAAAGAGAGAGGATGCAACCATATGTTCACAAAAATAAGAAATATGGCAGTAAAAACACACACTAATGAGTGCTTTCTTGGCAACAAAGAAGTCGAAATTGGGGCTTATAGTACTTGGTTGCAGCTGGTGACCTTTTATCAATGCTGGTCAGTTGTTCCATAGTTAATTGGCTCCAACGGGTGGCAATTACTATCCAAGCAGGTTCTAGGCTATGGATTCCTAAACCATTAGGGCAAAACAGAGGTGCAAAAAAGAGAAGAAATAGTACAAATAATTAAAGAACACCAGAGAGAACAACAACAAGAACAAAAAGGTCAATTGGAAGAGCATTGTTAGAGTCAGGTCAAGTTTATATGCTCTCAAATCTTCAACAATGAACAGGCAGTTGGGCACAGCTAGGCGCAAGAAGTAGCATGAGCTAGGGCAACCTGCAACAATTGGCATGAATAGTGCAGATAGGAAAAAAGGATACTATACACAGATGATGTTGTTCTAACATAAGAAGTGCAAGTGTGTGGCAGGACAGCCCTTGAAACCATGTCCTGAAAGAGAATAGCTTTGGAGATTCATATCAATAAGTAATTCAAGGGCTGAAATAAGAGACATAGCCATGCTAGTCTGTCTTGTTTTGCAAAGCAATGTTGTAGCAACGTTGAGTCTTAGAGAAAGAAGTTGGAAAAATTAGCTTTCATTAACTAAGCCTACTTTATCAAATACATCTGATGAAATGGATTTATTCTACAAAAAGTTATGTTGCCAACTACTTTTTCTCAGTTAGGACCTCATCACACTTACCTTTTTTTAGCATCCTGGGATACTAAAGGGACAGCCCAGTGATGAATGGGCATGCTGACCCCCCCCCTTCCTGTATTAGGAGGGAAGGGTCCTGTGATGCTTCCACTCCATTTGGGGACAGGGCTTCAAGAGAAATTCCAACGATTGGGGGGAGGGCTGCCTCTCAAGTGAGGTAGGGATGCTATTTCTTTGCTACTGCTGGAATGATTTTCAAGAAGTAGTCCAGCTAGTTTGTGTCCAGTCAGAACGCACTATCTTGAAAAAAGCAATGCATTTTGGGATCCCAGATAACAGTCATAACAATTGATTTCTATAGTTAATATCCATAATTGCTCACTAAATATTAAATACTCAAAGCTGTCAAGTTATGACAAGTCTATAATTCCCTTGACCATACTGGCTCTGGTCAACAGAACTGACCAGAGTCAGTATGGGGGTGGGGGTACTAGAAGGTTTTGTGGGAAATGCTTGGCACCAGAATATGGTATATAATGGGGTGGGAGGTGTCCTGGCTATTTAGGGCCTGAATGTCCCATTGAACTTGTAAGATGTACTTATTAGGCTTGTTTGATCAAGGAAAAAAATGGTTCAAAACCCGTTTCGGATGTAGGGGGCGCTGGCGATTCGATTCGGAAGTGATTTCTGAAATCCCCCCCCCCAAAATGTGAGAATTTTCCAAAATTTCCAAAGTTTCAGAATCGCTTTGTTAATGGTAGCCGTGATTGCGCAATATGCGAAAAACTGCAAACGGGACAGGCAAAATTTGGATTCCCTTTTCCTCATTTTTAGAGCACTACTGACAAAACTTCCCACAGTGATAGAAAACATTCTCCTCTGTCAGCATACTAACTTTCAACATGTTTAGAGGATCCCTGGGTTCTTGACAATTCTAAAAGTAATTACAGTAATCTAATAAGGAATATTACAAGAAGAAATGTGCTGCCTTCAGGAGATTTCTAATTTCCAAAAGTACAACGTGTAACCCAAAGCAGACCAAGGGGCCTCCAAACTTTTATTGTATGTTTCCCCAAGGAAATTATTAGCAGATAATAGGAGATTTCTTGTTTCCAAAAGTACAACGTGAAACTCAAAGCAAACAAAGGGGGCTCTAAAGTGGTATTGTGCACTTCCCCAAGGAAATTATGAGATGAGGAGATTTCTAGTTTACAAAAGTACAACTTGTAACCCAAAACAGACAAAGGGGGCTCCAAAGTGGTATTTTGTGTTTCACCAGGGGAATTATTAGATTAGGAGATTTCTAGTTTCCAAAAGTACAATGTGTAACCCAAAGCAGACAAAGGGGCCTCCAAAGTGGTATTTTGTGTTTCCCCAAGGAAATTATTAGCAGATTATTGGAGATTTCTTGTTCCCAAAAGTACAACGTGTAACCCCAGCAGAGAAAGGGGGCTCCAACGTTGTATGGTGTGGTTTCCCAAGGAAATTATATGATTAGGAGATTTACAGTTCCCCAAAATACAACATGAATCCCAAAGTAGTCAAAGGGGGCTCCAAAGTAGTATTGTGTAGTTCCCCAAGGAAATTATTAGATTAGGAGATTTCTAGTTTCCAAAAGTACAACGTGAAACCCAAAGCAGACAAAGGGGGCTTCAAAGTGTTATGGTGTGGTTCCCCCAAGAAATTATTAGCAGAAAATGGGCTTTCCAAAGTCCAAAGGGACTTTCTGGAATCCCAAAATCCAAAGTGTAACTCAAAGGGGATTGAGGTCTGTTGAAAGTTAAAACCACTGCTTCATAAAGGAAAATTGGTAGTGGCAGGCAAAAGAAGAACACTTCTCCCAGCTGCCCTGCCCTTATTCCCTCCCCACACACAAGGAAGCCTTGCAGGCAAGGGGCCTGCTTCCAGCCGGTTTCCCCAATTTGTTCCCAACCCTGTTGTTCCCTTTCAAAGCGGTGGTGTAGCACCTTTACAACCCAAGCTGTCTAGTCCCTACCCGTTTATGTCCCCGGCTCGCAATGAACCCACGACGCATGCACGAGCCTTTTTAAAGGGCAATGGCTGCCGTGCCAAAACCCCACCACTCCCCACATGGTTTCCCCTCATTGGCTAGAGGCAGGCATCCCAGCATGCAAGCACCTGCTTGCCTCCAAATGCTGGGTCTTTTCCTATTCACTTCCTGAGTCGGAACAAATATGGCAACAGTTGTTTCGAAGGGGCAAGGATACTTTTGGGTTCCCAAATTGCTTTGAAATTGCTTCAAAAAGGAATTTGATCTGAATTTAATCCGAATTACGAAGATTTCGACTGGACCTAACCATGCCTAGCATTTATGTGTTGACACACCATTTTACAATTAATTTAGTGAGTTTACTCTTTTGGGAATTAACAATCTGATTCATGGCTCAGGCAGAGCTATGTACTTCCCCCTGTCCTTTTCAAGCACATCTGTATTTAAAAATAAATCTCAGCTGTCAAGAAACTTTGATTATGCAAGACTGAGAATTGAGGTTTGTTTGTTTTTTAATGTGTTCATTATATTATATGTATGGCACCAAAATTATAATTTTACTTAATGAAAATGTTAAATCCAAAACATATGAATTGACAAAATTACCAAGTTTTTTTTTGCTTGGGGTCCTAACTCTTCTGGATGGGATTTTCCATTGCTGTTCTGTATTCCAACTGAGATTTTATTTTTTAAATAGTTTGCTGCTAAGAATTGTTTGGAACATGCCATCTCGTCAACACTCGCTCCCTCTTCACAAAGAATCTTCCTATAATCTTTTTTTTTCACCCTTCTTGAAGCACTTAAAATCTGCTTCCTTTTCTAAGCTAAATTCACACCAGCTTTGTACAGTAGGTTGCACAGAAATGGCTTGGAATGTTTCAGAAACATCTCACTTTTTATTCTAAAGAGAATATGCTATATTCACAGGTCCTTTGACAAATAGAGTGGGTGACAGGGAAAAAAAGCTTGCCAAAAAAGAAATAAAAACAAAGGACTTAAAATAAAAGTGTTTTATATCAGTATATTCAATAATATATCTGGATGCAGTCCTGTACTTGTCCTTATTTGCACTGCCTGAATATGTTTGAAGGAAACATGGCCTGGGTGGACAAAGTGAAGTTCTGGGGCCATATCATGCCTTTCAGAATTATTTTGTTGGACACTAAGCTCTCCAGAGACCCCACAATATCCTGGCTGGATAAACAGAACAGGTATCTCCTAGAGCCCTCATGAAGAGGCATTTTAAATAATTTCCATTTTCTAACTGCCTTTGCAATGGATAGCTTTAATTAAAACTTAAGGTTGATAGACTTCCTCCTCCCAAAATTTCATATATGAAAAATAAATTTAAAAAGGATTCAAAAGTCAAGAGTGTCTGTAATAGCTTGCTTTTGCCTACAACCAAAGGGAAGGACAAGCTTTTGCTTACTCCAGCACTCTCTCCATTACTTTTAATTGAGTGCAAACTAATATTTTACTTTTACTTTGAACTTAGTTTGCAACAACTAAACTATGTTGTGGAGAAAGAGAGATAGTGGGAAGTGGAGAGAGAAAATGGAACATTTTAACAGTTGCTGAGAAAGTGAAGTAGAAGACAATTTATTGGGAACATCTCTTCCAAACCAAAACAGTTGGAACATATTAAAATGGACCCGTGGCCACTTCTGAAGCTGAAGGGAGATTTTTGAAAACTTCGGACTTCTGAATCTACTATAATTGACCAGCCCTCACACATAGCTTTTCTGCACATGTATTCCAATGTTTTAAAATTCTGCTTCCAGCCTTCCATAACTAGGACAACTGCAGCTGGAGGCAGGCCTGATAAATTAATTTCACCATGGGGTCTCTGGGTGACTGCATTCTTTTGTCTGCATGGTCAACAACGTCTTCAGATCATTGCCAGAAAAAGAGCTTCATGAGATCAAAGAAAGTGAAAATAGTGGCAATTTCTCCAGTGTGATGGGAAAGATAATGATTTGGGTGATGCGGGGTGCTTACCGACAGTTTCCCTCACTGCAGATGGATTTGCCCCACTGCCCAAATGATTCCTGTGATATCCCCTGGCTTAAGGAATTCCATGTTGTTCTTTAACAGTATTGTTCTTAAACAGTATACTATAGGGTATATTTTGTTTAAATGGGTATTGTCAAGCCTTTTTAAGTGTCTAGCAGTAAGAGGAAGATGGGATATATGTACACACATAAACACACCTATCCATCTGTTTGCCTAGACTACCTTCTGTGTGAAGCAGCTCCTGTGATGAGAAGCCTGGAAGAATGTCTACAGATACTACTGTCTGTGGAGATTGTGCATGGAATATTGTTGACATATGATGCTTGTGGTTGCACTTTTTCCTGAGCCTCACATAATGACAAGGGAACATTACTTGTTGACTTTCTTCATAATCACTACAACTAGAAACTATCTCCTCTCATTTTCACTATCTGCACAAGCATAGTTGTATCACCAACAATATTTTGGTTCATGTGTCTTGAACATCACACTGCAAAGACTTTTCTAAGTGTCTAGTAAATAAATAAAACAACTTTTAAAAATGGGCCCAAACATTTTGCTCCCTGAAGCAGGTCAGCAGTGGTCCCTCTACGTACCCATGCAGGTCAAGATATATGTTACCTAAAGCCAACCAAGGAATTTGGCACCAAATGGTAACCCCCCCCCCAAAAAAAACCACAACGAAAAACCAGTAGCACATTGGGAGGAGGAGAATGACAATGATTTTTGGATTACAACTCCCAGAGTCATTCAGTCAACATGACCACTCTTTTTTGGGAATTGTAGCCTAAACAAATAACTTTACCAATTATCCCAAACTATTTTCTGCCCTTCGTGATATGCAAAATCTAACTTGCTTTGCTAAATGATAGAGGTTTGCTGACTACCAGATTCCTCAGTGTTTGCTACAACTCCCAGTCCACTAGAAATCTGTTGTATTTCATTTGGTAGTTCTCAAGGCGTGTTCTACTAGGTGATATTCATATTGCAAAGATGTGTGTGAAAGAAGTTGCCTTATATTTAGCAGGCAAATAAAGTACTTCCCTCCACTAAATGACTTGGCCTGACTTACTGGGCTGAGTGTGTTGTGGTGCAGGGTGTCCTCGCCACCATTATGGGCCAGGGGGCTTTTTCTTCTCAGAAGCCCCCTGGTGGTGGGAAAGTTTCCCGCTGGCAGCGCCAGTGGGCCAATGGCTGGGCTGCCCCTTTCAGGCCTGGCTTTTGCCAGCCCTCTCTTCTGCCTGGGCAACCAACTTAAAGCTGCCCGAGGCCTTCCAGCAGGCACTGGGTCTGCTTCAGCTTTTCCATCCCACCCACCCTGCATGCTGATTGCCTTAAGGTGTTCTGTTAGCCTGTCTTGTTGTTAGCTTGTTGTCTCTTGTCACAACTCCGTGTTTGTAGTGTGGCATGGGCCCTGGATCTGGCTGGTTTATCATCCCTTGGTGGAAGAGGGGATAACGCCTGTGGTCCCTGGGGTGCCGAGTTTCCATTGAACAGTATTGTGCCAGTGGCACCCAGGTGTGTAAAGGCTGATCCAGGACCCATGAATGGCTGCCAACCCTTGTTCCTGTACTATATAAATGAGTTGTGGCCATTTTCTACTCCAAACTAGTTGTGTTTGTGTTTTCTTGGCTAACTGGAGATAGGTGTATCACGCATGCACATGCAAATATATGTGCAACAAAGGAATCACACAACAAATGTTTTTTCCATGGTTAAATGTAACCATTGTCCACAGTGCACCAAATATCAAGCCATTTCCAACTGTAATTCATTGGTCGCTCTTGTCTTTAAATGCCAGGTGGTGGAGATTATGTTTGCTCATTTTTTTCACACTTTCTTCAAAGAGAAGTTGCTCTTTTGTGCAAGATCCGATGAAAAACCTGCTTGGTATTTTGCTTTGTATTTGAAGCCTGGCTACAAGAAAATTGCTATGTTGGATCTTCTCCTCAGGGATCGCCCTGTCCTGCCTTTTGATAGTAGCGAGACAAATGACTCAGGAAAGTGTACAGGCTGGACTACACAGTGCTACCTTTAACTCACTGTGAACATCTGAGTTGAAACTAACAAAATTATATTGTTTTATCAGCCCCCGTTCCTTATTAAAGTAAAATGCAGTAGTGGCAACAACTGCATAACTTATGATTACATTCATAGTGATTGAGTTCAGAAATTCAGATGAGCAGGAAAATGACAGATATCATGCATGCTAAGGTTTCTTTAATTGTTTCTTAATTAAGGAAATCTGGAAGCTGCTAAGTCAGACCATTGGAACCATTTAGCTCAGAGATAGGTATCGCATAGTCCTGCAGAGGTTATGGTCTAAGAACTTTGTTACATGAAGCATACAAACCAGCATTGGAGCTGGACCATCATTCAGGAAACAAGTGAAAACTTGGCTATTTAAACAGGCATTCGGCGAGTTACAGAAAAATTTCCAAAAAGTTCTAAAATGTAATGTAATTAGTAATGAAATTCTTAATTAGTTCTAAAGTAGACAAAGCAGGGAAACAGGACTGACACTGTTTTAAGCACAGGCAAATCAAGGGGCAACATTTCCTTGGTTTCCTGCAGGAGATATAATGCATTAATATAATATTATTATTATTATTATTATTATTATTATAAAAAGCCAGGGTTACTTTGCAGGGACATATCATGCACTAATATATTATTATTATTATTAAATAAAATAGTTGCCCACCTCTGGTCAAGGCTTGCTTCTCCAGAGCATTTATTAGAATTAAATGCCCAGGGCCCTTCTTCCAGGAAATTAGGAGTAAATATTATTAATATATTATTATTATTATTATTAGAATTAAATGCCCAGGGCCCTTCTTCCAGGAAATTAGGAGTAAATATTATTAATATATTATTATTATTATTAG
Source organism: Anolis apletophallus (assembly GCA_030556195.1). Classification (NCBI taxonomy): domain Eukaryota; kingdom Metazoa; phylum Chordata; class Lepidosauria; order Squamata; family Anolidae; genus Anolis; species Anolis apletophallus. Next base: position 92,304,631 of record JARBWK010000012.1, on the reverse strand, counting down.
AATTAAATGCCCAGGGCCCTTCTTCCAGGAAATTAGAAGGAGTAAATAGTATTAATATATTATTATTATTATTAGAATTAAATGCCCAGGGCCCTTCTTCCAGGAAATTAGAAGGAGTAAATGTTGGAAATAAAGAGTTAAGTGAACAGTTTATACCTGTTGTAGTATCTGAGTAGATTTCCACTGTGGAGTAGTCAATTAATCAGCTGTGTGCTGAGCTGTGTTTGGGGAGTGGTTTCCTGGTTGCTATAAAATCTCTCTGCTGTGCTAAATGTGGGGGGATTGAAGAAGAAGAAAGTCTGGCTGAGCGTTTGGCTGATAAGGAGAAGAAAGAATTTGTTTGAAAAGACACGCTGATATCTTTGCCAAGGCTAATGACAAAGAAAACTGAAGACTCTGTTTATCCTGTTACTATTTTGTGGTAGTTTTGTTTTTCTCTGGAGAACCACTTCATGGATGCAAACTACTGGAGCAGAAGGATCTGTGAGTCACGGAGCGTGAGCAAACAAAACCTCCTGTATCTATGTTTGTGTTTTTTGCACTGCCATGCAAGAGAATTTATCTTGTAGTGGATATATTTGCTGACTGGACTATACTTTATGAATTTTACAACATTAAAGAACTGAAGTCAACCTTTGCAACAAGAAACTTCAAGTGTCCTAAGTTCTTCCGCTTGCCGCTGTGTTTTTCCTTTTAAGGTGGAGTTGGGAATTTTATTTCCATCATTCCCAGCTTCCTACATATTTCAACAGGTTATGGGCCCAGTACCTCTATGAACGATGTTGTTTCTGGAAGTTCTACTGGGAGTAAATTTTTCTTTCTACTCGAGAGTAAGAGGACAAAGTGTAGAAGTTCTACTGGGAGTAAATTTTTCTTTCTACTCGAGAGTAAGAGGACAAAGTGTGGAAGTTCTACTCGGGAGTAAATTTTTCTTTCTACTCGGGAGTAGGAGGTTTGTCTTCTGGAGTAAAGTATTTGGACACTTTTTGTTGTAATTTTTTACAGTCCTGAAGTGTAGAGATGGCTGGAATATTTAAGTTGGCATTTCAGAAACTAAATGGTCGAAATTATCTTACATGGGCTGAGAAGATGAAATGCTATCTCATCACACAAAGTTTGTGGAAAGCTGTGAATGCCCTCCCAGCTGATGATGACGATGAGGAACTGAACTGGACCAAAAGCCAGAGCCTTTATTCTGCTTGGGGTCGAAGACCAGCAACTTGTCCATGTGAGAAGATTAGAGCATGCCAAGGAAGTTTGGGATTGCTATAAAACTCTTTATCAGAGACCTAGTGCTGGCTCGAAAATTGTTCTTTGCAGGAAACTGTTTTCTCTTCGATTTGAGAGTGGATGCATAGAAGATCATGTGAATGCTATGCTGTCTATCTTTTCTGATTTGGAGCAACGCGGATTGCAGTTTGAAGAAGACTTGAGAGCTCTTATTTTGTTGGGGAGTTTGGGAAAAGGTTTTGATATTTTTGTTGACTGTCTTGTAAATATTCAGGATAAAGATTTGAATGTTGATTATATTTCCTCAAAACTCTATGAGTGGGTGGCTGAGAAACAAGTTAGAACTTCTGTTTCTAATTATCACAACAAAATAGAGAGACAAACTAAGTCTGTTTATGAGTCTGAGGCAGCTTGCATAGCTAAAGCTCATAAAAATTTAAGTTGCTGGCGTTGTTCAGAAAAAGGACATTTTGCAAGAGATTGCAAAAAGCCCCCAATGAATACTCAAAAGAAAAATGTGAAACGTAGTTTTACAAAGCCCAGAGATAGAAGCTCTGATTTTTCTTGAATTGCCCATGTTGTGGATGATAGCTGTTTAGCTAGTTCTTGGGTGATTGATTCTGGAGCCACTCGAAGTTTAACTAAAGATTTATCTTTGCTTCATGATTTGCACGAAGCTCCAGTGACCTCTATCACTTTGGCAAATGGTCAGAGAGCAAGTGTAAATAGGGCTGGGGCTGTTTTTATTGAAAAACTTGCTTTAAAGTTAAATGAGGTCTTGCATGTTAATAATCTGGCATATAACATCTTAAGTGTTAAAGAATTGATGAAAATGGGTTATGCTGTTATCTTTGAAAATGGTGAATGTTTAATCAGAAATTCTTATGGAGTCAGGATTGTAATCAAGGAAGAAAATGGTCTTTTTCTACTCAAAAATGTAAATGTATCTGTAGGATGTGTAGATGTTGAGAATTGCCCAGGTAATGGACAGCCGATTCATAACAAATGTGTTCATCTATGGCATAGAAGGCTAGGTCATTGTGGATGGGATAGAATCATCCAAACTGTGAACAAAACAGGTTTGGATATATGCAAATGCAATAAGTACTTGGACTGTACTATATGCATGAAGACAAAGTTAAAAGCCACCCCGGTGGCTAAGACAAGTTCCAGAGAGACTAGTGAAATTCTCTTTGGTACATATGGATTTATGTGGCCCATTTACAAATTCTTTAGTGGGTTCTCGTTATTTTCTCATTTTGGTGGATGACTTTTCTTGTTATAATTTTGTGTTCTTTCTTCGAGAAAAATCTCAAGTTGTACAAAAAGTTGACGAATGGTTAAGGCTTATGCGAACTCAATTCCCAGAACACCGTGTAAAATCTGTTCAGTCAGATAGAGGTGGAGAATTTGTTAACAAAAAGATGAATGCTTTATTTAAGAAATATGGGATAAAGCACAGATTATCTAATGCATATGTCCACCAGGAAAATGGGATTGCAGAAAGATGGATTGGTACATTGCGCAGCATGGGAAGAAGTATGCTGGCAGACGCAGAGATGCCTAATAGGTTTTGGGCAGAGGCGGTAGCAAACGCCAGTTTTGTAACCAATAGATTATGGTCCAGAAGTGTTGGACAAGTTCCTTATTTTCTGTTTTATGGAAAGAATCCAGATTTGAGTTTTTAAAGAATATTTGGAAGTACTGCTTATGTTTTAGTTCCTTCTGAACAGAGGAGGAAAAATGAACAAGCATGGAAACAAATGGTCTTTTTGGGATACTCTTCTGAATCAAAAGGTTATCGGTTCTGGAGTAGTGGTAGTCGAGTAACTATTTCCAGGAATGCTAAATTTGAAGAAAACACCCGTTGGGAGAAGATCCATGCTAATCATGAGATTTTCATGCCTTTTGAGAACAAGTTAGTTGCGGATTCTATGGAAGTAAAGGAAGAGGGTTCTCTTCAGAATGAAGAAAGTGTGACTTCTGGAGGGAAAACTGAAAGCAAAGATGAGCAGGTTGACGTAGTTCCTCGAAGGTCTTCCAGGTCTAATATTGGTGTTCCACCGAATCGTTTGCAAGTTGGTCTGGTTAGGGAGGATGCAAACTGGACAGAGCCTGTGGGCTACAAAGACATGTTAAAAAGCCAATATCTGAACAAGATAATTGGAGGAAAGCTATGGAAAAGAGTTTAACTCTTTAATGGATCTAGGAGTTATGGAGGTTTCCGAGGTTCCATCAGAAGTTAAGCCTGTCAGTTGTAGATGGGTATATAAGCGGAAGGTATCCGAGCAGGATGGTTTTGTGTTCAAGGCGAGACTAGTCGCTCGCGGTTTCGAACAACGATATTTGGAAAGCTATGATGATGTGTTTAGCCCCACTGTGAAAACAGAAACTTTAAGACTAGCTTTATCTGTAGCCTGTCAGAGTAAATGGGTGATCCATCATTTTGATGTGGAAACAGCATATTTACATGCTGATCTTGAGGATAGTGTATATATGACTGCTATTCCTGGTTTTGAAGATCACCTGCGCTCAGGTGTTTACAAATTACGAAAATCGTTGTACGGGCTGAAGCAAAGTGCCCGAAATTTGAACATGCATCTGGACAAAGTATTGTCTGATTTAAATTTCCAGCGTAGTAAGGTGGATCCTTGTTTGTATTTGAGAGGATCGGGAGATCAACAGATGTGTGTTGTTGTTTTTGTTGACGATATTTTGTGCATGGGTAAAAATTCCAAAGTAGTGGGTCTAGTTTTTAAGAAACTGGCAGAGAAATTAAAAATTAAAGATTTAGGTTTGGTAAAAAATTTGGCCTGAGACTGAATCAGTCTGATAAAATTGTTGAATTGTTAAAAAGAACCAGGATGTCTGATGCTAAAGTAGCCAATACCCCTATGGCAGTAGAATTTTTTTCTAGCGTGGAGGGGAAACCTTTCCTAAATAATTATGTCTATAGATCAGTAGTGGGTAGTTTGTTGTATCTATCAAATGCTACTAGGCCTGACATAAGTTTCGCTGTGGGGGTGCTTAGTAGGAAAGTTGAGAATCCCACTGAAACGGATTGGGCTGGAGTAAAAGAGTGTTGCGGTATTTAAAAGGTACTGTATCAAAAGTGTTGGAGATTTGTCCAAACTCATCGGAAAGTATTGAAGTTTTTTCTGATAGTAGTTTTGCAAATATGGTTGACAAAAAGTCTGTGTCAGGTTTTTTGATTAAGTTTGCTGGAGTTCCAATTTGTTGGAAGTCTCGGAGCAATCATTTGTGTCGCAAAGTACGACTGAATCAGAATTATCAGCTCTGAATGAGGCCTGTAATGATATGGAATTTATACAAGGAGTGATCCGAGATATGAGAATGGAACAAAATGAACCTGCAAATGTGTTTGTGGATTCACAGTCTTGCTTGGCAATAGCAAAGTCAGAGGGACTTAAGAGCCGAACTAGATATCTGGGTGCAAGATATGCAAATATGCAAGAATTGGTCCGGAATAAAAGGATTTGTTTGTATTATGTTCCCAGTGAAGAAAATGTTGCAGATGTCTTCACCAAACCACTAAGTGGTGCTGCTTTCGTTAGATTTGTCGATTCGTTATGCTTAATTTAACTCTTTAGGAGGGTGTTGGAAATAAAGAGTTAAGTGAACAGTTTATACCTGTTGTAGTATCTGAGTAGATTTCCACTGTGGAGTAGTCAATTAATCAGCTGTGTGCTGAGCTGTGTTTGGGGAGTGGTTTCCTGGTTGCTATAAAATCTCTCTGCTGTGCTAAATGTGGGGGGATTGAAGAAGAAGAAAGTCTGGCCGAGCGTTTGGCTGATAAGGAGAAGAAAGAGTTTGTTTGAAAAGACACGCTGATATCTTTGCCAAGGCTAATGACAAAGAAAACTGAAGACTCTGTTTATCCTGTTACTGTTTTGTGGTAGTTTTGTTTTTCTCTGGAGAACCACTTCATGGATGCAAACTACTGGAGCAGAAGGATCTGTGAGTCACGGAGCGTGAGCAAACAAAATCTCCTGTATCTATGTTTGTGTTTTTTGCACTGCCATGCAAGAGAATTTATCTTGTAGTGGATATATTTGCTGACTGGACTATACTTTATGAATTTTACAACATTAAAGAACTGAAGTCAACCTTTGCAACAAGAAACTTCAAGTGTCCTAAGTTCTTCCGCTTGCCGCTGTGTTTTTCCTTTTAAGGTGGAGTTGGGAATTTTATTTCCATCATTCCCAGCTTCCTACATATTTCAACAGTAAATATTATTAATATTATTATTATTATTAGAATTAAATGCCCAGGGCCCTCCTTCCAGGAAATTAGAAGGAGTAAATATTATTAATATATTATTATTATTATTAGAATTAAATGCCCAGGGCCCTCCTTCCAGGAAATTAGAAGGAGTAAATATTATTACTATATTATTATTATTATTATTAGAATTAAATGCCCAGGGCCCTCCTTCCAGGAAATTAGAAGGAGTAAATATTATTAATATATTATTATTAGAATTAAATGCCCAGGGCCCTCCTTCCAGGAAATTAGAAGGAGTAAATATTATTAATATATTATTATTATTATTAGAATTAAATGCCCAGGGCCCTCCTTCCAGGAAATTAGAAGGAGTAAATATTATTAATATATTATTATTATTATTAGAATTAAATGCCCAGGGCCCTCCTTCCAGGAAATTAGGAGTAAATATTATTAATATATTATTATTATTATTATTATTAGAATTAAATGCCCAGGGCCCTCCTTCCAGGAAATTAGAAGGAGTAAATATTTTTAATATATTATTATTATTAGAAATAAATGCCCAGGGCCCTCCTTCCAGGAAATTAGAAGGAGTAAATATTATTAATATATTATTATTAGAATTAAATGCCCAGGGCCATTCTTCCAGGAAATTAGAAGGAGTAAATATTATTAATATATTATTATTATTATTATTATTATTAGAATTAAATGCCCAGGGCCCTTCTTCCAGGAAATTAGAAGGAGTAAATATTATTAATATATTATTATTATTATTATTAGAATTAAATGCCCAGGGCCCTTCTTCCAGGAAATTAGAAGGAGTAAATATTATTAATATATTATTAATTATAAAATAGTTGCCTACTTTCTCCAGAGCTCTTCTCACTGCAGCTTTCCCCCATTCAGTTTCCCATAGCTCTCTAGGAGGTTTGAACTCTATGGCTTTTCCTTGATTCTGCACTTTTCCTGCTCCTCTCCGGGCTGTTTTCAACCCCTTCTGCCATTGTTTCAGCCTTCCCCAAGTCCTTCTCGCCTGTCCTCCTATCTAGGCTTCTTTCTCTGCAGTTTAAACCACTTTTTTCCTGAGTCCTCCAGCCGCTCTAGGACTCCCGCTCTGGATCTCTCTATGGTCCGGCTCCTTTTTCACTTCCTGGAGGAAAGGCCTTTCAGTTAAAGTAGGCCTCAAGCATGGAATGGCCCCATCTGACTGTGAGTAATGTCTGGGAAGCTATTTTGGAGGGGATAATAGGGAACCTTCCGAAATATTTACTAATCTAACGAAAATTTGGGCCCAGGGAGTGCGAAAAAGAAAGTCCACTTCTGGGATTGCGGCAGCGATGTGTATAAACTTGAAAGTCCCATACATACGAATCCCTTCCGATTTCTTTCAATTTTCATAACTTTTTTCTCATGCCTAAGATTTATAATGTTTCATATGTTTAATGGTTTTAAATTGTATTTTATGTCTACCGTTTTAATGATTTTATGTTATGTTTTAACTGTGTGTATAATTGAGGCATTGAATGTTTGCCGAGATGTATGATGCACATAGGGTGAGAAGAATGGGATATAAATGAAGTAAGTTAGTAAATAAATATATGGCAATAGTCCCTATCACTCGATACTTTCACTAGTTTTACTTCACCCTCCACATTCCCCTCTATACTTAAGTACTGATGGGTAAAACTCCTGACCCCACAATGATCCAGTCAGCTACCTTGGTACTTTTTGCCTCTGTGCCAGCATACAAGCAGTAACATAATGCCAAGGGATGGGGTGCTCCTCTGACCCCCCTCGCTATTCCCAAACTGCTGTTTTCCTTTTATTTCATATTTTTATTTCATTTTTGGTTTGTTTTTAATGCTGAAGTTGTACAATTGCACTGAAGTAAATAATAATAAAATAAAGGAACCATAGCAATGCAGGAAGGTAGGATTACAAAGTTTGCGGAAATATGATCACATGGCCATGGAATGGTGAATCAGCATAAGAAAAAGCTGCAGTATTGAAGATGCTCAGTGTAGTATATATCCATTATCTATCCTAACATGACTATAGTAGAATATCAAATTGGTGAGATAAAGTCCTAAGAGTCTCAATATTCCTCCCACTGATCTATGATGATTAGAGACTCTGGAATTGAGGGGGGAAGGATGGGATATCCACTTCAGATCTAGTGAAACATTTATGTAGATTGACAGTAGCTCGTGAGAGTTTCTGATTAGGCTGTTTCTCAGATATGCCCGAGACTATTTAGCTCTAATCAACCAGAATAATATTAAAACCAACAGGGGAGGAGAATATTGACTGTCCATCATTACTCTCCTTATGTGAACAACAATAATCTGCACAGAACAAATACTTGCTTGTTTGTTTAAATTATTTTCTATTTTTCTTCCAACTTGGAATGAAGGCACCTACATAACCAATGGTGGGTGGTATTTGCATGCATAGGAGCCTACATTTTTATGTGTTGGCGGTAAAGATCCATATAAATCTCAATAATTACATTAAGTGAATGCGGTTACAGAGGTCCTGTGATTGATAAGTTAGACTTAATGGAGTTCCTGATCACAGGATAATCAAAACAATTTTCAATTTTGCTTGTAAAGAGCTGAGAAGCAGCTAGGCTTTTGGTGATATTCTGGAATAGAGATTTACATGTACATCCAAATTCTTGTCCTCACGGTAGTCATACACATGTTCCGGTAACATCTGCACAGTCTATATATGATTTAGAAACCTTTAAAATGCAAGTTTCCTGGTGGTGTACTGAACTCTATTTGTAGCAGGTTCTTTCTAGATAAGCATTCTTGATATGTGGGGCATTAATAGATAGAACAGAACTAGTGGAATTACATAGACTATTTAGTTATTTTAACTTTATTCAGAACACTTGAAAAGAGATATTGTCTACATATCCTTTTCCAAATAGGGATAGTTTGTACTGAACATGAATTAGCGATAGTGGGTAATTATGGACAAACAAGATGTCTGATATGGCATGCCAGAAGTTGCTACCATTTGGACATACCTTATCTTTAAATGTTCCCTACATACAGTTGACTAGATTACTGCTTCTAAAACTATGGGTTGTGACCTATTAGCTCAATGTTGGAATCATGAAAAATTTGACAACAGTAAAAGTTTTTTTAAACTTCATCCGGTGGCTGTTTTAAACATTTGCATGAATATATTGTGCAGTGTTTACAGTGGACCTTGTATAAGATGCTTAACTGTACTTTGTAAAAAGAAAAATCAGCCGGTTTGTTTAACAAGCCTTGCAAATGCCAATTTGTTAACAAGAAGTGTTTCTTTTTATACGTTTTTATACATCTATACGCCTGGGAACACATAAAAATGTATTGGGCCAAAAGGGATCCAAAGTGGATCCAAAGTTTAAGAAGCTCTGGACTAGATGACACCTGGAGGCAGGCATGTAGTCGGGGGCTAAGGGGCTTCAGCCCCGAAATTCTCAGGGTGGTCCGAAAAGGCCTTACTGGTACATTATTTAAACTGTTATGTTTATTCATATCATGATCTGATCACCATGCTCATTATATCCCACATTAATGGGGTTATTGGGATAACAATACAAAAGATTTGCTAGGGTAGACCCTCTTCCACCCAGTCTCAGCCCCCCCCCCCCGAACCAAACTCAGCCCCCTCCGAAACAAAATCCTGGCTACGGCCCTGCCTGGAGGGCTGATGTTTGTCCATGGCTGGCATAGTCATAAGATAGTATTGATTAAATTCTCCTAATATAAATACAGTATTGATGCAAGTTATTGTACTCCCTTAGATGGAATAGCAAATTGCACTAATCAGGTTAAGGTTCATAACATCTATGGCCTACAATGTTTGTTTGTATGTTTGTTGTACATGAGTTCAAAAATAATACAATAATAAAAGATCTGATAATTTGCTTTATTTTTAAAATAGTCCAAAATTAACAAGAGTTATCTCACCATGAATAACAAATTGGCCTTCCCAAATTAGTATCTAGTTATTTAATTAAAATATGTAGATCTCTTTATCAGAAAATCTTAACTGAAAAGGAAGGACATATTGCAATGGCCATAGAAAACCAGTGTACATTTATTACAGTGGTTGGGAAGTAACAAACCCATTCAGAACCAACCTATCATTCACTCAGCCAACAAATCATACTTATATATGCTACCTTCCTTCAATAAAATTGGGAGGTTTATAACACAATAAATGATAGTGATGATTAAACAGCAATCCAATACAAATAAAACATCAGTATTTCAAGCAAATTCACTAAGTATGCACTTCATAAACACTGTTCAATGTGGTAATAACTCGTTCAATTAAAAACTTTTCAAAACTAAGAATTCTGAAGCTTGAAGGCATGTCAACATAGAGCATGAGCTTTGCATGGATAAGGTTCTAGGTTCCATTTCAGCCAGTCTTTTCCAAGAAAAGTTACAAAAAAACTTCCATAAATGCTGATGAGAACCAGTGCCAGATAATGTTCACAATCCTGAGCTAGATGGCACCATTGTTTGGCATAAAGCAGTTTTTGATGATCCACAAAGAGTGTTGCCTTATGTCCATGACATATTGTAATATCCTCCAGGCCAAAGAGAGGGAAATTCCATTACTGCAAAAGTAGAATCCAATTTCAGAGATACCCTTGGTTGCAAAATTTCAATGATGAGTTTTTAAAAGTGTGTGTATTGTGTACTGTCATGTCTAAATTCCCAATAGTGAACACTTGAAATAGAGCACTCTAACATGGCCATGGATAGTGAGGCTCAGATACCGAGTCCCCATATGCGGTTTCAGGTACTGGTGACAGGCCGTTCTGTAGGTCTGTGTGCCTGGCGAGCAAAGAAGCTCAGTGTTCCCAATATAGCTCACCAAGTTGAAGAAGAAGCCACCAAGGTAGTTTATTAAGTCAGCTGAAGTGATGCCAGTCTGTGGTTATCCTATCCACCAAACTAAGCTGAGATACCATTGCAGTAAAAAACAGACTTTTTTATACAGTGCAGTTCTTTGAAATTCCCACTCCCACCCCAGTTGGAGCCAGCTCTGCCGTGATTATCTGAGCCCTGTTGATGTCATGATCTGTGGGATGGGCAGTGGGGATTCCTGGGCAAGAGAAGACTGTGGTGCCCACTGGCCAATGGGAGAGCATTCTCCATGCCTGATGTAGATTTGGCAATCTACAATGGCTGGATAGGGGCCTGACAGAAACCTATACAAAGAAGACATAGTTTTATGACTTGATTACATTGCCTCAACTCCAGGATGAACAATGCAGAGACAACAGGTCCCATGAGTTCTATTGTGATGATTGTCTTTATGAGCCCCAACAGTGGGGGTATGGTGACTCTGCACCAGTGTCCATTGCTTTACAAAGTAGCATATTGTCCATGATGATGGGATTATGAATCCATCCCTGGGAAAAGGGGAAACGGCAATGTGGAAAGCAGGGCAAATTTCCTAACACCAGGGAAGAAAATGCCAAGTGATACATGTCTTTTCATATGTCCATGTGGCTGCACAAAGAACAGGTGGTCCAACTCCGAAGCCTGTTGTGTTAGCACAGCTGGTGGTATGGGTCATCGATGATGAGTGATTGAGTCATTTGTAAATAGGTGATAACTGGAAAAACAGCTTGAAGGAATTCCCAGGTTGAGAGGTGCTGATGAAAAGGTCACCAAAGTCAGTGGCGAGTGGTTTCATTATCCAAAGTTTTATATCGTAGAATCATAGGACCATAGAATCATAGACTTGGAAGAGACCTTGTATGTTGTGATTCAGCCTGTGATTGTTTCATTACATGAGATTCCAGAGAACAGTGAACAAGCTTCTGCAGACACACAGGGGTCTGGAAATGGGGATGAAACTGAGGATTCTGGGATTGTCAGGCCTGCATTAGATGTTCCTTTACAGACAGAGAAAGAGGCTGACAGGCCTGAGTTAGCTTTCCAAAGAGAATCAAGGTTGGAATGGGAAAAGAATGTGCTAATTGGGGATTCAGAAAAGGATGCCTTCTTCAAGATAGAAGGAGTCAGATCTGATAGCACAGACAGATGGTTGAGGGGAGATGTCGCTCCCTCAGATTACTAGACAAGAAGAAACCTCCTTAGTCTTCTCAAGGGAAAAGGCATAGTTTTTAAAACATATATGAGGGGTGATTGACACTGATTCCTCAGAGGAATCAACATCTGGTTTAAGGTAGCAATCTTCTCTCTTATTCAAATTTCATGGGCCTTGGATTTCATGTCTTCAAGTGTATGTTACTGTATTTTTTGTATTGCTCCTGGATTATACTGGGATCCCAGACTCTTGTAACTCCTTGGATCTTTGTCAAGTTTTTCAAGTATTCCTGTTCCTCTGGAATTTTGTGTGCCAAGTCTTCAGTTGCAGTTTGCCTGTGCTTTGGTGTTTGGATTCATGTTTCCAAGTTTTAAGTAACTATTCTTATCAATAATATTTTATACTACCTTTGATAGTTTTTTATTCTTTTGCTGAAGCTACATTTATTCTTCAATAAACTGCTTTGTTTATATACTGGATTCTGGAGTGTGAGATTGGTTCAGAGGTGCCTTCCCAGCCCTGGTGTGCAACATTGTGGGCCATCCAATCCAACCCTCTGCCAAGAAGCAGGAAAATCGTATTCAAAGCATTTAAAGATAACCTCTGTTTGGTTGTCAGCTGGCGAGAGGGGAGTGGAAGGCATGCACACCATCCCTCCTCGGTAGCTGAGAATCAACCCGCATTAGAGATATCGTGGGTTGGTTCTGAGCTGACGAGGGGGCATGGAGGTGGGCATCCCCAGCGCATGCGTGGCAGCAATAATGAAATAATAACGAATTTCATTATTTATTACGTTACAATTTCAAAATTTTTACAAATTTTTTTGGAACACTTTCTATTTCGAAACATCAGTGGCAATCCCCCCTCCCCCCAGGAGATTAGAAACATTTTTTTATGGATCAATCACCCCTAATAATTACTGATAACCAACCCCCTTATGGCTCAATGCCAACCCTCAGCATGATGGGTGCTGAGGTAAAACAAATGGCTTTTCAGAAAGCTGGCACTAGGTAGAGGCTTCTTATGAAAGATGGCACAATACGAGGCTTGGTTTTTTTTTAACTGAACAGAGAAATGTTTTGTTTCAACTGGTTTCTTTAAGAAGGCACAGAAGCATAACGGTTACTTTAAAACTGAAAGAGCGTACTGGTTGTTTGGCCCAGTTAACTTCTAATCTTCAAAACTTAGTTCCCAAAAGATCTTCCACACACTATCAGCTTCCCTGATTAGCTGTGAGTTTCCACTAACTAGAATGGTTAGCCGCCTGAAGTGCCTCAGACTGTCTGAACAAGCTAACAAACTCCTGTTCTAAGAGTCCCCTATTAGCTTTCAGTCCCTGAGCCAACCTCCTATCTCTAGACCAAGAGATTTCAAGGCTTCCGGACTGACTACTACTGGTCAGCACTAAAAGGCTCCAAACTCTGTCAGCTTCACCAGTCTTTCCCCTCTGACACTAAGAGCTGTCAGCTTCCCTGACCCTTAGCTCAAATAAATCACTGGATGCTTCTGCCACAGAGCACAGACTGCTTCAGACTCCTTGCTCAGACTATGACGTTACTTTGTCAAAAGCCAAGCTCTAACTCCCTGACTCTCAGACAAGATTTTCCCTCCTAAGCAGTTTGGCTCCTCCCCTCAGCTCTCTAGCCAATCCCCAGGGCCATACTGTTTCCAACCAGAGGAGTTCCAAAGGACTCCCCCTTCTTAAACAATTCCTTCCCATAATGGGGGCCCTGTGAAAACTCCCTCTCAACATGGATGCCAAACTGTTTACATAGGCTGACCTCACAGGCTTCGGCTTAGCCAACTGGGGTGAGTGCTTACAACATGCTAGCAAACTATGAAACAATAGTGTCATTAAATAGAAGATGCAAACCAGTTAAAACACTGGGAAGAACAGATTTACCCCCCAGGGCTTAAAAGACCATATATCTGCTTTAGGCTATATAACAGATTACAAGGAACTGGGACTTTTTGCTTTTTTTATTGTGCGACAGATCATTTATATGAAGAGAAATTTTCAGCAACTCTAGAAATTTCTACTGTTGTTAGATTAAATGTTTTGTCCCTGAAGAAGGCCAATCAATACTACAAAGACTGAAATGCATTGGACTTTTTATAAAACAGGATAACAAAAAACCTGTTTGAGGAATAAAATGCAGCCATCAATAAGCACATGAAGGTCTGTTTCTTCTTTTGTCCATGGATTTTAATACTTGCTTTTCTGTGTTCCACTATAATACTATTTTAGACCACAGAAAAGAGAAAATGAATTAATAGGACCATAAGTCTAAAAAGATTTTCAAAAATGATGATGTAAAATTTCTATAGGATTTTTACATTCAAACCAGTAAGCAACCATGGCTCCCTCTGCTGACATCAGAATTAGGTGCCTCCATGGCCAGTAAGAAGAAAGGGGGTGATCTGAAGAAGAGTGGGTGATCCTCTTCTTCCTGATGGCCACATTGGCACCTTTACTGACATGAAAACAGAGTGCCTGAGCAGAGCTAAATCTCAACTCCTGGCACTCAACAACCAAGAACTAGGAAGGAGCTCCATGGCCTGTCTGGCCACTGGCTTAGGCTGAATCAGATCCAGTCCCACTTCCAGACTGCCCTGAAGCCATGGGATTCTTCTGAATTTCCAGCAAACTCAGGAGTATCCCCAAACTTTGGCTAAAATTGAGAAAAGTCAGTTTAGACTGAACAACTAGCAAACAAACAAAACATGTAATGCTCACTGGAAACCACTGTGCATCATGGGGTCAGCAGCAGTTGAGTTTGGGGCTGTTTGTCAATGTAGACAAGCTTTGAAAAACCAATACTACTACTATGGGGTCCTGCAAGGTTCCATTCTGTTCCCCATACTTTTTAACATCTACATGAAGCTGCTGGGTGAGATCAATCAGAGTTTTGGAGTTTGGTGCTATCTGTATGCAGATGACACCCAACTCTACTACTCCTTAACACCGAATTCCAAGGAAGCCTCTCAGACCCTGAACAAGTATCTGGCAGTCATGATGGATTGGATGAGGGCTAACAAGCTGATGCTCAATCCAGACAAGACAGAGGTCCTCCTGGTCAGTCATGGGGCTGATCAGGGTATCGGGTGGCAACCTGTGCTTGATGGAGTTACACTCCCCCTGAGGACACAGGTCCACAGCTTGGTGGTCATCCTGAACTCAGCACTGACACTTGATGCTCAGGTGTCGGCAGCATCCAGGACAGCCTTTGCACAATTAAAGCTTGTGCACCAGCTGCGACTGTACCTCAAGAAGTCGGACATGGCCACGGTGGTCCATGACTTGGTTACATCCAGATTGGATTATTGTAATGCACTCTACATGGTGCTGCCTTTGAAGACGGCCCAGAAACTCCAATTGGTCCAAAGGTCAGCAGCCAGGCTTCTAACTGGAGCTGGTGGGGATGAGGGAGATGGCCTTCTTGGTGGTGGCCCCCTGATGTTGGAACTCCCAGAGAGATTAGGCAAGCCCCAGACTGTCCTCCTTCTGTAAGGACTTGAAAACCTGGATGTTCCAGCAGATTTTTGAGAATGATGAGTCCCCAGACCCAGTCCCCAGGTCATCAGCTAGTGTTCTGCTGCTGCACTTTCTCCAATTCCCCTGCCTTATGATACACTGTGCACTATCCCTTGCCCAGTTGGCCATGTCCATTTTGTAATCCTGGTCATTGGTATTTTGAACCCATCTGATGGAGTTTTAATGAAATTGAGTTTAATTTTGTGTGTCTATGTTTTAGGATTTTATGTTTTAATTTATATGTATGGTTTTCTTTTGGGGCAATTGAATGTTTTGCCTTATATGTTGGAAACTGCCCTGAGTCCCTTTGGGGAGATAGGGCAGTATATAAATAAAGTTTTATTATAGTTTTTATTATTATTCCTAATATTCTTCTACAGGTATCTCTGTATTCTCATTATATATGTTATTATTCTCCAAAGAGAACTAGAACATACAAGGTATACACTCTGGAAGACAGGATGAAGGAGGCAAACTGCTATCATGCTCTACAAAATTCATGAAGTCACTGTAAAAAGATATGTACCTTGACAGCACATGCTCCCCCGCCCCTTTTTTATGCCAGTTCAGTAAAAATATTTCATTCATTTTCCTCCATATCTGTTATAAAACTTTTTCCCCTTGCTCTTTAGGAAGATTCCAGGACAGAGTATTTCATGTCCTTCCCTCCTGAGATACCATCAAAAGTTTAATTACTAGTTTGTCATTGTCCCTCAGGGACAGCGTCTCCTGCCATCTCATCACCAGCCATGTCCTCTTATCAGCTTTTTCTTTCTTCTTTTATGGAGGGAGGGGGCTTCTTGCCTTTCTCTTGAGTATCCCAGATCCATTATAACAGGACTACCACATCTTCTATCATTGTTTCCCCTCTAGGCTCTACACAGCTTGCCTAGATGAGATTTTGCAGTCTGAAATATTTTGTTTTCCATCTTTCTTCTTGCTGGAAAAATATGTATAAAATTCATGGCAGTCATGAGGAGCTTTACATGGCAGCTTTTCTCCATTCAACAAAGTTATCCTGCTTCTTGTGATGATATGTTTTCCACAAATCATTTAATAAATGCTATCCTCCCCCAGTCCTCCCCAAAAAACCCCAACCCACCAAAGCAAAACAAACCATTGGAGAAAACAGGAAAGGTTAGTTAAATAAAAGGTGTGATATGTACGAAAAGAAACATTGTTAGGAAAAGGTCAGCAATTTTAAAGGTCATACTAATAATAATACTGTAAGAGCAATTTTGAACCTCCCCTGCTTAATTTTAAATTCACAGGTGAAGTCTCTTTGGGGAGATGTTTGTAGCTTGGGAAACAAGTGAAAAGGAGCAGATCATGATATTCTTCAATATGTCTTACTTCTCTTTCCCTTAACAGACACCTAACCTTTCTATACGTGAAGGTTCTGTGAGAGTATCATCATATAGGTAACTAACACTATTGGCTTTTGAGAGGCAATGTTAAAGATATATTGTTTTGCATAACTCTAGTAATTTTAGACACAGCCTTCACAGCTGCTCTTAATTTGAGAATAATAGTCGCTAGGCATGAGAAAGTGAAAAAGGAGCCAGAACCATAGAGAGCCAGAGCGCTAGTCCTAGAGTGGTTTTGGAGGACTGAGAGGAAAATAGTGGTTTAAACCCCCAGGAAATTAGGCTGGATAGAAGGACAGATGAGAAGGACATTAAAAAGGCTGAGGGAAGGGATGCAGGGAGTGAAAAGAGCACAGAGAGCAGAAGGAAGAGTTCAGAATCAGGAAAACCATAGAGTTCAAACGGAGATTCCTAGAGTGGTATGGGAAACTGAATGGGGAAAAGCTGGAGTGAGGAGAACTCTACAGAAGCAAGTCCTACACCAGAGGTGGGCATTGGGCAACTATTTTATTTAATAATATTAATAATAATATATTAGTGCATTATATGTCCCTACAAAGAAACCCTGTCCTTTTATTATAATAATATTAATATATTAGTGCATTATATGTCCCTGCAAAGAAACCCTGTCCTTTTATAATAATAATATATTAGTGCATTATATGTCCCTGCAAATAAACCCTGTCCTTTTATTATAATAATAATAATATATTAGTGCATTATATGTCCCTGCAAAGTAACCCTGTCCTTTTATTATAATATTAATAATAATATATTAATGCATTATATCTCCCTGCAAGGAAACCAAGGGAAATGTTGCCCCTTGATTTGCCTGTGCTTAAAACAGTGTCAGTCCTGTTTCCTTGCTTTGCCTAATTTAGAACTAATTAAGAATTTCATTAGTAATTACGTTACATTTTGTAGCAACCCCGTTCTCTTTCGTGCCTGGGGGGCAGGGGGCGGCCCCGGGGGTCCCGATTGCATTAGGGCCAATTGCAGCTGATGAGGACATGGAGGAAGGGGATGATGAGGTAGCTGGGCCTTCATCTCCCACAGAGAGCTTGGAATGGGATGATGGCTGGCCTGACGGGTATGAAAGCTGGGAAAGTCAGGCTGACACTGAAAGTGCTGATTCAGATAATCAGTGTGAGAAACCAGGTGGTTTTGGGTCGCAGGAAAGGGTTAGGGAGATAGCAGAGGATGAGCCCATGGAAGCTGAAAGGGAGTCTGGCTCTCCTGAAGATAGCGACCCAGGTGCTGGGAGGCAAGGACGGAGCTTTGATAGGAGACAGAGCATTGAGTCCAGTAGGAGGGAATGGCACCGAAGCCTAGAGTGCCAGAGTGCTAGGTCCCGTAGTACAGATTGGCGCCGAAGCCTAGAGCGTCGGGGATCTCACCAAGGGAATTAAGTATAGGATCCGTGGGAACGGATCCTCAGTTGCTCGGCCACTTCTGATTTGAAGGGAGTGAAGCGAGTGAAGATCCACGGAGCCAGGACTGAGGCTCGAGAGTTCCAAGAAGTTTCTTGGGCTTGATTCCTTGAACTTTGCCTTGTTTGATTTGCCACGGACCAAGTCTGTCTTGATCCGCATTGTTTTTGTGGAACTTTTGCCAAGCTTTTGCCTTTGGATTTACCTAAGAACTCTTTACCATTTTGATTGCATTTTTGATACTTTTATGGACAATTATCCTTTTCACCTGTTTCTTATTATTCAATAAATAGTTAGCTGATTACCGTCTCTGTGTGTGTGATTAAGGGGCTGGGCCGAGACCCTGCATTGTGACACATTTTAGAACTTTTTGAAATTTTTTTTGTAAGTCTTTCTATTACTAAGCCAAAAAAAATCCCCCCCTCCATTTGATTTTCGAATCGCGATTTTTGGGTTCTAAACCAAGCCTAATAGTCACATTACATGTGGGCTGCTCTGAAAGCGAGAGAGAGCAAGAACACATTGTGTAATTGTGGTCTTAATATCTACTGATATTGCTCAGAGGATATGCAAAAGTATAAATATTTGGTTTAAAATAAGGACATATTTTTACTTCCAAATTAGTGAACTCATTTCATGATCAAGACAGTTTTAAACAGTGTGTTTTATTATTGAGACAAATGTTTTTAATGTTTATGTATGCATATAATTAATTCATGTTCTGACATTGAATGTTTGCTGTATATATGCTGTACTCCGTCCTAAGTCCCCTTTGGGATGAGAAGGGTGAAATAAATATGTTTTAAATAAATAAATAAATAAAATGTCCTACAGGATTTCAGAGATGAAAACATCTCTGAAATCCTGTGTATGAAGATCCTGTGTATGAAGATCCTATTCCTCCCACTGAGAATCTCTACAAGCCATACCTTTCATTATATTTCTCAAAATGTTAGATCAAACAAACATGTAGCTGGGTGACAAAACCTAAGGTGCGGAAAGGGGATTTGAAGGCCCTCAAGAAGGAGGCCACACTTGGTGGAGCTGGTTAGCTTCACCAGCTTCAATCATGCTACAGGGGTGGAGCTGCAGGCTATTTAAGCTGCTCTGTCCCCCTGCTGTCCGCTTTGCTTCAGCGTAACCTATCATTCACCCATTTTAGGGGATGAAGGGTGGACTTCCATAACAGTTCCTATAAGTTTTGGAGGTCAGGGCCTTAAAAGGGGGTTACTATTGGGGCTGGAATGAGGTTTCTCAATCTTACAAAGAAACCTCTGAAGTTTGGGATGGAGCGCCTTCAGGATGGCCTTCCAGTTATGATCAGCTGAGAGATGCAACAAAATAATTTTGGATGGCCTAGTAGTTCTTTGGTGCCCATATGTCCTTGGAAGTGGTCAGAGGGAGTGACACTTGGCCCAGGGACAACTGTATTTTTTCCTTGACAGATTATTCCAGAAGTTCTTATCTAAATTGCCCTTTAGATCAAGTTTCTTTTGTCTAGTCTCTTCATTTCATGTTGTAGTTCATTTGTAGTTCAGTCAGGCACCAGCACTTTTTGGCAGAGAAGGTTAAGATCTTTTAAACTGCAACTCCCACAATCTTAGAGGACAGATTCATGGCAGTCAAAGTGGTATCAAACTGCATTAATGCTACAATGTAGATGTGAAAGAGGTCGTTAGTAGATGTCATTTCTAATTTTGTGTGTGTTTATGTTGCTAAGTTGACTTACCCATTCAGATATTCTTCCACTGCTCCAAAGGTTCTCCGGATTTTGGAGAAGATGAAAGGTAGCTCGATGGGAATGTGAAATTATTGAATAACATCAATTTTATTGATAAAATCCTCCACTGGATCAAAACAGCTTCCATTGCTAGGGGGATAGCTCAATTTAGAATGTTTAATGAAAAATTTAGGGGCATGCAATAATCATTAATTAAAACTTCCATTGACCCTGCTGGAAACCAATGGACACAACTATCAGGGCAGAAAACATGTGTTCAGATCACTTTTCTAGCACCTGGTATGCCTAAATGCCTTCCCCATAGCAATTTTATGGTGTTATTTTAACAATCCATGATGAAAGTGCAGATATAATAGGCACTAGCTCTGTCCCATTGCCTGCCAATAAAAATATGGCCTACATCTATGCAGTTTGAAGCTTGGATGGCACCTTCTTTGACATCCGAACAGTGTTTTGATCTATGAACGGTGCAAAATAGGCCTCTTTGCCTCCTAAACCAGTTATATCAGCAAGGTAGAGAGAAACAAAACCTGGACTGGATTTCTAACCAGAAAAGCTCTGGCTCTCATGCAAGGCAGAAACTTGGATGACAAAGGAGAAAGGCTTGGGGAGGGAAGCCTCCCATCAGATGGAGGCTGGTAAGTTTACTAGTCTCCGCCTGATGAAAGGGCAAAGGCACCTTTTGGTGCACAATTCTAATGTGCCATCAAATCTAATGTGCACCTCAATTATGGCGAAATATGATATTTTTCTACATAACTTCAGTCACTCAATACCAGGGGCCCTCAAACTTTTTAAACAGAGAGCCAGGTCACAGTCCCTCAAACTGTTGGAGGGCCAAATTATAATTTGAAAAAAACATAATAATGAATGAATTTCCTATGCACACGGCACATATATTATTTGTAGTGCAAATAAAACAATACAATAATTAAAATGAAGAACAATATTAACAAATATAAACTTATTAGTATTTCAGTGGGAAGTGTGGGTCTGCGTTTGGCTGATGAGATAGGGTTGTTGTTGTTATTGATGTTGTTGTGTGCTTTCAAGTCATTTCAGACTTAGGTTGACCCTGAGTGAGAGCCAGGTAAATGACTTCGGAGGGCTGTGTCTGGCCCTTGGGTCTTAGTTTGAGGACCTCTGCTCAATACAATCCCTCCCTGATATGTATTGTGATTGGAAAAGAACCCTTTCCATATTGGAAGTAGTTGTATCTGTTGATTTCCCAGTGCAGTAGGTGCAAATTAATTTATCTGCAAATTCAATAAAGGGATTAAATATAAGTCTGGGACAAAGTGAAACTGACGTTTTTGCATTTAGATTAGGACCGTGAGGAAAAATTGTTATTTTGCTCACTGTCACTAAGATAGGCTGCCTTATTATACTGGAACAACCCATTGAGAAGTTGTGAAGCCCCATGAGAGTTCTCCCATCTACCAAGAAATCAGTCAGAGAGTGCTTTCTTTTAAGTTGAATGTTTCACAGCAAACTTTTCATTTTGTGAAGTGAACTACATAAGCACATGAGGAGAAAAGAGGGAGGGGGGAGCATGGAAGCACAAAAGGCCTGCTTGATTGACCAAAATATACAGTCACCACCATTGCTTCTGTTTGTTTAAAAATCTATTGTCATTTTAAAGGATTTCACAAAGTCAGACTCAGAAATATGCAAGTGATTGCCAACATAGAAACACACAACAAAACCCTCTTGCATCTCATAGGTAAGAATAACTTTTTTTACCTTTTCTGTTTTTGCATGTGAGAACTAGACAACTGAGGATTTACACACCTAATTCAGATGAAGTAAAATCTGTGGCTTGCCTCCTCTGTAACATAGATACAAAAGCTGCAGATCAGTTTTCTTTCAGACATATTCCACCTGTGAAGTAGGAGGAGAACAAACTGTTCCATCTGCTGACCTCTGGCTATGCTGCCATGTCCTCAAGTACTTTTCACTTTTGTATGAATGTGACATGGCTCCCCTACAGAAATCTTACCATTAAGCTGCTCCTTTGACAAATCATTTTATTCAAATTCCAGGCTCTGAGATTCAGACTGAAGTGTGAAATACACTTAAAAGTTGATCCTTTCTCTAAATCAGTGGTTCTGCTTCCAAGCAGAAGTTATCTTCTTTTTCTACCCACTCCTCCTTTACCAAGCATTATTATTTTTTCTAATGAATCATATTGTAGCAACCCAGCCTCCGTTCCAGCCGGGGGGGCGGGTTGCCGCCCCGGGGGTCCCGTTTGTTTGGACCCAGATGAAGGGGATGCAGGGGCTGATGGGCATGCATCACCGACTGACAGCTTGCAATGGGATGACACCTGGCCTTCTGCTTATTCGGATGATGAAGGCCAGCTAGATTCCGGATCAGATTGCGAATATGAGAAACCAGGAGGCTTCGGCTCTCAAGAGCGATTGTTGCCACCAGCTGCAGAGGAAGAGATGGAAACTGAGTTGGAGGAACTTTCCCAGGAAGATAACAGGCCAGACGGCGCTGAGCCTGCGAGGAGCTTCGATCGGAGGAGGAGTATTGTGGCTACTCGGAAAGATTGGAAGCAGAGCCTGGAGAGGCGCTGGTCTCACAAGGGTGGGAATTAAGTATATACTTTGTGGGAAAGTTCCTCAGTTTGGCGGCCACGTCTCTACTGGACAGACGTATCGTTGGTCTGCTGGTCCCTGGAAGCCATAGTTTGGCTAGCCTTGCCAAGTACTGCCAAGAGACCTTGTTTCTTCCAAGAACTTTGGATTGCCTTGATTGTTCCATGGACTAAGTTTGCTTTTGCTCAATTCGCTTTGTTTTTATGGACCTTGCTTTGAGAGATCCCTTGTTTTGGATTGCTTTTGAAACCAATTGCTTTTTACTTTGGACTGACTTTGTAATAGGACATTTTTTTCCTTTCACCTGCTATCCTTTGATTCAATAAATAGTTAATTGACATTGTCTCTGTGTGTGTGATTATGGGGTGGAGCTAGGGCCCGCATTGTGACAGTTGGCCGCCAAACTCTACGAACCCCTAATCGCACCACGGGACGAAGAAACCGCCGACGGCGAGCAGCCACGATGTTGGCACCCAATGCAGTGGATTACCAAGCCTTGCAGCAGGAGGTGGTGGACCTCCGGGCCAGGGCGGGCCGGAACCCCACCATTGGAATTCCACCGAGGTTCAACGGGGATCCGGCCACGGTCAACATGTTTACGGGACAATGCCGCATGTATTTGGAGCTCCGCCAAATGGAGTTCACCACCGAGAGGGCCAGAGTGAGTTTTGTCTATAACCTACTGGAGGGAACGGTGGCTTCCTGAATGACCACGCTGCTGGAAGCTGGCGCGGCTTCGGTTGCTACCACAGCCCTATTCCTGGAGGACATCAAGGCCACTTGGGGGGCTCCGGTGAATGCCGAGTTGGCCGAGAGGCGTCTGGATAGGCTCTCTCAGCAGGACATTTCGTTGGCGCAGTACATTTCTACGTTTCGTGTACTGGCCTCCCAAGTTGAGTGGAATGATGCGGCGCTGCGCTACCAGTTCATGAAAGGCCTCCACGCGGAGTTACAACAGGAGATCCTTCAGGGGGCTATGAGGCCTGGTAACCTGGAGGAGGCTATCACTTTGAGCTTGAGAGTGGGTGCCGGAATCCATCCCTGGAAGCAGTGGGACAAAGGGACCGGGGAGTGGGTGGTTGCCCACAGGGAGCCGGTGGTGAGTCGTCCTTCCTTCCAGCCCCTTGCGCCCGCCCCTCCGGTCGACGAACCCGAGCCCATGCAGTTGGGGCACATTCGCCCCAAAGTGGACGTGGCGGAGAAGGCCAGACATCAGCGGTTGAAATTATGCTGGTACTGCGGGGGATCCGGGCACTTCTCCAGTGAATGCCCACAAAAGCCGCGGAGCAAGGCACCCAGGGCCTCCGTGGCCTGGGAGGAACCGCAGGAGCCAGAGGAGTCGCTCAATGCGGCGGGGGAAGGGGCTGGCCGAGTTTAAGAGGGTTCGCTAACTCGGTCAGTAACCTCCCTCCAGAACCCCAAACTGGACAGTTGTTCTTGTTGATGGTCGCCCTGTGGTCTGCAGAGAAGGGGCCGGTGATGGTCCATGCCATGGTGGATTCGGGGGCCACTAACAACTTCATAAGAACATAAGAAGAGCCATGCTGAATCGGACCTCAGCCCATCTAGTCCAGCATTCTGTATCACACAGTGGCCCCCAGTTGTACATGGGGATCTCGAGCAGAAGGGAGGGCAAAACCCTAACCTGCTCCCGACCCCCCACAACCAGTACCCAGGGAAATCCTGCCTACCTCAACCAACTCCAAGGTGGCACTTGCATGTCCTTATCAGTAACTACCGATACACTTGGTATCCATGAATCTGTCTAATCCTGCCTTGCAGTTGTTCAGGCTGACAGCTGTCACAACCTCCTCTGGAAGTAAATTCCATAACCCAATGACCCTCTGGGTGAAGAAATATTTCCCTTTATTAGTCCTAATTTTCCTACCTTGGAGCTTCAGGGAGTGCCCTCTAGTCCTAGTGTTTTGTGACAAAGAAAATAATTTTTCTTTATTCACCTTTTCTATCCCATGCATGATTTTACACACTTTGATCAAGTCACCTCTTAGACGCCGTCTTTCAAGGCTGAGAAGACCAAGGCGTTGCAACCTGATTTCATAAGGGAGCCGCTCCATCCCTTGGATCATTCTTGTTGCCCTTTTCTGTACCTTTTCCAGTTCCGTTATATCCTTCTTAAGGTGCGGAGACCAGAATTGTACACAGTACTCCAAATGTAGCCTTACGTAGATTTGTAGAGAGGTAATACAACATTTGCTGACCTATTTTCGATTCCCTTTCTGATCATGCGTAGCTGCTGCGCACTGGGTTGACATCTTCATTGAGCTGTCCACCAAAACCCCAAGATCCCTTTCCTGGTTTGTCTCGGAAAGCTTTGACCCCTTCAATTGGTAGGTGTAGTTGGGGTTCTTTGCCCCAATGTGCATGACTTTACACTTGTTTAGGTTAAAATGCATTTGCCACTTTGTTGCCCATTCACTCAATTTCAAGAGATCTTTCTGGAGCTCTTTACAATCAGTTTCATTTTTAACTACCCTGAACAATTTAGTGTCGTCTGCAAACTTTGCTACCTCAGAATTCACTCCTACATCCAGATCATTTATGAATAAATTAAAAAGTAACGGACCCAAAACTGAACCTTGGGGTACGCCACTTCTCACCTCTTTCCACCCAGAGAAATGTCCGTTTATTACCACCCTTTGTTTCCTACAGTTTAGCCAGGTTCCAATCCAGGACAAGACCTGTCCTCTGATTCCATGGCTGAAGAGCTTATTTAGGAGCCTTTGGTGAGGGACTTTGTCAAAAGCCTTTTGAAAGTCAAGGTAAACAATATCAATTGGGTCCCCTATACCTATGTGTTTATTTACACCCTCAAAGAATTCTAACAAGTTAGTAAGACATGATTTGCCTTTGCAGAAACCATGTTGATTTTCTTTCAGCAATGCCTGTTCTTCTATGTGCCTGGTAATATTTTCTTTAATAATGGTTTCCATCACTTTGCCTGGAACTGAGGTTAAACTGACTGGTCTATAATTTCCTGTATCACCTCTGGATCCTTTCTTGAAGATCGGTGTTACATTTGCATCCCTCCAGTCCTCGGGTACAGTGCCTGATCTTAGAGAAAGGTTATATATCTTAGCTAGAAGTTCAGCGATTTCACACTTGAGTTCCTTAAGAACTCTGGGGTGGATGCCATCTGGACCTGGTGATTTGTTGACATTTAGTTTAGTAAGGCATGTGAGAACATCCTCCTTGTTTATCTCTATCTGTTTTAATTCTTTTAATTCCCTCCCTGAAAAAACTGACTCAGCTGCAGGCATATGTTGTCTGTCCTCCTGTGTGAAAACGGAGGCAAAGAAGTCATTTAGCCGCTCAGCAATCTCCTTGTCTTCACTGATTTTCCCTTTCTGACCATTGTCGTCGAGTGGCCCAACTGCTTTTCTAGTTGGGTTCCTGCTTCTGATGTACTGAAAGAAGTTTTTGTTGTTTTTTTAAAATATTCTTTGCTATATGTGCCTCAAAATCTCTCTTGGCTTTCCTGACTGTTGCTTTGCATTTAGTTTGCCAGAGCTTGTGTTCCTTTCTGTTCTCCTCGGTAGGAAGAGCCTTCCATTTCTTAAATGAGTTTTTCTTCTTTCCAATCACATCTTTTACTTCATTTGTAAGCCATACTGGTGTCCTTTGGACTTTCCATGCCTCTTTCTTTTTATTGGAATGCATTTTAGTTCGGCCTGTTTTAAGGTATTTTTAAACAGTTTCCAAGCATTTTGGAGGGATTTGATTTTTTTACTGCTCCTTTTAGTTTGTTCTTTACCATTTTTCTCATTTTGGTGAAATTCCCTTTGTGAAAGTTTAATGTCTCCGTGTTAGTTTTCACTGACAGTTTGCTATCCAAACTTAAGTTGAAGGTTATTGTGTTATGGTCACTGGTACCTATGGGCTCAGTTACAAGGACATCTTGAACGAGATCTTGTTCATTAGTTAGAACCAAGTCCAGGATCCCTTTCCCTGGTTGGTTCCATGACCATCTGCTCAAGGGAATAATCAGCTAGCATGCCGAGGAACCTTGTCTCTTTCATGCGTAGAACAAGAATTTGGCCAATCTATTTGGGGATAGTTGAAGTCCCCCATTATGACTAATGTATTTCTTTTTGAGGCCTGTTTAACTTCATTTTCCAGATAGCAGTCTGCCTCTGGAGTTTGGTTGGGAGGGCGATAGCAGATCCCTAGTGCTAGATTAGTTTTTTGTCCTGGGACTTTTATCCACAATGTTTCTGTAGGTGAGTTTGAAATTTCTTGAAGTTCTAATTCATGAGATTCTAGCTCTTCATTTATGTACAAGGCCACACCGCCACCATTTTTCCCTCTCCTGTTTTTCCTGTACAGTTTATAACCTGGAATCTTTGTGTCCCATTTGTTTTCCTCCATCCACCAGGTTTGTGTTATGCCAATAATATCAATATTTTTTTCTTTTGCCAAATATTCCAACTCCCCTATTTTTGTTCGAAGGCTTCTAGCGTTTGCGTACAGACATTTATATTTATTTCTCTGGTGCACTTTCAACTTTGGCTGTTTGTGAGAATTTGTAGAAGGCCTACCATGTCCTACCTCTCGACTACTACTATCTATCTTTTCTGTTGACTCAGCCATTTGTGTGTAGATTTCATCCTCCATACTTGGCATTTCACCCTCTCGAACCGGAAGCTGCCCAGCTCCTGTCGACTTTCTCCTAGGAATCAATTTAAAAGCTGCTCTGAAATCTTTTTAATATTAATCGCCAGCAGTCTGGTTCCATTTTCGTTCAAGTGTAACCCGTCCCTTTTGTACAGGTCTGGCTTTCCTGAAAATGTTCCCCAGTTCCTAACAAATCTAAATCCTTCCTCTCGACACCACTGCCTCATCCACGCATTGAAGCTCCTGAGCTCTGCCTCTTCATTGATACAGACTATGCCAATTCGTTGGGATTACAGTTGCATGACCTGCAGGAGCCCCGAGCCGTGCAAACGATCAATGGGCGGCCTTTGAAAGTGGGGTCAGTGAAGCATTACACCTCCCCCACCAAGATGTGGACTCGGGCCCATAAGGAGGACATCTCTTTCCTGGTGACTAAGTTGTCAGATTTTCCAGTCATTCTGGGGGTGGTGTGGCTGACGTTGCACGACCCCCAGATCTCCTGGGCCAGGTGGGAGTTGCAGTTCTCCACGGTCTATTGCCAGAGACATTGCTTGACGGCTCAGGTTTGCCAAGCGCAAGAGGTGGAGCAAGTCGTCATGTTGCCCAAAACGTATGCAGCCTTTTGGGACGTGTTCAGCGAGAAGGAGGCCGAACAACTTCCCGCCCACTGACCCTATGACTGTGCCATTGACCTGGAGCCTGGGGTCCCCATCCTGCGTGGAAGGCTGTACCCTCTCTCGGAGCCCGAGTAGGCGGCCCTCCAGGAGTTTTTGGATGAAAATCTGCAGAAAGGGTTCATCCGGCCTTCGCAGTCCCCAGCCGGCGCTCCAGTTTTGTTTGTCAAGAAGAAGTCGGGGGAGTTGCGGCTGTGTAATGACTATTGAGAGCTCAACAAGATCACGATTCAGAATCGTTATCCCTTGCCCCTGATCCCAGAGTTGTTGGACAGAGTGTGTGGGGCCAAAGTCTACACCAAATTGGACCTGAGGGGTGCTTACAATTTGGTGCGGATCAATGGAAGACCGCATTTGGAGATGAATGGAAGACCGCATTCCACACTAAATGGGGGAGTTTCGAATATGTCATAATGACTTTTGGATTGTGTAATGCCCCCGCCACATTCCAACACTTTATGAATGATATCTTCAGGGACCTGTTAGATCGCTATCTGGCCATCTATCTGGATGATTTGTTGATTTTATCGCCAGACCAGGCGACCCATGATCGTCATGTGAAGGAGGTCTTGCAACGGTTGCGGTATCATGGCCTCTATGCTAAATTGGAGAAATGCGCCTTTGACCTGCATGAGGTGGACTTTTTGGGTTACCGCATTTATCCCCAGGGCATCGCTATGGATGATACCAAGGTGCAGGTGGTTGTGGACTAGAAGGTACCTGCCAGAAAAAAGGACATACAACGTTTCTGGGGTTTGCTAACTACTACAGGAAGTTCATCCCTGACTTTGCCAAGTGGGCAGATCCCATCCTCAGTGCTTGAGGGGAAAGGCCCCGTTCCGGTGGACCTCGGTGGCTGACCATGGGTTTCAAAGGTTGAAACAGTTGTTTACGACCCAGCCGATCTTGCAACATCCGGATCCGCAAACCCCATTCATTGTACAGGCTGACGCCTCGGATGTAGTGGTAGGAGTGATTTTGCTGCAGCCTCAAGGGAGTGTTTTGCTCCCCTGTGCTTACTACTCCAGGCAGTTGACTGCGCCGGAGAGGAACTATATGATCTGGGAGAAAGAGTTGCTGGCCATCAAAGTGGCGTTTGAGATCTGGCGGCATCTGTTGGAGGGGTCCAAGTTTCTGGTGGAAGTCCACACGGATCACCGCAACTTGGAGCATTTGAAGAGTCAGCGCAAATTGAACCAGAGACAGCAGAGATGGTCTCTGTTCTTTGAGCGGTTCAATTTCCGGATTCACTACGTCACCCCGGCCCAGACAAAACAAGCTGATGCCTTGTCGCGGAAGCCAGAGTATACTCAGGGGGAGGAGGGATCCTCCGAGTCCAGGCTGCTGAAGGCTGAGAACTTTGAGGTGACGGGCGGGGCTGGTGGGGGAAACCCTGCCCCCGACCCTGTTTCCATGGGGGAAAAGACACTGAGCGACCGCATCCAGGCCCGGCAACGGTATGATCCTTGGGTGCGAGAACAGAAGGCCAAGAGGGCACCGTTCCCGTTTCAGGTTAAGAACGACCTGTTATACCGGCGGGATCGGACCTATGTTTCTCCTGGGCCCGAAAGAGAGGACATTCTAAAGCTATGCCATGACAGCCGGGCCGCAGGACATTTTGGGCTGTTCAAGACGATTCAGTTGGTGCTGCGAGATTTCTGGTGGCCACAGGTGCGGAGGGACATTGAGACTTATGTGAACACCTGTCCGGTCTGCCAGAGGGCCAAACAACAAGTAGGTAAGCCAGCCAGCCTCCTCCAGCCGCTACCTACCCCCACCAACCCATGAAAGATGATTTCAGCCGATTTCATCACCGATTTGCCAAAATCCCAAGGATTCACCTCGATTTTGGTCATTGTGGATTGTTTTACCAAGATGAGTCACTTTGTGCCATGTGTAGGGGTACCTACAGCTAAAGAGACTGCTGATATGTTTGTGCAACATGTGTTTCGATTGCACGGATTGCCCCAGAGTTTGGTGACGGATCGAGGCAGTCAGTTTATATTGCAGCTCTGGAAAGCGGTACAGTGTCTTCTGGGGATCGAGGCCCGGATGTCCTTGGCGCATCACTCCCAGATGGACGGGCAGACTGAAAGAGTTAATGCAACTCTGGAGCAGTACCTGCAATGCTATGTCAACTATCAGCAAAACAACTGGGCGTCATTGTTGTCTTTGGCAGAGTTTGCATACAACAAAACCACGCAAGAATCCACCAAGGAGACTCCTTTTTTTGCTAACTATGGCTACCACTCCCGGTTCTATCCCCCGGTGGACAAGTCCGGGGAAGTTCCAGCGGCGGAAGATTGGCTTCAGGAATTGACCGCAGTGCAAGACATGCTCCGAGATCAGTTAGAGCAGGCGAAAGCGGATTACAAGCGGATGGCTGATCGGCACTGCCAGACGGGACCAGAGATTCAAGTCGGAGATCGAGTGTGGCTCTCCACTAAATTTCTGCCCACGCAGAGGCCCTGCCGCAAACTGGACGCACGGTTTGTGGGCCCGTACAAGGTGCTGGCTCAAGTGGGACCCGTGGCGTTCAAACTACAGTTATCTCCGGCCATGAAGATTTACCCTGTGTTTCATCGCTCTCTATTGCACCCGGCAAAGGGGGTGCGGCCTGACGTGGCACAGCCGCCGCCCCCTCCAATGATGCAGGATGGTGAGGAGGAGTTTGAAGTACAGGACATTCTTGACACGCGCATCCAGTGCCAGAAGTTGGAATACCTGATTGACTGGAAGGGGTTTGGACTGGAAGAGCATTCCTGGACGCCGGCTCATGACGTCCATGCACCGGACATTGTTGCTCGCTTTCATCGCAGACATCCGGAGAAGCCTCGGCCTTGCGGGAGGCCTAGGAGGTGCCCTGAGGAGGGGGATAGTGTAGCAACCCAGCCTCCGTTCCAGCCGGGGGGGGGGCGGGTTGCCGCCCCAGGGGTCCCGATTGCTTTGGACCCAGATGGAGGGGATGCAGGGGCTGATGGGCATGCATCATCGACTGACAGCTTGCAATGGGATGACACCTGGCCTTCTGCTTATTCGGATGATGAAGGTCAGCTAGATTCCAGATCAGATTGCGAATATGAGAAACCAGGAGGCTTCGGCTCTCAAGAGTGATTGTTGCCACCAGCTGCGGAGGAAGAGATGCAAACCGAGTTGGAGGCACTTTCCCAGGAAGATAACGGGTCAGATGGCGCTGAGCCTGCGAGGAGCTTCGATCGGAGGAGAGTATTGTGGCTACTTGGAAAGATTGGAAGCGGAGCCTGGAGAGGCGCTGGTCTCACAAGGGTGGGAATTAAGTATACACTTTGTGGGAGAGTTCCTCAGTTTGGCGGCCACGTCTCTACTGGACAGACGTATCGTTGGTCTGCTGCTCCCTGGAAGCCATAGATTGGCTAGCCTTGCCAAGTACTGCCAAGAGACCTTGTTTCTTCCAAGAACTTTGGATTGCCTTGATTGTTCCATGGACTAAGTTTGCTTTTGCTCAATTCGCTTTGTTTTTATGGACCTTGCTTTGAGAGATCCCTTGTTTTGGATTGCTTTTGAAACCAATTGCTTTTTACTTTGGACTGATTGATTCTACTTTTTAATTAGACATTTTATTCCTTTCACCTGCTATCCTTTGATTCAATAAATAGTTAATTGACATTGTCTGTGTGTGTGTGATTATGGGGTGGAGCTAGGGCCCGCGTTGTGACACATATCATCTCATGCTATGGCTAAAATATGATAGTTTGGTCATTTTGGCTTCTTCTAAGAAGAGTATTGGCCTTCTACAAAAAGAACATGCATGGGAAAAGGACAGGATTGTCCTCAAGATAAAACATAGAGAAACTTTGATAAAAAAACCCTAGACTGAAAAGAATCTTTGCAGTTATTCTGCACAAAATTCCAATTGATGAATGAGTGTGTGCATATTTTCTGAACGTGATTTGCACTCAAAAGATTTCATTTTAGGCATGGTTTCGAACCCAAAAATGGCGATTCTAAAATCAAATCTGGGGATTTTTATTAGTAAAAGAAAGACTTACAAAAAAATTTCCAAAAATTTCTAAAATGTAACTTAATTACTAACGAAATTCATTAGTAGTTCGTATGCCAGCGCATGCGCATTCCAGATGGTTTTGGCCTACAACTCCCAGAAATCCTAACAGCTGGTAAATTGGCTGGGATTTCTGGGAGTTGTAGGCCAAAACTTGAATAAATCACACTGAATTCTAGATGGGACTCTCCAAATAGGAAGGAGGGAGGGAAGGAGGGAGGGGGGTATTCTATTCTTGGAAGCAGCAAAAAAAATTGCTGCAGAATCTTCTCTATGAGCCCGGGATTCTGCAGCAAATCCCCCCCACAAAGAATATGTATGTGTGTGCACCCAGGCAGCAAACGCTGTGCCCGGGGTTTTGGCTTTTCCCGGGCTCAGAGAAGAGCCTTTTGCAGTTTGAGGAGGGAGCACAGTCAGAATACTTCGGTTTGAATTTTACCTCTTCTTATACCCATTGTTATTACTGCTGTATTATTGCATGTGCATGGAATGTAGGTATATGACCAGTTGGATTACTTATAATATTAGGCACTTACAGTAGCATTCATCCTATTATACATTAGGTTGGTTTC
The DNA here is from genome assembly GCA_030556195.1 of Anolis apletophallus. NCBI lineage: Eukaryota > Metazoa > Chordata > Lepidosauria > Squamata > Anolidae > Anolis > Anolis apletophallus. The sequence goes on along the minus strand of JARBWK010000012.1, from coordinate 92,272,485 downwards.
TCACCCCAATACTCTTTGATGCTTTAGATCCTGGCAGGCAGGAGAGGCAGGGAAGCCTGGAAAAAATGTAAACAGAGAGGTTTACTCAGAAGTAAATCCACAAAGGAGGGCACTTCATCCAAAGTGCCCTCCTTTGCAGATTTACTTCTGAGTAATCCTCTCTGTTTACATTTTTTCCAGGCTTCCAGCCGAAGAAGGAGCGAGTTTAGGGCTTGCCTTGCCATAATACTTATTGGCAAGGGAGGAGGGAGGGTGGTGAGAGAGAAGGAGGGTGCCCCCCCCCCTTACGACCTAATAACGACACTTAAGAAAATCCTGGCCCCGAAGTTCTATAAAGAATGTCCACTTCCTGGTTGGCGTTCCAGGTGCGGAAATACTCAAAAGTAGCATTTCTTACGAATTTCTTATGAATCATTTCATTTTCATAACTTTTTTCTCATGCCTAATGAGCAAAAATACCTTGTGGAAAATTTTGGAGGAAAAAGGAGGGGCAAACCATAAGCACAGTATGATCCTCATATCCACAAGGGATTCATTTCAGACTTTGAATGAATATGCAAAACTGTGGGTGACAGTGAACCCTACTTAATGAATGATTTCCAATGGAACCATACTATAAACCTAGGAAATGCCTAGATAGGACAACACATTAGACATAACTGTGTTTTCCAGCATAACTCTAGCATCAACTTCAGATGGGGAAAAAATACCATTGAAAGTATGTGAAGACTGTAGAAAATGCCTAGAGATAACAGAGTTTGTCAGATGGGAGTAAATGAAACCAGGGGTACTGATCCCAAGGATACAACAGTCATACTGTAGATCTCAAAAACATAACCTTTTCTTGAAGACTTTTTCAAATTGGTAAGAAATTTTCTAAAATCAGTAAATTGAACAATTTCAATGAAATCAGTGAAGAATGACATGCCTATACACTACACAATGGTAGTGCCATTGCTCCATTACACAGAATCCTTGCCATTTGTAGTTATGTGAGGTACTTAGAATGTTTTACACATAGTGGGTTTTTTTACTACCAAGATCTCTGGACTGGAACAATTACGTTTATGATTGCAGTGCTAACTTGGTCTTTAGCCTTCTTCCGTACAGAAGCTTACTCAGCCTTTTCCTCTGAATTGGCAAATACCCAGTGCCATGAATCAGTCCAAGGGGGAAAATAAGTAATGAAACAATCAAAATTCCAACTTTAAAATAAAAAGCAAGCTCAATATAGGTAAGTTAATGCCAAATTAAAACCATATTTACACAAATCTAAGCAACATGAGGTTTTGCACTTTTGCATCTTAACAGAAATAATTCCCAATACAAATGCAGAACACTGAAATTAATATATTGCAAGTCAGTTGCATTAGTTCCAGATGATCTGCCAACAAGAGTAATTAATCCAAATCCATTTTCTTTGGAGAATATGTTCTCATATTTCGGATCCATTTCCTGAAGGAGCTACTTTATGTTTTCCATTTATAATTACTAAAGTAGTAGTGATTGAAATCAGTGAAAAGAGCCTCTTTCCTAATAACAAACTCAGATTGTAAGTTCCAGTACTGGAATGGAATCTACCACACTCAGAGAGATAATCACACATATATAATGTTTTGGGATCTCTGAGAAAAAGGAAATAGAAGGAGAACCATGAGTAAGACATGGGGCCCTTTCACACAGCCATATGTCCCAGAATATCAAGGCAGAAAATCCCACAATATCTGCTTTGAACTGGGTTATCTGAGTCCACCCTCAGATAATGTGGGATTTCTTGCCTTAATATTCTAGGATATAGGGCTGTGTGGAAGGGCCATTTTTTCTATATTTATTACCATTCATTGTGGCTCCAATATAAGAAAGATTGTCCACTTGTTCTGGGTTTTAATCTAAAGGTAAATGAGCCAGCCATGTACTGAATCTGATTTCCTAAATAGTTTCACTGAGTAAAAAGTTCCTTTAAATTTCAGACTAAAAATCAGGGTAGATTTCACTGTCACCACATTTTCTCCCTGTTTCTACCATAGTCCCTCAAAATGCCACCATTTCGGTTATATTGTCTTATGCTATCATCATTGGTTGGCTAGTACCTTAGTTGAGATCATGCTTTTTGGCTTGTGTTGAACCTGACATGACCTTTCCATCACAGTGATTAGGCTGATCTGAGATATTTTTGGAGAGCTTCCGATAAACTTAGTCATCCTCACTATGGCACATGGAGACAGTACAGATGGAAACTGATATGTTTTGATAATGGCAGGCCATTCCTGTCCTGCAGAACAATAAGGATTTGAAATAATGCAATTCTTGACCATTTCAGTGTGTCATGAATTAACACAAGGTGACTTCTCTATTCTAAATTCAGTAGTGCTTAAGAATATATTTGATGGATTAATAAATCTGGGCTGAGATCCTGCTTCAGTAATATAGCCATGATGTCATAGCTATAATTTGTGTCCCAATTTGACCTCTGAAACCCATCTTAAAATTCAACCAATTGTACTGATGGATGCAGTTCTGTAATGCTGGCAATTGGGTTGCTGAAGGATATGAATCCAAATCTCTCCCTCCAGCAATCAGTGGTACACCAACTATAAGCAGGAATCCTTGTGGTGCAAACACCATCTTCTGATTCTGTCTTTCCAATAAGGTCTGTGCCTCTAATTTCCATTTCATATAGATGGTCCTAAACAATGCCTTCAATGATGTCATAAGAATTACTGAGAAATCTAGCAGAACAAACAGAAATATAAATCCCTTGCCTAGTTCCTAATGTTTGTCATCTACCAAGGGAACCGAAACTGGAGATGGGCTAGAGTTATGGAATTATATTGCTGTGCACCATTGCTCAACAGATTGTACATGTAGAAAAAAAATGCCTCATCCTCTCATGTTGCATATTGATTATGGCATTTATAGAATCCTGATTAGGACATCCTTTCTCCTTGCACAATTGCCTAGAAAAAGTGACATTTTCTGTGTACCAGAATTTAGGACAGTATAAGCCAGCAACAGTGTTCTGGCTAATATCAATTACAGCACAAAATCAGTAACAGCAAAATGACCTAAGAAGTGCTCAGAAAAAGCACCTAGTACCAAAATATCTGAAATGTACGTTGCAAGCCATATGGTATGGTGTGTGTGTGGCAGGCACTATGTCACAGATGACATAACTTTTGTAGAAGAAGGGATGCGATCTCACCATCCCAATACCCTGGAGGGTAGGAGGTGACAAATGAGGAAATTGCAGTCTTAAATATTAATTCTGCCCTCCAATGAAATTGTTCCTTCAGTCTCCAAATGTTGAGCATTGCAGTAACTTCAAATTTAAGTTGGGTGTGTGGAAGCAGAGTTTAGCCATCCCAAGAAAAAGGTCAGGGGACATTATCAAGGGAATGAGAATACTGAAGTTCTAAGTTTGAATGATTTTCGATGTCTCACTGTCTGCAATGCTCACTCACTGCAATGCAATGTTACGTTGGTGAAATGTAAAAACCGAAGTGGTGCAAGCAAAATGAATTAGAGAGGTGGGATAAAACAAAGAGAAACCATGTGCTGGAAAAAATAATTGATTACTAGCTAAGAGTAAGCTGATTTCAGAGCAATTTTTCACACAAGACAGAGGAATGAGGGAATTAAAATGTGATGGACTGGAATGCTTGCTTTCAGCACACCACATTTCAAAGTTCTAGTTAAATTCTCCTGGCAATTTTTCTAGTTACCTCTTCCGTGATTAATGTCACTCGAGTTTGGCATTCAATAAGCACTAGCAAACTACACCTCTAGCCAACTCTACACAGGAAGCAGAAGAGGCTGGCAGGATCTTGGGATCCTAAAGTAGATTGTGCCATTTCAGAATTATTGTATATTCAGGTGGAAAATATAACTTTTGAATCAGTAGAATTGCAATTTGAATTGTGCGGATTATAGCATCTCCTATATAACTCTCTGTGTGTGCCGAAGAATGAATATTGTAATATAAAGGGTAGCTTTTAGTTAACCAGGTAGGTCTTTCACAGAAGGTAACTTGTGCCAAGCAAACAGACCTTCAAATGTACGCAAGCTTGCAGCTGTTTAACCTGACCAATTTGCCTCACCCATTCTAGATAAGGAAGGTTTTCACTACTTCACAGAAAGGTCAAGAGCTCTCTCACCTTTCCTGGGCAACTGGGATCTGTTTTTGAAATAAAGGGCAATTTATCTGTCAACCCGATATTTTTCAGGCAATTTCTAGTGCCTTGTATAAAACATGGATGTCTTGTACAGTATCTCACTCTAGGGAATGGATGAAATTTTCTGCCACCCAGAGAAATCAAAGATCCATAGGTTGTGTTTTCTGTATTTTGGCAAGCCTAATACAGAGTTGGCTAAGTGGTGATGCAATTTCTATCAGTTGAAAATAGCCATAAGCCTTCTTTGTATTTTTTTTTCTTCCTCCAGCCCATGTGGAATCAATAAACTGCCATTTTCCTGCATGAATGGCTTTGTTTCATGTTGGCAATACTCAGATCTGGTTTGGCTGGGATCTGAATGGATTAGGTGCCAAAGTTGTAAAAGCAACTTAATACATTAAAAAACCTCCAGAAAGAATGATTCAGTACATGGGAAAGTTTCTGCTGATCACATTCCCTGCAGTGCTAGCTTGCTAGAGGTGTTTTGATTTTGCTTGCTAAGATTATGCATTTTCTGTAGACCTGTCATGCTAGTAAAGCTTATAAATAAAAATATACATATGAAGCAGCACATGCCTGGCCCCAGTACTTATGCACGTGCCTGCACTGCTCTCCCCATATATATAATTCCTTACTGCTCCATGTTGAGCAGAGATGTCTAAAGAGACATACTGCCAATATCCAGTTAAACATAAGTGGGACTCCCCGTAGAACCTCTCGATTCCAGATACAGATGCTTAGGACTAAAAAAGTACGCCAATATGGACTGGGGTACAAGGGAGAGAAGTTTGAGAACAGTGGTTCATAGCCTTATCCATGATTGTGATTCTACAGGAAATTGTTCTTTTACAAAAACCTTTCTAGCCCTTAATATGGTCAACACCTGACTAAAAACTGGGAAATGGGAAGGGAGATTGAGAAAAATGCCAAGTTTCCAGAAGTCATCACTTCAGAGCTTTGTATTTTTATTTTCCTCTTTGTTCAAAACAGAATAAATCATATCAATAAGCAGGAATGCTCAAATGTAGTATATTGTATTCTCAGGCCTGTGCATAGCAGTTCTCCCTGGTATCCAACATGCTGCATGCACTTAATAGAAATGTACTATGTATTTGCAGTTTTTGTATTATTTGTGTCCCTCTTGAAGTTGCATGCTATTCCCCACTTCAAATCCTTATGGTAATGAAGCAATTTAGAAGGAGATGATTACTTAGAGGGCTAAGCATTCACATTCTCAGTGGCCTACCAGCCAGTAATTAGGCATGAGATTAATATTTGCACAAGGCACCAACAAAATGGTCCAGCACTCTGCAACAGTATGCAAAGCTCACCTGAGAATAGGTAAAGGGGAAGAAAAGCCGGATTAAGAACTCCATGATATACGGGAGAGTGAATTTGAGGAGCGTTCTGGTTGAACAAGTAGAAAGCCTTCAGTAGGAAGAGCTTAGAAGGCTGAAAAGGAACAGGGCATTCTAGGAGTGATTTGATTCATTCCGACAAGTTGCTAAAATGTCTTCAGTGTGCTGGATTTGCAAAACAGAGGCGTCTTTCCATGGGTGGCAGGCCAATATCACTTGGAGGCAAACTGACCATTGGGAATTAAATGGATTTGTTTGTACCGGCCTTTTGTCAAATAAACTAAAACAAAATAAAAGATTACATATATAGTCTTATTATGGACATTTGAGAGACTGCAATTATAATGCATAAGAACTCTTAATTACATACATAGTCCTTTATGCACAACTGAAACATCAATTGTAAACATGCATAGAGTTTTAGGGAAGCTTTAATTGTCACAGACCTGAGAAATAAAGTACTCAAGAATAAGCATATTTAAGGCACCAGATCCAGTCTGATCTCAGAAGTTAAGCAGAGTCAGCTGGGGTTAGTATTTGGATGAAGGCCCAGCAATGAATTCCAGAGGCCATGAGCTATATTCCAGAGGAAGGAACTGACAAAACAACCTGTGAATATTCCTCAGAAAGTGGCAGACTCTCCAGTTCTGAAAATCTTTAAATATTATTTATTTATGTATTTAATTATTTAATTTCTACCCTGCCTTTCTTGACCCAAGAGGGGACTCAAAAATTCAATGCTACACAGGTAAACAATAAAACACACCACATAAAAATATAAACAATCTAAGCATATAAGCAATTAAAACTCAAAAATAGAGATTGGATTTGCATCTTTAAAGATTGCTTAATTGCATGTTCCTACTGGACTAGATGGTCTTTGTGGTGTCATCTAGCTGTAAGATTCTGTGATGATATGATTCTTTAAACAAGAGAACTTTCCTAATCACAAACTAGTAGATACGGAACAAGCCAGTGTAATGAATCCACTAAATGAAAGCATTGAATGAGGCTGCATGGTTATATATGGCTGAATTTCCCTACAATGTGATTATAACCCTGTTTGTTCAATATGACTTACTACCAGGTAAGCAATCTTAGAATTATAGCCTTGGGCAATTTTCTCTGGGTTGCACCATATGTTTGATTAGCCATCTAAAACACAATATATAACACAATCCATCTATCAGTGTGTACATATATATATATATATATATATATAGAGAGAGAGAGAGAGAGAGAGAGAGAGAGAGAGAGAGAGAGAGAGAGAGCGCTAAAGGTAGTCTTACAGCTCCATAAAGCAATGAACTATGCAAGATGAATGAAAGAGGTTGTGTGTGTGGAGGGAAGAAATACAAATGAGAGAAATTAAATCACTGACTGCTATATAAGGTTGTAAAAATTAGTACTGGGAACGGGGCCAATTCTCTGGAGAATTAGTCCCTGGGGTTTTATCTCCCAGGAGTGTGAATATTGTCTAGAAATGAACTGAGATTTCTCCAAAGACATTTTTCCTCTAAGAACATTTCTGATTTCTCTTCTTCTCACTCCTCCACCACACCATAAAAGGTCTACTTCTGGGAAATTTTCCCTTTATACTTATCCACTCCCCCCCCCCTTTTTTTTTTACACAGAAACATTTTTTCCCCTTTAATGATGCCCCAGAAAAATCCATTATCTATAGCAGGGCTTTTCAAACTGTGTGTTGTGATTAGTGTATTAGCTGCAGTGTGTAAATGTGCCACATAAACATAGCAAAAAACCTATGTGAAATAAACAATGCTAATTTGTAAGCATTTTTATTCAGCAAAGGTGTTGATTAATATGATGCATTAGTATATTCCCCTTCCGACATATCTGTGTATGCACATACTGTGGATCATGCAGGTATTGTACAGTATGTGTAATGTGGTTGAAAAACCTGATTCTGCATCACTTCTGGTAAAACTGAATTACTGTGTTATGAAATGCTTCATGTTTTAAAAGTGTGTCACCAACATGAAATGTTGATATACAGTATAATAATGTGACTAATGTGGAATAGCGCATTAGTATAATATATCCTGCCTGACTTTCTGGGCGGGGATGTTGTGGCGGTAGGCATCCTCCCACCCGTCATTGCACCTGGGAGGGTTCTTCTCCCGAGGAGCCCCCTGCACTGGGCATGCTCCTCCTAAAAACTGCCAATGTGGGGACTTGTCTGATATCCTTGGGGAGCAAGTTCCAAAGTTGGGGGGGGGGGGGCACTCTTCCTCATCCCAACAATCGTGCCTGCAAAGGCAGCAGGAGCGAGAGTAGTGTAAAACTACATAAATGACTCCCTCAGTCCTTTTTAACAATTGGCAGTCCCAACAGAAAAAGGGGGTCATTTCACCTACCGATCAGAGTGCAAGGAGAATAATGTTTTCCAGCCTTCTCCAACCAAAGATCAAGGTTGTCACAATTGGAAGCAGACCCCTGTTGCAATTCCTTGTCAAAGGGACAGTTACGGTGGGGAGAAGATGGAATCATCCTCTTTCTTGTACTCAGATTGTCAGCTGAACAGACTTGTTTGGCTAGTATGGCTGCTGCCTGTTAAGGTGGCCAGGAGATGGTTGAGCCAGGAGATTTTAGGTAGTTACCATAAGTCACCAATATAGTATATTTGCAAAACATATTATTTAGGCCTTGAGAAAACATTACAAGTGGAACTTGATGTCCATGGACAAAAATACATGGCTGACTTGGGAAAGATTCAGGTAGAGATTCACCAAGCAAAACTAGAATGAGCCAATTTCTCCCCTGCACATTTTCATACATTGCATGGCTAATTAAGTCACCAAAGCCTCCTCTGGGTTAGGCTTTGGCACCCTGAATAATTCTGAGTGTTTTAATCAACCATTCCATTGATTAATAGGCAAAAGTCCTGTACTTAATCAACAAAAATGCCTTTCAATCTTTGACAGCCCTTCTTTTTATGAGAGTCTTTAAAATCATCCTCTGTACACAGAAATAATGAATCATAAAACACCTTCACATACTAATTGTAGGTAACTCTGGAAGAAGATTAAAACCAACCCACCCACACATGCGCACACAACACAAACACACACACACACACACACACACACACACACACACACAAGATCTGTTCTCTACAAACTTATATCCAAGTTCCCAGACATACTATCGTCTTCTGACAATATTTATTTAATTAATTTATATCCTACCCTTGTCCCAATATGAGACCCAAAGTGGCTTACACTGAAAGGACCCCATCACACTAAAGCATGGATCCAATTAAGTCCAGTTCTGCCTCTTGCAAAAGTCTGGTGCTTGTAATTTAGGAAGGGGCCTTTAAATGACAGACAGGTCACGAGCCTCAATAAACTACAAACCCCAGAATTCAGCAGGATAGAAAGCAGATTTAAAGTGGATCCATGCTCTAGTATGATTAGGCTCATTAAAATAAAAAAATTAGAATATGATACAAAGACAAATAATATCACTAAGCAAACAATTCAATTAAAATTATAAAGCCACAGCACATCACATTACACACTTCTACAGGTCAAGAGCTAAAGGCCTCTAAAATTAGAAAGATATTTGTCTATCAGTGGAAAGAGATCAGGCAGAGGGGCCTATCATATGGAGTCCTAATGTCTATGGGCAGCTACCAAGAAAATATTCCCCTGCATTCTCTTCAACTAAATCTGGTTGGATGGAGCAAAAACCTCCCATAAAATTAAAAAGTTGGAAGGTACAGCTTACATCCAGTAGCTCTTGATTTTGTTTGGTTGTTGAATTATGGTTTTGTTTTGTTATTGAATTACCATAGGCAATCCACATTTGCCCTAGATGACCCAGAAAAAACATTATTGTTGTTATTTCCTTTCAAGTAAACTGATTTTTAATGACCCTATGAATGAGTGATCTGATCTCCCAGTTCCTGTGTCATAAGCTGCCCTGCTCAGTTCTTGCAAATTCAGGGTTAGGAGTTCAATCATTGAATCAATCCACTTATGGCATGATCTCTCTAGTTTTCTACTGTCTTCCATTTTGCCATGCATTGCCACATTTTCCAGTGAGTCATGCCATCTCATGATACATCCAAAGTATGACAGTTTAGTCATGCTGGCTTCTAGGGAGAATTCAAACTTGAGATGATCTAGGACCAATTCATTTGTCTTTTTACAGTCCATGGTATCCACAGAACCAGGTGAGCAAATTACACCATGATCTGATAATATTTTCCTTCTTTGTGCTGTCATCCATCATCTGTTTGGCTGTGTTAATGTATGACATCATCCAATCACCCATAACTTCACTTGTATCATCCCTAAGCTCAGCAGCATCACCCCACTCCTCCAGTTTTATGCAAGATCTCAGCTACAATCTCGCCCCTTCTTTGATTAACTGGACATTCAGGTAACTTTAGATAGAGATTTGCTTCAGTAGATGGACAACGGATTTGTTGTATTTTTTGCAAAATTCAATTTATAAACATACAGGAGCGTTAGGTACTTATTTATTTATTTACTCTATTTATATCCCACATTTCTCTACCCTGAAAGGGATTCAAGTCGGCTTTACATATGGCAACTATTCGATACCTTTAAACAACAAACAATTAAATACATTTAAATTTAGAGTTAAAATGCATAATAAAACATAAAAACATTATAATTACTATTAAAATCATGCCATCTGTAATCGTAATCTGGGGCCATTCCAAGCATCATTGCACATATTTCATAGCTATTATTGCACTGTAGGTAATCTCCAAAGGTTTGACTCCAGAGTGAGGTTTTCACTTTCCTTCTGAATATTATTGGGAAAGGTTCCACAGCTGAGGGACCACCACTGAGAAGGCAGAAGAACCCCCATTAGATATATAAATAGGTATATTACCAAACAGATCTATTTCCAAATAATTTGTCCAGATATCACTTTTGGATGGTGAGTAAATGTTTATTGCACAAGTTTAGGGTAGAAAACAATCACTATTGGGGGACAAATTAACGTTTAAATCAATTTACCCAATTCTCAACTCTCAGACCCAAATGCAGAAAGAAATAAAATTTGTGATTACAAATTCATACATAGCAAATTTTTTGTAGCATTCTGTGAAAAGAAACATGTGCATACTTTCAAACAAGTTAAAAAATTACACAATAGCTGAACTTATACTAAAATGACAATGTTCAATGCCTATACTACTACACAGTTTCTAAACCTATAATAGATTGGAGACATTTCTTCTGGAGTTCTTTCCAATATTCTCCATTATTATTGTATATTCACTAAATTGTTTATTGTTGCTATTGTGTGCCTTCAGGGGGTTTTATTGGCAAGAGTGATAGGAGGAGACTTGCTTTTATCTTTCTCTGAAGCTGAAAGTATAATTTGCTCAAGGTTTGTACTTAGTTTGTGTGGTCAAGCAGGATTTCAACTCTGGTTTCCAGAGACATACAACCTCATCACACTTACTAAAATAAGCATCCTATGAAAATTCAAGCCTTCTTTGGGGTTGGAGCCCTATGCCAGCCATCACACGATGTCGTGTGGCTTCCAGAAGAGGCCTTCCCCGAACATGGGAGGTCTTCCTGTATTGTGCTGCCTCCAATGGAGCCAGGATGCTTCTGCCCTGTCTCCCCCATGTGATTGGTGAAGTGTTGTTGTACTGGAGCAGTGCAATGGAGTCTTTTCACCACACTTGCTGGTGAAAGGGCATGGGGGGGGGGTCAATCATGTGAAAAGGTGGATAGTCCAACGTTCAAACCACTGTACCATGCTGTCACCAATAAATTATAACTTTTCTATAATGGACATGAACACCTATAATAAAAATGGTGAGTGCCAGTTTCATGTAATGGAAAGGGGGTTGCATCTCTTAGAAGAGGGTTGGGAGGATTTCCACTCTAGGTCTATCCAGAGCTATTTTTCACAAATATTTTGGAAAAGAAATTTACTCTCAAACTGGAATCAAGTCTCTGCATTCCCAACTATCAACCTAAAATAATGTAAAATAATTCTAGGGTATTTATTACCTTGCAACGTTGATGCCCATGCAAACATAGTGCATTTTCATAAAAGTCACCCTACTTTTGTTATATTGATGTTTTTGTATTTTGAATGTACTCCTCATACCACCTGCTCCTTCCTTGCCCAGTGTATCTCTCGGAAGCATAAAAACAATATAAATGCTTTAGTATAACCATTCTGTTCAGAAAAAATTATTTTAAAGAAAGTGTGCTTAAAGTGGAAGCCTTCACAAACACATATATTCTTTCTAGGAAACTTCTATGATTGCATTCTCAGGCTGCCATCTTGTAAGGCCCAAACAAACTGCTTTCTTTTAGTACATTTCAGTAACAGGTAAGTGGTACTAAAAAGCACCATTCCAATATATGGCATGGTATATGTCCATTGGGTTTAGTCTTGGGAAAGTTGGTAGCTTTCAAGATATGTCACTTTTAGTAGTATGCTTTCAAGTACTGTTGAAGAGCATGGTTATAAACACCCATCAGATCACCAATGTTTTAAGGACTGAAATTGTGCTTCTAAAACTATAGGGGAGTTAGGCATAGATTATAGCTTCTTTCTTAATTCTTCCCAGACTGCTGATTTATTACATCTTTATTCTTCCAATCAAACCTCACCAATTGATGTGTTTGACCCCTTACCATCTATTTTATGTGGAGACTCAGTGAACAGCTGTGATGCAAAACTCTAACAGGAGAAGCTTGTACCATGAAAGGATCAAGCTTTATGCCAAGCCCATATTTTTTGCTCACTATCCTTCTCACACCTTTGGTTTTTCCCCAAAATATGCTGCTGAAAGAACAGATCACATACTAGGACTAGGACACAGAAAGGGAGATGAGAGTAGGCAAATTTATAATAAATAGATCCATAACAATGGAAGCAAAAGGAAACCATTTGTGTGTATCAGAGAGAGAGAGAGAGAGAGAGAGAGAGAGAGAGAGAGAGAGAGAGAGAGAGAGAGAGAGAGGAATACACATACGCACACCATCTGCCAAAAACGTAACTTTTTGTTCTCTGGGAAGTCTGCCTTTTTATGAAGACAAACTATTGTTTCTTAGGCTCAGGTTACCATAAAAATATGAGAAGTTACCTTTATCCCTATGAACCTTCCTAAGCTTTGCTTGGCTTCTCAATCTGTTTTTCCAAATATCAGGGGGCCCATCTACACTGCAAGCCTGCCATATTATGCACTTTTTCCTACTGCCTTCTGTTCTCCCAAGTATTACTTTCTTTTCTAATTAGTCACTTTTTATCATGATATATTCAGAATATGACAGTCTCAGTTCAGTCACCTTTTCTTATCAGGAAACTGACCCCCCCCCCCCTACGAAAATACAAACAGACATGAGATGAATTCAAATCAATTAATTTTTTTAAATTTTAACCAATTTTGCAATGCTGAAAGGCTGTTCCCCCACAATTCCAGAAGGTCCAGCCAGCTGCAGCTCCTCTTGTTTGTGAAATCCACCTTTAAGAAATGGTATATTATATTAAATGAAATTAATTTCTAAATTGCAATTAAATCTCCAGATCTGTAAAACTGCCTTGCTTAATTATATGCCTTGGGATAGGAAAAGGGGTAAAACTGGCTACCTTCGCAGAAGCATACAAGAAGCTTGGCCTGTCATTGAACATCGAGAAAACCAAAGTGCTCTTCCAGCCGTTGCCAGCCAATCCCTCTCCAATGCCAGAAATACAACTGAACAGTGTAACATTAGAAAATGTTGATCATTTCCGCTACCTTGGCAGCCACCACTCCACAAAAGTCAATATTGACACCAAAATTCAACACCGCATGAGCTCTGCAAGTGCAGCATTTTTCCGAATGAAGCAGTGTTTTGAGGACCAGGACATCTGTAAGGAGACCAAGGTGCTTGTTCATAAAGCTACTGTCCTCCCAAAATGCAGATTAAGAATAGGGCTCCACAGTCACCTATGGACCCACTGCCAGTACACTGATCCTGGAGGACCATCATCCTCAGACAATGAGGGACCACCTAAGTAAGTAAGTAATGTCAGAAGGAATTTCCAGCCAAGAAATGACTATATCCAAATCAGGCCAGCTTTTCAGCCAATCAGGGGAGGACATTGATGTTTTGAATGGCTGTGAAAGTAGATAAAACACTCTGTATCTCCATGCATGCCTTGTCAGTTCTTTTGAGCACAGACTATGCACTGACATCCTTTCTGGTTGGAAAGAATGAGCTGTTCATTTTGCCTCCTAACCCAGTTTGTGTCATGTAGCAGTAGCAAAGAGTACCAAGCTCCAAACCTGCATTTTAGCAGTTAGCTGAAATCACTCAACACTTTCTATGGAGAGTTCCAGTTTCATTCTCATGGAACAATTTCTTTGACTTTTCAGCAGTTCATTGCATTTGTAGAACTCTCATCCAGCACCATGTTTCAGATGAGCTGATTTTCTTCCTATGAGCTTGGTTCACTGTTCAGCTTTCACGGCCATACGTATAAATCAGATATACAATGGCATGCAGAATCTGACTTTGATATTCAATGATATACCTTTACACTTGAGGATTTTGTCTAGCTCCTTTATAACTGCCCTTCCAAATCCTAGTCTCTTTCTGATTTATTGACTACAGTATCTATTCTGATTTATGACTGAGCCCAGTTATAGAAAGACTTTAACTCTTTCAGTGTTTTATAATCTTTCTTTAATGTTTTATGATCCTTGGTCCTTATTTTGTTTTCTTAATGCTTAGCTGAAACCCCATCCTTGGGCTTGACATTCTTAATTAACAGACAATAGCAAAGACATGACACAATATGATATTACTTCCTTTACTTTTCACAATGCCTTCCTCCAAATCTAATCTTGTTTTGTGTTTGATATGTTCATTTTATAACAGGGTGATAAAATGTAGTCTTGTCTGACCCCCTTGTCAATTGGAAATTATTCCATTTCTCTATTTTCTATCCAAATGGTATGGTCTTGCTCTGAGTAAAGGGTACATTTTTAAAGAGCAACCATAGTTTTCATGATCTACACCATTAAAGTCTTTGCTATAAGCTATTGGCAAATAATAAAAACCTGTTCAGGCTTTGTGAGAGCAAAAATAAATGAATTGATATTGAGGATACACTATTGTCTATGTAGGTTCATCATTGTTCTCACATAACTTTTTCTAAGCTTGCTGAATTCATAGGAAGCAAGCACTTGAATTTCTACCTGATTCTGGCATACAGGAGCTTTTAATGTCTAATTTTCCACAATTTTAATTGCCTTCCTTCTGTTTTTACTGCTCCTAAATGGTATAAGGGACTGTTTTATTTGTTTTAAATTGTTTCTCCCTGTTATGGCTTTCAGCTATTATTTCTATTTGGAAAAGTAAACTAAAGAAGCCATGTAAGTAGGGGAAGGCAAGGGATGATCTAGTGTGTTATAGGAGCCTAAGACTTGGAACCACAGGGCTATCTTGGCCAAGTGTGTCCTGGTCAGCTCTGACAGTGAGGATGACAGGTTGCAGCTACAGACCAACAGCTTTCAGCAGCCTGCACAGCCACATGGAATAGATGCAGAAGGAGAATCCTTAGCAGTACCCACCACGACCCAACAGGAGGAGCAAGCAAAAGCCAGTCACTTCAGGACAGAATGTTGACGGGTTAACTGCGCCTACCCATGTGTAATTTCACAGAGAGCAAGCTTAATTATCCAGGTCTGCCAGGTTAGCTCAGAAACAAGCTATCCACAAGCAACATCTGTAGCCTTAGTATAAAAGACTCTATAGTCCGTAGTCTTGTTGCTGGAGGCAACGTCTTGCTGGATAGTGTTCTTGTGAACTCATTGTGTGACTGGCTTTGTGAACTCTGGACTACATTTGGACATAAGTACTTTAGATTCTGTCTTGCAATGAGGTGTACTGTCACTTACTGGCTTGTTTGACCTCAGAATGTGGACACTGACTATTGACACTTTGATTGTGGATTCAGGCTTTGATTCAAGAACTCTCAGTGTATGACCTCCAGACTTGGATACTGACTATTTATGTTTTTCATTTCATTTCATTTCACTTTATTTCTTGGTTAGTCGCTCTCCACCGGAGTGCTCCAAGCGACTTACAATTTAAAATAAATATTACACAATATAAAACACACTTATCGCAATGGCATTTGACAGTTAGATGTGATTACAAATTGAATGCACAGCCAAAAAGCCAGGTCTTGAGCGCTTGTGTAAAAGATCTTAAATCTGGAATAGCTCTAAGATATGGGGGCAATGCATTCCATAAA
This sequence comes from Anolis apletophallus, assembly GCA_030556195.1. Taxonomy (NCBI): domain Eukaryota; kingdom Metazoa; phylum Chordata; class Lepidosauria; order Squamata; family Anolidae; genus Anolis; species Anolis apletophallus. The sequence goes on along the minus strand of JARBWK010000012.1, from coordinate 92,256,680 downwards.
ATTGGAGCAAGGGTCAAGAAAGCTGCATGCCTTGTGGCTTCCAGGCACACCTCCCTAGGGCCCGGTACAAACAGGAGATTTTCCTGAGCAAATCGAGGTGATAGCTGGTTAAAAAAAAAAGGAATGAGCCGATCTCCAAGATATGAAGGTCCTAGACCATTTTGGGCTTTAAATGTCAGAGCCAGTATTTTATAAGATATCTGTTGTTCTGTTGGTAATGAATGCAAATGCTGCAAAACTGGCGTAATATGTGATCTCATAGGTGATCTCAAGAGGAGTCTGGCAGCCGCATTCTGGATGACCTGAATCTTCTGGGTCATTGCCTTTAGGAGGCCAGCTATAAGACATTGCAGTAGTCCAACCTTGTGGTGACTGTTGCGTGGACTACCGTTGCCAGTGCCTCTACGGTGAGGTAGGATGCCAACTTCCTCACCTGACGAAGGTGGAGGAAGGCTTGCTTACTTATGGCAGAGATTTGAGCCTCCTTTGTCAGCGATGAATCCAATACTATGACCCCGAGGCTTTTAACAGTGGCAGACGGAGCTAGAGGTTCCCCATCAAAATCAGGCAGAGATTGGGCCATTTCTGGCGGCTGGCCGGGCCAGAGGATCTCTGTCTTTGCAGGATTCACTTTTAACCTACTCACCCATAACCAATTCATCACAGCCTCCAAGCACAGTTTAAAGTTCTCAGGTATTACAGTTGCATTGGGCTTAAGACACAAGAGTAGCTGGATATCATCAGCATACTGGTAGCACTCTGGGCCAAAGATCTGTACCAGACCAGCAAGTGGTCGGACATAGATGTTAAACAATAGGGGCAAGAGGATAGCACCCCGAGGAACTCCACAACGGAGAAGGGAGCTCTCTGAAATTTGGCCCATCCACTCCACCCTCTGTCTCCAGTCACGGAGAAATGAATTGAACCATGACAGACCTCGTACACCAAATATAGTCAAACGATGAATCAGCAGGCCATGGTCCACAGTATCAAATGCTGCTGTAAGGTCTAGAAGTATCAGTAACGCCGATCCACCTTGAGCTAACTGATGACGAATTTCATCGGTGATAGTTACCAAGACAGTCTGTGTTCCATGACCTGTGTAAGGACTCACCCATTCTGAGCAGGCCGAAGCCTGTGTTGCAGTTTGGCTCCCTGGTTAGAATAGCTGGCATCCATCTTAGGAAGGAAGCTCCACACAGCAGCCATTAGAGGAAGGTAATTGCCAGAGACAGGGGGAGTGGTTTTGGAGCTCCTCTGTCTAGATACAGTGTCTCCCAGGAGGTTGGCTAAGAGCCATAGGGGAGGAGCTGAGCTGACTAGGAGGGAGAAATCCTGTCAGAGAAGTTTAGTCTTGTGTTAGGCTGTGGAAAAGTAACATCCAAGCCTTAGCAGTCTGTCTTGAGCTAGGTTTTGGACAAGTAACATCCAAGCCACAGCTGTTAGTCTGAATCAGTCTGTTCTATAGCGAAACACCTAGGGATTAGTCTGAACTAAGGGGTCAGGGAAGCTGACAGCGCTTAGGGTCAGAAGAGAATCAGGGTGCCACTTAGATTTTAGAGCCAGTAGGGCTGACTTGGGATAGTCAGTCAGGACACCTTATAGTCTCTGGATATAGAGAGTAAGGTGGGCTCTGAGACTGGGAGCTAGCACGAGTATGTTAGCTCATTCAGACAAGACTCAGGGAACTTTTAGGGAATAGAAGTTCCAAGTTGGAAACACCTGTTCGCACTAGTTTCAACATTAGTGGGACAGAGCTTTAACAGTCAAGTTTTAGCACTGACTGGGATTGCCTTTAAGATCTAAGAAGAAAAACCTCTAGAGAAACCATTATGCTCAAGCACATTTATCTTAAGTAAACCATCACGCTGTCGAACCATCTTTAAGTAAACCATTAAGATCTGTGCCTTGTTTTAAAAGCTGTTAAAGTTAATAAACTGTTTCTTGTTAACTTTTTAAGAAAGCATCCATCTTACTTTATTTCAGTTTTCCTCTCAGTCAGTGGATTTTAAAAAGAGCCTAACTGGAAATCTTATTTAAAAATAAAATCCTAATAAGAATATTAGGTTGGTGGTAGCGAGTTTAGGAATTGGGTGGACCAAGTCGTCACAACCTGCGTGGAAGCCTGATTGAAAAGGATCCAAGCCCGCAGTCTCATCTAAGAACAATTGTAACTGCCCTGCCACTGTCAGTTCAATTACCTTGCCCAGAAATGGTAGATTTGAGACTGGGCGATAGTTTCCAGGTATTGCGGCGTCTTAGTTTGATTTTTTCAAGAGGGGATGGACTACTGCTTCTTTGAGGCTATCAGGAAAGATTCTCTGCTCCAGGGAGCTGTTGATTATGCTCCTCAGAGGATCTCTTAGTCCCTCCAGGCACTCCTTTACCAACCGGGAGGGGCAAGGATCAAGTGAGCAGGTAGTTGGCCTTGCTGCACTTAGGATCTTTTCCAGATCTTCCACTTCTAGTAACACAAAATGTTCAAGGAGTTGACCACTAGATGGCCATGAGGTCTTGAGTTCCCTAATTGTGTCATCCATGGGAGGTAGTCCTTCACATAGTATATTGATCTTATTTATAAAATAGCTCTGGAAGGTCTCTGCTGTAATATCCTGATCTTTGATCGAATGGGTTGGATTGACGATATTATGAACGATGTTTGAGCATGAATGAGGCATATGACGGGGTTCTCTCATGTATTGGGTCTCAAAGCAGTTAATGACAAGAATGACTATAAGTTTGCAAATATAGATAGAAAAATCTGTGTCATTTAAGTACAAAGCAAGAAAATAAACTATTGGAACTTAACCTACTTCCACAGAATTAAAAAGCACATCCATTACAAAAGTACAACATTTATCCATAAAAACCTCCCTTCACAGCAGCCAACTTGTTTGCCTCAAACCTACTAAGGCTAGCTGACTGGTGAACAATAGAAGAGTGCAAAAAGCACCACAGGAAGCACCATTGCTAATAATGTTTGTTGACCATTCTTACACACAACAGTAAACCAGGCCTACTATAAGGGAGAGTCAGGAGACTGCCTTAAGCAGAAGATGAAGGACAGTAGTACTGGTACTTTTGCTACTGTAGTCGATTTCTGCTGAAATAATGTTACACGCCTTTTGTATTCCACTTCAGAAGCAAAATGTAGGGCGTGGACTCTATGCAACAGGAAAAAAACCTGACAGTACATTAATCTATAGATAAGTTTCACAGTTAATACCATAGTTTCAAGCTTTACTCTGTTTTCACAGCCTCATTTTATTTTATTAGGGCATGTACTTAAATAACCTATTGTTAGCAATTCTCCGAGTGCTGGGCATGGCTCTAAATTATATATTAAAGATACACCTCAGTCAATGAAAGAGACATGTTCCTGGACATTACATCTTGAACAGAAAATTTGGTACCAGAGGCAGAGGTAACATGGAAAGATCAAGGATAGGTTACTATAGCATGAAAAAGAAATGCAAGTTCAATGCATTTTGGCAAACTGCTTATTCAAAACTAACAACATACATATGTGAAATGAAAGAACTAGGTCAGGTAAGCCTTGTATAAGTAAACAAAAATGTCTCTTCTAGGTGACTTCTTAAAAACTTCTAAAATGCATACAGGGATGATTTTTTTCTCACTTCCATCCTCTTTTCTAATGATTTGCTTTTTGTTGACCAGACTTACAGAACTATTTTTTTAATGCCCAGGAAGAGCTAGTGAACTAGGATTATTTGATTCCCCCTTTCTCTCTGTTTTGCTGATCACACATAGGGTACATTTACATTGACCATTCAGCCTCAACAGCATGGATCCACTTTAAATCCAGTTTCTGCCTTCTGCTGAATTTTGGGGTTTGTAGTTTAGTGAGAGCCAAGTCCTGTCTGGCTGGGCAGTTTAAAGGCTCCTCCCCCAGATGTGACTCTAAAAGTTAAAGTCCAAGCATGCTTCTGACAGAGTAATGCAGACATCCTCAAATGATGACCCTCCAGCGGTTTGGGCCCCCAACTCCCAGAATTCCTGACCATTTAACAAGCTGGCTAGGGCTTCTCGGAGTTGGAAGGCAAAACAACTGGGGGGCCACAGTTTGAGGATGCCTGGAGTGATGGATTGCTTTTTTCAAATCTACACACCTTAGATACAAAATTTAAAATTATCTTAACCTTACTCACACCTCACAAAAAGCGTATGGATATATACTTCCCTGTCACTCTGTCAGGTTTAATGGTTCTCCCTTAATTTATGACAGAAATGCCATGGTTATGAGGTAAATGTCAGTTATAATGATGCTCTGTCTGCTATGGATGCTAGAAAACACCAGTAGAAAGAACTGATGTTTTATGCATCAAAGCCATAATTTTCAAGGAGATTACCCCAGCTATATTCTTCATATTTTTAACAAGTGGATTTGCCCTTCTCAAATAGCAATTTTTAATTCATCCAAACAATAAAGATCACTGCAGACAATGTTATTAAGGAGGTGTTTGCACTTATATGAAAGGGGAATAATCGAGAGCTAGTTCCCTGTTCTCTGGTAAACATTGGAGGATACAAGTCAGGTATATTCATATTAGGAATGTAAAGAATACCCACACATTTTCCTTTTCTCAGTAGGAAAATGCAGCCCAACCCAGAGAGTCACCTTGTCAAAGAAGAATAGTCAGTCTTGGCAAGGATTTATTTTGTTTTACATTACTTTACATCTTATTTTTAGTGATTTTTTTGTGTATACAAAGAAATGGAGGATGAAAAATACAATTTTGGGACCAAATAATGCTTTTGTGGAAGTAATTTTTATTTATCATCATGATCAACAGGCAGGACATATATTGGGAAATTGTTGAAAAATGTACATACCCTTTTATACCTTTGACCTCTAGGCAGAAAACTTCTTATTTTCTTAATTCTTAATCAGAATGAGGACAATTTTTCCTAGTAAAATTAATTGCTCCTACTGACATGAAAGGGTCAAAGAGCTGGTTAATATCTACATGCTTTGTGGCCTACCATGAAGACATCAGAAATAGAATGCAGAGAACCAACCCTTCTCCCCTTATATTAAGTTTATGAGATGTGGTATGCGGAGTGACTAATCAGCTGGAAATCACCAAATTATGTACAGAAAAGTTACATAGCTAGACAAATTTTGAGCATAGGTAATCTTCTATATCACACATTTCTGCTAACCTGATATTTGTAGCTTCAAGGGATGATTAGGATGTGTGTAAACAAACCAAGCTGATATACAACTGAGAACACATGTGTATCACACTGTCACAGTGAAATGCTTCTCAGTGTAATTACTTCAAGACTGCACCTTCAAGTCATCTAAAGGAGATTGCATAGCAGATATCATTAACAATGCTTAACACTGGGTAACCCATTTCAACACTGAAAGAGCTTGACATGCACCTTCTTGTTGTAGTCTTTAGAACAGGTGAGAACTTATTGTCCCCCACTGATAATTACCTGGAACTAGCCAGTACAAAGCCAACAATGTCGAGAATTCCTCAGTTGTCCTCCCTTGCTTTTGCTTGACTTTGTCTGATAATGCAGTATTATTCAGAATTTTGCTGATGTCTTGCTGAGTGAGTTCAACACGGATTTCAACTAGTCTTTGTTGTTTTAAGTCCACTCCCTTTTCTGCAATACTAAAAGCCTTGTTCATAAATATCATTTTTTCAGTGGAGATTCTAGGGATCAAACTAGAGATCTCCATCATACAAAGCATATGCTCTGTCAGTATACCTTATCAATATTAGCACACAGAAATACCTGCTTGCACAAATCATTCTAAGGTCATCTTAATTTACAGCTTTCCCATACTGGGGAAACAACTGAATCTATTTCCTTGGATGCTCAACTTCTTCCTATGTTATTGAAAGAACCTTGCACCAATCAGTAATAATAGCACCACATTTATTACAATCTTTGGAAGGGAGCAGGTAATTTATGCTTTACTATAAAGGCAAGATGTTGAATGGAGTGTTTTTCCACTCCACAAATGGGAAGATATTTTAATGTATAGAATATAATGATATGTGGCTCTTTACTGGTCAGTCTATTTTGTAATATCATGAGCCATTTTTTCTAGATGGAACTCCTCACCACAGGGGAGTAATTGTTTTACATCAACCATGTTGATGTTGTGTGCCTTTAAGTAGTCATAATGACCTATGATGACCCTATCACAGAGTTTTCTTAGCATAATTTGTTCAGAAGGAGTTTGCCTTTGTCTCCTTCTGAAGTGCTGAGAATATAATTTACCCAAAGCCATCCTGTAATTTTTTATGGCTGAGTAGGAGTTTGAACCCTGGTCTCCAGTCATAATCTGATGCTCAAACCACTAAACCATGTTGGCTCTCATCAACAATACTCATGGGCTGATTTGCCCATATACAATATGTGGTGAAGCTATAGGCTTTTGTGATAAGGACCTTAGTCCACCAATGAGGATCAGCACAAAGAATGTATGATGTCTTGTATTCACCCCCTCCCCCCAAAAAATGTTCCATTTGTGCAAGAAATAGGATGCCTTTTCTGAGCTTGGGCAGGTAGATATTGGTAAGCTTAGGGACTCAATGAATCTGCCTCTGGTGGCACATAGAATGTTGTGGGTTTGTGAATGCTCGGTGGGTTTTTTCCGATTCATGACCTCCTCGCAAAGAACATTTTTTGTCACCATATGCCAGCTCCACTCTACATTAACCGCAGAGCCCACCGGTTCCCATCAATTGATGCCAACATGACTCCATGCATGGTTTAAGGCAGGTCTGGCACATGCCACCACTGCAGCAACATGGGAGGCTTCCCATGTTTCCATAAGAAGTAATGGGGGAAGTTGAGCAATCAATGCTTCTCCCCATAGAATCATTTTAATCTGAAGCTGTGTGATGCGTGGTGTGGAGCACGAGGTTCTCCATGCCCCCTAATGATGCAAGGTGATTCTGGTGGCCATGTGACAAGGTTGAGAGTCAAAGTTGCTGACCTTGTCAAGAAGCTAGTCTTCCTATAAAGTGGCAAGAAACAACAACCCCATTAACACAATCTGGGAGTTACCTCTGATGTTCTGGAGTAGTGTTTTCAAATTCTAGTCTTCTAGGTGTTGTGGACTTCAGATCCCAGAATCCTTGATCTTTGCCTAAGGCATCTCAGGCTTCTGGAAGTTGTGAAGTCCCAAATACTTGGAGGACTAGAGTTTGGAATCAGTCTTCAGGAACTTAATGTGCAACCTTGTTTTGTGGAGTAGAATGATGACACACAAATGGTATGAGACCCAACATGAAGTTAGAGCAAACTGTTGCTGAGCACAGATGCCCTGTCAGCTATCACTGATTGAAGTTCTTCCAGATATCCTAGGCTTAAACGTTTCATCAGATCAATTCATTATGTCCAATGGCAAGTGGTGGTGGGAATTATGGGGAAGAATATCTCAGTGGCATAAGGCTTTTATGTAGCAGCAACCCAAGATGACTGAACGTATAGCTGTTAATAAACTGCACCAGTCATGGAGTTATGCCTAATATTCTCTAAATATATTATCCTTTGGTAGGTACTGTACATATATATGCATACATACATTCATACCTACCCCTTTCCCTAATATGTAAATTTGACCAAAGAGATGACCATAAGGGACAACCTTTACACATTCTTTGCACTTTTTAAATTATCTCCAAATGAAATTGAATTAGCCTACTGCCTGCCATACCTAGGAAACAGGTGAAATTGGGTGGGTATCTTGTGCTTAAAAAAACTGGATTAGATTCTTTGGTAGATTTGCAAAAAGAACACACAAAAAGAACTCTATTCAATTAGACCAAACAACTATTTAGTCCAGCATTCTGCTCACACAAGGAGATGTTTACAGAAACAGTATACCTTTTCACACATGTTCCGCAGGAACACAAATAGAATAAGAAGAAAGACTGGTGCAAATATAATCTAACACAGGTTTTGTCTGAGTGATTTTTGAAAACTGAAGTTTGATATTTGATCAGATGTCAACAGGTGAATAATAAAGAGAAACAATATGTCGCCATTTCTAAAAAGTGTTCTGCAACACACTGAGGGAAATACAACCATAATGTTTTATGATATTGCCACTAGGGGGAGGTGTAAAGAAGCATCCATCACCATGTACAGCTGGAAACCGCTGCAGTTTTCTATTTCTCACTCACATGCTCTCACACACACAGACACCCAACAGGGAATAAACGTGGGCGGACTGGAGAGAATGAGAACAGTTAACATCTCTGCATATTTAGTCTGAACAATACAAATTCCACCTGAAGTGCCTGCCTTCCACATAGCAAATTCTTTCACCACAAATAAGCAAGAGATTAAAGTATTCTCAGTTGGGGAATTGCATCTAATAGGACCAGCCAAATGCCACAAAAGGGTGCAAAGTTTTCATATTGAAGGTTCTCAATAATCTAAATGTGTGAACACTCTTTTAACACTTTGCCTGTTCTTACCAAACATATTGTCCAGTTGTGGTTTTTGCGTGTTGAAGTTATTTTAAGATGCTATCTTATTAAAACTTCCCTAATTTAAAACCAAAGAACCAGCATGGTGTATTATTCTGGAGATCAGGGTTCAAAATTTTGCTCAGCCATAGAAACTCCCTGGATGACCTTGGGCACACCAGTGTCTTTTAGAAACATAATGGCAAAACACTCTCCAAACAAATCCTGCCAAGAAAACCCAGTGATAGATTTAACAATCATAATCATAATAATAACAACAACAAAAGCAACAACAACTTTATTCTTATACCCTGCCACCATCTCCCTGAAGGCTTACATAGGGGACAAAATGTTCACAAGACCTAAAAGCAAAGCAATCTATACAATAAAACACATTAAAATAGGAGCATCATAAAATACAACAACCAAGATAAAACACACTAAACATAACAGAATAAAGCAGATTGCATTGGAGTTCCATCAGACCATGTTCAACAAAGCCAATGACTAGGTTTTAGGCATGGTTTCGAACCCAAAAATGGCGATTCTAAAATCAAATTGGGGGGGGGGGGGGTTGATTAGTAAAAGAAAGACTTACAAAAAAAATTCCAAAATTTCTAAAATGTAACTTAATTACTAACGAAATTCGTTAGTAGTTCGTATGCCAGCGCATGCGCATTCAGATGGTTTTTGTTTCAGAACTCCCAGAAATCCTAACAGCTAGTAAATTGGCTGGGATTTCTGGGAGTTGTAGGCCAAAACTTGAATAAATCACACTGAATTCTAGATGGGACTCTCCAAATAGGAAGGAGGGAGGGAAGGAGGGAGGGAGGGGGTATTCTATTCTTGGAAGCAGCAAAAAGGAGGAGGCCCCCTCGCTCCTCGCTGCCTCTCTCTCACCCCCGATCCTGAGGGAGCGAGGGCCCAAGTTTGCCCAGGCTGAGAGGAAAGGAAGAGGCCTGAGGCTGTGAGGAATGGTGGGAGTTGAAGTCCAAAACACCTACCTGGAGGGCTGAAGTTGGCCCCTGCGATGGGGCAAGGCAGAGCAACGGGGAAGAGAAGGGAGGGGGGAGAAGCCAGCAGGAAAGAGGAGGAGCAGAGAAGCATCTGAGAGAGTGCAGGGAGAGAGAGGAGGAGAAGCGCGTGTGTGTGAGAGAGAAGTTGGCCCCTGCGATGGGCCAAGGCAGAGCAACGGGGAAGAGAAGGGAGGGGAGAAGCCAGCAGCAACGAGGCGGGGGCAGAGACGCATCTGAGAGAGTGCAGGGAGAGAGAGGAGGAGAATCGCGCGCGCACGTGTGTGTGAGAAGTTGGCCCTGCGATGGGGCAAGGCAGAGCAATGGAGAAGAGAAGGGGGGGGAGAAGCGTGGAGGACTACACTTTCCAGAATGCATTGCCTAGCAGCAGCGTCACTTCCAGTTCCCCCATAGAAATGCGGGAAAAAGAAGAAGCTGAATGAAGGCGGGACGGAACTGAGGGGGGAGAAGACAGGGAGAAGTGAGTACGTAGTACAATAATTAAGAATTTATTACGATCATAACGCAAATTGTTGGCCTCAAGGACCGTAAAAGAAAGTCTACTTCCTGGTTAGCTGTCGTGATGCGTGTAAACTAGATAGTCCCATTACATACGAATCACTTACGATTTCTTTTGATTTTCATAACTTTTTTCTCATGCCTACTAGGTTTCTTAGATGAGCATGGCCAAACTATAAAAGGGCTATGCAAGGGATAGTACAAATAGTGTACCATAGGGCAGGGGAAGTGGATGAAGTGCAAAACACAGTATTATCTATCGACTTAGGAACTGGGCATATTTAAGTAAGGACGAATCATTCTGAAGCCAGTTCAACCTGCAGCATATCAAGGCCAACTACAAATCCAACCCACTGCTTAAGTTTCTACATCAGTTCTGATGTGGAATCAAATCTGTGAAAGCTCATGCTAAAATCAGTTAATCTTAAAGGTGCTACTAGATTCATCCAACTTTTCTTTTTATTGCTACATCTCACCTTTCTGGTTTCAATTAATCTCCCTCCCCTTTACCCTCCTTCTGATAGTTCACTCCAAATAGTTTTCTACTTGTACATAGTCAAATGTGATCTTAAGCAGTTTGTGAAGTATCTTATACTTTAAAAAATCAAAATACAAGCCAAACATATACAATTAGTTATAAGGCTGGGAAAAGAGAAAATACAAGCAACTCGAAGCAGCAAAATACATGAGATTCTGAAGATTGTACTTGAATTCCAATTGAAAATGCCACCCCCATTGCTTCTTCAGACTCATTTCTGATGTTCATCCAAGCTTTGTGGCAGCCAAGACTCAACTAAATGATAAAGTACATTGTATTAATGGACAATCACATACATAGTGATACTACATACAAAATGAAAATAAAAGTTAATAGTCTTTATCCTTGGATCAATTTACCCTATGGTGCCAAAAGTCAGAGAGCATTTAATATAAAACAGCATAAAAGTCTTTAAAACATATATATGGCAATAAAAGAAGTACACATACATATCCCATCCTTCTGTACAGTGAATTACACTCAGTCACCTACATTTGATGAAGTTAGGAAAGGACCCTCACAAAAATAAAAAGCTGGGAAAAACAAACCCATTGTTGTGTTTATTGGAAAGAACACCTCTAGGAATCTCTAGGTCCTCCTTCATGAATGTATGGTCAATTACCACTGGATGTAACTCACAGAATCACATTGGATTACTTAGAGATTCCTAGAGTGAACTTTTTAATTTAATATGCAAATAATGAAATCCACAAAATCTGCTAATGTGTAGGACCAGCTGTAATTGCCAGATGCCACTTGAAATAAAATGGCCTTTCATCATCATAAGCTATCACTCACAGCTACGTATGAATGCCTTCCAAGTGTAGGGTCTTGGTGGTTGACAGTAAAGACCTATTAGTTGGCATTAGAGACCTATTACTGATCCCTATGTTCTTTCACAGTGAGGACATTGGTTTCCACATGGAAGGCTGTCATGATAAGGGTTTGCTTGGCTCACCTTCCTCTTGACACATTTCTATTTTTGTCCTCCATTTGTGCTTCTTCAAATTCCACAGCACTGTTGGTAAGAGCTGACCTCCGGTCAGAACACTCGAGGGTCAGGGCTTCCCAGTTATTGGTGTCTATACCAATTTGTAAGGTTAGCTTTAAGCCCAGTTTTAAATCTCTTTTTCTGTCCACCAACATTTCATTTTCTGTTCTTGAGTATAGTAATGGCTGTGGGAGATGGTTATTGGGTATTTGGACAATGTGGCCAGTTGATGGAGAAGGATCATTGGTTCAGTGCTGGTGGCCTTTGCTTTTTCCAGCATGCTGACATTTATCTGTCTGTCTTCCCAATAGATTTGCAGGATTTTTGGAGGCAACACTGATGGAATCATTCCAGAACTTGAGAGTGATGTTTGTAGATGGTCTACATTTCTTAGGTGTATAATAGGGTTGGGAGGACAATCTATATATATAAAATGTTAACATACGTGCAATGACCGATATAGACAAAGCAACTATAAGTCCCAGAACCACGAAACTAAACAGCTACATTAACCATACCGCGAGGTACCTACAGGGCCAAAAAAACCTGGCCCAAGGTACCTCGCAACACCCCGAGAAACAACCCCCTAAAATTGGCCAACGTAACCTGCATCCCGGCCTCTCCGCTGGCAGCGCGAAGGTTTAGAACGTTCGTGCACCAGCCCTCCTCCTCCCCCTCCCCCCTGGGATTGGGAATCGCAGCGCCAAGGAGGAGGGACTAAGGAGGCGCCTCCCTTCCTCCTCGTAAGTCCCTCCTCCTCCATCCCGCCTCCCGCCACGCCGCTGCGATCGGGAATCTTCCTCGCTCCGGCGGGTTCCCGGGGGAAGCAGGAGGGAGCTGCCCTTTCCGGCACCTCTTCCTCCTCCTCGCCCCGCCCTCCTCCCTTGATTGAAGGAAGGAGGGCAGGAAGAGGAGGGGAGGGGAAGAGGTGCCCGGGAAAAGGGCAGCTTCCCTCCCGCCTCCCCCGGGATCTGGAGGGAACCCGCCAGAGCGAGGAAGGCCCTGGCGGCAAACCCGGGAGGAGGCGGAAGAGGAGGAAAGAGCAGCGAGGGGGGGGGGCAGGATCGCAGCCTCTGTGCATGGCTACGATCCTCCCCCCTCGCTACTCTTTCCTCCTCCTTACCGGCTGCTTTGCCGCCACGGCCTTCCTCGCTCCGGCAGGTTCCTTCCAGGAGAGGAGGAGAAAGAGGAGGAGGAACCCCTGCAAGCGCATACACGCACGGCGGGAGGCGCCTCTGTCCCCTCCTCTCCCCGCCCTCCTTCCTTCCTCCTCTCCGGCAACAAAAAACCCCCAAAAATCCCGCAAAAACTGCTCTCCCATCCCCCCTCCCTGATCTTCCCCCGAAAACACATTCACCCCACTCGTTCCTCCCTCGAACACACTCACCCTCTCCTCCTTCCCACAGTCTAAAAGCAACACACACGCCCCATACATACCACGCCGCCTGCCCACCACAACTACCCTTCACACATTCACCCTAAAAACACCCACACAACATTAAACCAAAAAGACGCACACAAATGTACTCACAAACAACCCCAGTACCATGCATTCACACACAACACCAAACACCCACCAAATTTCCTTACCTTCTTTACAGCAAACATCCCTCCAACGCTGAGCCGATGGCATGTTTCCTCGAACAAAACAAAACTACATTTCCCTGAATCCTTTGCAGCGGGACACGCCCACCGGAGGAGCGAGGCTTGGCCGGCTCCTCCCCTCCGGCCTCTTCCTTTCCTCCCTGCGGTGGGCGTGTCCCGCTGCAAAGGATTCAGGGAAATGTAGTTTTGTTTTGTTCGAGGAAACATGCCATCGGCTCAGCGTTGGAGGGATGTTCCCTGTTGAAGGTAAAGAAAGTTTCTGGGGAAGGAAAGGATACAAGGAATGAAGGCATAGGAAAACAATATGAAGGGAAGGAAGGAAGGAACAGAGAAGAAAGGAACACATACACACAAAAGGGGTTAGCCACAGACACACATATATACATACACATGTATACATATATACACATCCACACACACATATATATACATACACACACATATATATACACATATACATATATACACATCCACACACATATATACATACAAAGATATACATATATACACATACACACACATATATACATACACACATATACATATATACACATCCATACACATATACATACACACATATATATACACACATGCACACACATATATACATACTGTATACACATATATACACATGCACACATACATATATATACACATCGACACACATATATACATACACACATATACATATATACACATTCACACACATATATGCATACGCATATATATACACATCCACACACAAATATACATACACACATACATATATACACATTCACACACATATATACATACATATATACACATCGACACATATATACATACACACATATACATATATACACATTCACACACAAATATACATATATACACATCCACACATATATACATATATACACATCCACACACATATATACATACACATATACACACATGCAGACACATATATACATATACATCAATAAACATCCACATATATATATAGCACAGCAACGCGTGCACGGGTCAGCTAGTAGCTTTATAAAGAAGCATCTTGGTATCCCTATGAATGTCCCTCAAACACTCTCTGCTTCATTAGTCCAGGCAGCATTGTGATTTACCTTGTTGAATGCCTTTGCAAGGTCCATGAATGCCATGTACAGAGGCTGATTTTGTTCTCTGCATTTTTCTTGGACCTGTCATGCAGTAAAGATCATGACCACTGTTCCTTTGGAGGGGCAGAAGCCATTATGGGATTCTGTGAGGATGTCTTATAAGATACATAGAAGGTGGTTTACAATTATTCTTGTAAAGATTTTCCCAGTGAAGGTTAGAAGGGAGATACCTCAATAGTTTCCACAGTTTGTTTTCCCCTCTCCCCTTTTTTGAAGAGAGTGATGATTGTGGCATCCTTGAAGTCTGCTGGGATTTTCTTACATTTTTTCAATGAGCTGGTGTAGTTGTAATGTCAGCTCAAGTCTACCCACTTTAAAGATTTCAGCAAGGATCTCACCAGGTCTGCTGGCTTTGTTGTTTTTTAGTTGGCTGATAACTTTGCTGACTTCCTCCAAGCTAGACAATGTTGTAAGCTCATTCATGGTTTGTTGTTGTGGGATTTGAGACTTGAGACTCCGTTTCGGCTACCTTCGACCGGTTTCGGCCACTGGACGCAGAGGATGTTGACAAGATCATCGCAGCTCTTCGACCTACCACCTGCTCCCTCGATCCGTGCCCCTCCACGCTGATTCGAGCTTGCGTGGAGGGGTTACGAGACCCTCTGTTGAATATAGTCAACTGCTCCCTTGAGCAAGGAGCTTTTCCAGAGGAGTTAAAAGAGGCGGTGGTTAGGCCATTGCTGAAGAAGCCCGGGTTAGATCCCGCGGCTCCCTCCAATTACCGCCCGGTGTCTAATTTGTCATACCTGGGCAAGGTAATTGAGAGGGCAGCAATGGACCAGCTGCAGACTTTCTTGGATGATGCATTCTAGCTAGACCCCTTCCAGTCCGGCTTCCGTTCAGGCCATGGGACAGAGACTGTCCTGGTCTCCATCACAGACCTACTCTGTTGCCATTTGGACCGAGGCGGATCGACGCTGCTCGTGTTATTGGACCTCACGGCAGCGTTTGATACTGTCGATTACCAACTTTTGACACACTGCCTGGCGGTGGCGGGGGTGAGGGGGACAGCCCTCAACTGGCTGTCCTCCTTCCTCCAAAACCGCCTGCAGCGAGTGAAGTGGGGAGGGGTGGTCTCCGAGGGCTCCCCCTTACATTGTGGAGTTCCTCAGGGGGCCATTCTCTCCCCGGTGTTATTTAACATCTACATGCGACCACTTGCCCAATTGGTGTGGAGTTTTGGACTGGAATGCCATCAGTACGCTGATGACACCCAGCTCATTCTGAGGATGGATGCCGGGGTGGAATCTGTACCTGATAATTTCCATCTTTGCCTAGAAGCCGTAACTGGATGGCTGCGAGCCAGTATGTTGAAGGTGAACCTGGCGAAGACAGAGATCTTGTGGCTGGGCCGCCCAGAGGGGTAGAGACCCAGTTGCCGACGTTTGACGGCATGGCACTCCGCCCGCAACCGTCAGTAAAGAGCCTAGGGGTCTGGTTGGACTCCCAGCTGTCTATGGAGGCGCAGATTGCCTGCGCCTGTAAGACAGCGTTTCACCACCTGCGACAGGCAAAACGTCTGGCTCCTTACCTCTCCCGCTGCGACCTGGCCACGGTGATCCAAGCCACGATCATCTCGAGGCTCGACTACTGTAATGCACTGTACATTGTCCTGCCCTTGTCGGCGATCCAGAAACTCAAGCTGGTGCAGAACGCAGCAGCACGCTTGCTCTCAGGAGCCTCAAGATCTACCCACGTGACTCCACTCTTGCGCGAGCTGCACTGGCTCCCAATTGAATTCCAGGTCACCTTCAAAGTGTTAGTTCTAACTTTTAAGGCCTTATATGGTTTGGGGCCAGTGTACCTGAGGGAGCGGCTTACCCCTTATGTGCCCAGGAGATCACTGCGCTCAGAGGGGCTCAACTTACTGGAGGTGCCCGGCATTAAGGTCTACGGGCTCTCTAGTACGCGCCAGAGGGCATTCGCTGTGGCCGCACCAACCTTGTGGAACACCCTTCCTGAGAAGATACGGGTCATCCGGGATTTGCTGCCGTTCCGCAGAGCCGTCAAGACCTGGCTATTTAGGCAGGCATTTGGCCCATAACCAGTGCCCTTACCACCAGTGCTCTGCTACGTCGTCGCCATCGTATTCTGCTGCCTTATTGCAGTTTATTGTTGGAAATGGGATTTTAACTGGGGGTTTTATATTGGTTTTACTGCGTTTTATGTGTTTACCTGCTGTTTTAATTCTGTAAACCGCTCTGGGCTCCAGAGAGAGCGGAATAAATAAATAAATAAATTTGTGAGATAACCTCTTCAGCCACATTGGAGCTGTGGTTAAGGAGATTATGTTAGTGTTCTTATCCATTTAGTGCAATTGATTTTTTTGTCCTTCAGAAGTTTGCTTCCATATGATGAGTGTAGAGGACGTATGCCATGATTTGTTGGGCCATAGATGACTTTGTGGCTTTAAATAATTCCTTGTGCATCACAGACATCTGCAAAGTACTGGATTTCTTGAACCTTTTTTGTTCACCAGATGTTCTCTGGTCCTTCTTTGGATCTTGGCTTTTGCACTAGGGCAGGTTTTTTTCCTTAGCAGCACAGCTGATGTCCCTTTGCCATATTTGGAAGGCTTTCCTTTTCTTATCAGTTAACTGTTGGATCTCATTATCATTTTCATCAGTGTTGATGTTTCTTAGTTTAGTTTCCAATACTTTCTTCACAGGCTTTAGTGATGGAGGTCTTCATTTTGCTCTAGTGTTCCTCAACATTTTCAGGATGTTCGATCTGTATGATCCTTGAATATTGTTTGGAGAAAGTTTCATTTAGAGGGATTTTGAAGGGCTTGGGTGTCCATTTTATGCCTTATCTTACTTCCTTGGAGTCTGCATTTGGAGATAATCTTGATGGCCATAGTGGATCAAATTAACCTGTGGTTTGTCCAGCAATCATCAGTGCCTGTCATGACTTTTCCAAGAAGCATACCACTGGAATCTGTGGCCCAGACACAATTACCCTGCCTAAGAGTTCCAATGTATTGACGGGGGGTGCTTTCATTATGTCTTGTGCTTGTTTTTCTGGCAAAAGAGCATGTTGGTGTTGACAAGGTTATGTTCTGCACATTTAGTGAGAAGTAGAATGCCATTCGGGTTGCTGTTTCCAGCCCCAGCTTTTCCTATAGTCCCTGCCACAGGCTGAAATCTTATCCAACTCTTACAGTAAATCAGCCATGAGGATAATTTTGTCCTCCTTAGGTATCTCCAATAGGATGGTGTTCAGCTGACAGTAAAAATTTTACTTGATATCTTTGTCAGCATCTAGTGTTGGTGCATTGGCACTTATAATAGTTGCCTGCTGATTTTGGGCAAGATTAATTCAGAAGTTTGAGAGTAATTCATTACTGTTGATGGGTGCTTCAGACAGATGCTTCACCAGGTCATTTCTGATAGCAAAGCTGATTCCATGCATTCTTTGTTCTTGTTCAGACAGTCCCTTCCAGAAGAAGGTTTAGCCTCCTTTTTCTTCCTTCAGCTGTCCTTTTGCTCTCCTGAAGTGCTGTTATATGGATGTTAAAGCATCTCAGCTCCCTTGCAATAATAGCAGTCTTGCATTCACAGCATTCATTGTCTGTGTTATCCAACCATGTCCGTGAGTTCCATGCCTTTATATATTAATGAAAAGAAATCAAAAGGAAGACAATCTAGTTTCTTATTGAAAAGAATTCTCCAACCTGGAAGCAGTCTTCTCGCATATCTCCAATAATGGTAGGATTGGCAGAAAAACTTTTCCTTGAAATTTTCAGAGATACACACACACACACACACACACACACACGATCTTTCACAAAGCATCAAAACATCAGTTACCCAAAGACAGAGAGACTCTTCCTATGCCAGTGCTGCTCCACCTTTTGAGATGTGAGATGTTGGTACTGGAAGGACTCAACCTCCATGCCATCTTTTAAGTCTTTTTTGAAGCATAAAAGGAAGAAGAGAGATTCAAGAACATCTCACACTGAAAAATTAATTTAAAGAGTTTCACCATGTGATCTGTTTTGCAGAACAATAGATCATGCCCACCAATTGCTGGAGAATCTCCAAGTCCAGAGGCCAAAAAACAATTTTTAGCATCAATTAAAACCAATCCACTGAATCAATGAAATGTATGGGTCCATTGTCTGAACTTTACTTTTTCTTTTCATCACTCCTTTCTCCCAAACATATATAGTCACACAAAC
This sequence comes from Anolis apletophallus, assembly GCA_030556195.1. Classification (NCBI taxonomy): domain Eukaryota; kingdom Metazoa; phylum Chordata; class Lepidosauria; order Squamata; family Anolidae; genus Anolis; species Anolis apletophallus. The sequence goes on along the minus strand of JARBWK010000012.1, from coordinate 92,238,215 downwards.
AAGGAACAAATATGAGTAGACTGGAGAGAACAATACTATCTGTCTATTGAATCTGAACAATATGTAACTGAGTCCATTGTAGTTGGATCAGAGTTTGGAAAAGTCAACTAGTATTCTCTATCAGCTACTTAGTTAAATAAGTTAACTCACCACTTACGACCTGGCCTCCTCAAAGCCGATGGAAATGTCATTCATCTATACTCCAATCACCTGTAGAAAGAACCTTTTCTCCCTCTACAATTCATGCTGAAGAAAGTGATGGTGATAGATTTTTTTATTTCATATCATTGCATAAATAAACAAGTACAAAACTTATAAAATAGAGGGGAAATACGGGAAAAGCCTCCTTGAAGACCGACTAAATACAGTTGGCATCCACTGGGAAACATTTCTTATAAACGGCTAATCTCTCCAACCCAAAAGCATTGCTTTACAACATTTTTATTGTGATGGTAGGGAGTCATAATCATGGCAATAGCATCAAAATCATGCTTGAGGACTCATCTACACCTAAAATCTAGGGCCAATCTGGAGTCAAAATGTCACCAAAGGCACGTGACAACTATCAGGAGGGATAGTTGGGCTCATGTCCATTATCCCAGCACCCATGTGGATTTTAGCTGTGGATTTCACTCGGAAGAATCATATCAGCATCTCTTGTGGACATTAAACTGGCGGTAGGACTGGGAATTGGTGTCTTTTTCAACTATATGAACATTATCGTTTTTGTACTCACAAATATCAGAACACAAGTGAGTGGCCAGGATATATTACTTAATTAAATATACTGCACTTAGAGAACATAAACTGTTACTTTTTTGGCTGCAACTCACAGAAACACTAGTATGATAACTGGGAAATTCTAGGAACTGCCATCTAAAAAGCAGTATTTTCCATAATCTGTTTAAGTTATACTAAATTTTACACCATATCTACTAAGACAGGACTGCTGGAGTATTCTGCATGTCTATGAACTGAGGATCATTGGCTTGTTACATGGAGAGAGGTTTACTGGAAACAGTGGTTCTTGGTAGATCCATTGAAGAAATGTCCTTATTATGGTACCATTTTTTAAAAAGCTGCTGCAGTTGACATTCTGAAAACTAGAATTTCTGGAAACTAGATTTGTATGGCACATTGACAAATACACAGACTTGAGGCGTTTAAATGTCAAAACCCAGAAACAACACATGTTACCCAACGAATAAGAAAATATATACATGTTGAAGTTGAAGGTTTCAAGATTCTTTAGTTGAGTGTGCAATATGAAAAAGAAAGAAAATAAAAGAGAAAAGAGAGAGCCTGCAACATCTTGAAATCTGTGTGCTTGAAGTGTATACTTCTTCATATTCTCATACTGATATTAAATAACCAGGAATATTATCCCACACTGCCCCCTTTTTTTCTGGACACCTTGGAAGCAGAGAGATAACAATGTATGACAAAGCCCTTTCCACAATGCAGGGAGACTTCCTGTCTGCACCAACCATGAATTAGGAAAGTGTCTCAAAAGTACTTGAAAATGGAGAGGGCGGGGAGGAGATGATCCAAGATCATCTTCTGAGCTTAGGAATTAGTATATAACTGGAGAAAACAGCCAAACAAATGTGGGATGGGAGCTTTCAAATTTGCCCAGGCTGAATTGCTTCAGTGACATGGTGTTTTTATATTTTTTTTCTGTCTGTGCTGCTAGCTTTTTAAGTTTCAGACTTCTGCAATGGAGTGTACTGAGATTGGGAGGAAAGCCCTGTATCCCTAGAGTGGTATCACTTCAAAATCAGTACCATATCACTCTCTCATGTGATACATCTGAAAATGGATAATTTTGGGAGAAAAGGAACAAGGTTTGATAAGGAATGACAAATGGAATTATGTGATTCGTAATGCTAGAGGATTAAACACCACCATTATATGACGCTCCCCAACATGTGATAATGTCCTAGATATGTGTCCCCACATCATGAGAAATGTCATTAAGATTTTTAAAATATATCCCAATTCCTTATAGATTGTACACTTTTCCAGCATAATCTTGAGTGACAACTCAAAGTTAAATATATTTTTACAAAGCAAAAACATAGAGAGGTCCTATAAAAATGGTAAGCCTTCAAGGCCAGTGCCCCTTGCAAGCTATTTATTTTGTCCGTTCCAGGCACTTTGTCATTTAATTTAATGCTTTCATTTAATTTTGCAATTCTTGTCCTGCCTTTCTACCCAGAAAGGAGCACAAGACAGACAAAAGTATTACAAAGTTTTTTTAAAAGAATACAGTGCACATTTTAAAAAAAGCAGAATATTAATGGAAAAATAAACACACCAAACAATACCAGGTAGTATGAGCTATATCTAGAGTAAAGAACTGACAAAACCACATCTGTGGATTCTCTGTCCTAAAATCCCTATGATGTTAAACAGGCAGCTTAAAATCACATCATTTTGGAATGTGGTAATGGATTTTTTCACACAACAGCCCTATGAGGGCAAGATTATATCATTGTTTGTGATAGACCTCTAAAATTATAAATCACATTATCTTGTTTTTGAGGTTTCCCATAGGGCAGGAGCTGTTTCTGTGTTTTTCAATCTGGTTCTGGCTTGCTGAAAGAAATTAAGGTATGCATACAGTTGGGACTCCAAGGCTGCAATCCATTCAAGATTCCTACCCCTTAAGTATTTGTGTATAAAAGATAAATTAATCTACTAAAATCCCTTCCTCTGGGCAGTATGAAACATCCAAGAATGCTATTTTCTTCACCTTATCATATTAAATCCTACACAAGCTGAGTAAACATTGTTTTACAGATGCATAAGAATCATATTTCAGTTTGGTTTTGAGACGACTTCATCATAACATGTAAATTTCTTCATATGCAAGATGGGAATAAAATCAGACATGAGAAAGTTAACCTGAAACTAACAAATTCTTCCAATCATGTGCTGGGCTTTTGTGGTTGCAATATATACTGCAGAAATAGTGCAGTTTGATACCGCTTTAACTGCTATGTTTCCATGCTATGGAATAATGGGAGTTGTAATTTTACAGGGTCTGTAGCTTAAACTACCAAAGAGTGTTAGTGCATCACCAAAGTACAATTCCAAGGATTCCATAGCATGGGACCATGGCAGTGAAACTATTGTCACACTGCAGTGGTTCTCAACCTGTTGGTCTCCAGGTTTTTTGGCCTACAACTCCCTGAAATCCCAGTTAGTTTACCAGCTGTTAGGATTTTTGGTAGTTGAAGGCCAATACATCCGGCGACCCACAGGTTGAGAACCACTGATCTACAGCATAAGTAGTAGAGCTGTGTGATCGATGAAAAAAAATTGTTTCAAAACTCATTACAATATTAGGGGGCCCAGAGTTTTATTTCTAACATGTTTCTACAGCATTGCTAGTGAAAAATTCATTACTAACTAGAGTAACAAGATTACGTTACTTTTTTGTTATAGTAATTGTGCAAATAGGGAAACTTGAGGGGCTCCTTTCTCCCTCATTTTTGCAGCTATTGGGATGAAACTTGCTACAATGGCAAAACACATTTACCACGGTTGGCCGATATCCAGAATTTTGGGGGGGATTTTATAAATTTTAAAAATTAAACCTATAAGGGCTATCTCCTTGAATTTTCTATACAATGACACAAGGTAACAGGGCATCGTTCTCCCCAACTTTCAGAAAGATCCATACATCTTCTGGTTTTAGGGAATTTTTAAAAGTTTTGACAAAAATGCTTTTTTTAAAATAAAAAAGCCACAACAGCCATCTCATTGAATGTCTCTCATATTAACCAGCAGAATTTACATTTAGGGATTTCTTCCCAGCCCAGCTAGAAGTATCAGTCATCCCTCCTCTTTGCAGATTCAACTATTTATTGGAATTCTGGCTGGCTGTTTCTATGGAGAGACCAATCTCTCCCCTATCCTGTTTGGGGCTTTCTGCTGCTGAGCAGAATTCTGGGAAATGTAGTTTAGGGCAGGGCCTTCTGAATTATCTGGCTTAGAGCTCCTTGCCTCCCCAAACTACATTTCTCAGAATGTTGTGCTTTCTCAGTCTCTTTCCCAACACACTCTGCTTTCTCCCTGTTGCTTCCCTTTCCTAATAGCAGGAGGACATTCATTTAAAGAAGAATGGAAGCCTTTCTGGCTTTGCTGAGCTTGCTTGCAGTGAAAACGTGAAACTCTTTGGGAGGCTTCTGAGGTTTACAAAATTCAAATGAAAAAGTAATGGGTAGAATTCTACTCTTAAGTTTTTGGCGCAGACCACACCCACTTGTTGGATATCATGTCATAAGTATGAATTTAACTAATTTGATCCAACATATGAGGACTAACTATAATTTTGCACAGCCCTAATATATAGTATAGGTTTGGATCTCTTTCTCAGAAGAAAGAAGAAATTTTGATTGAAGAAATTTGAGGTTTTAAGGATTCTCATTTGAACGAAATCAAAATTGACATTTCAACTCTGTGAAACATTGTGGAAATTACTTCTGACTCTAAAATACTTCATTGTACTATTGTCTCCTCTTTGTCACCAAAAAGTCAAAACCACCTCTTTGTCTTGCATTGGCTTGTTTTCATTTTTACATGAGCAGCTACTAGGCTTATGGAAGAATCTAGCATCCAAAAAACTGATCAACAACCAGTTGTATAGTGTTTAAAGTATAGTGAAATTTATCACAGGAGCAATCTCACTCATTTGGTTTGATAACACTACTTACTTTAAGAGCAGATGTCTCCTTCATAAGCTCTTTCCTTATCCTGTTTAGCAAAGCTCAAGAATGAGACATAAGCTCTCAAGTAGGCTGTGTACCTGAGGCAGAGAAAAACAAAAGTGGCTTTCAGTCTGCATTTAACATTTCAACAGAGTGGGATGCAAATAAATCCAGGCAGTAATCTGCCGGGTGTATCACCTTTTAGCTCTTTCCTTCCTTCCTTCTTTCTTTTTGGTGATAACATTTAAAGACTTTTAGTCTATATTCCAATTTGAAAGCAAATCCTTTGGATCAATGGTAACTTAGGATTCACGTGCAAAAACATCAAAGGCATTCACAGCTATCAGTATACCCAGATGTTTACTACACTGGGGAACAGATAAGACAGAAGCCTGATAAAAAAGTGATATTTAGTGTTTCCTTTCTTCAGTGCATTTTGCTAGAGTGCACAGTCCTGAAACTAATACCCCATCTTTCTAAAGATGTAAAGAAGATATTATGTCATCTGACAAAAGCATCTGCAGAAAAAGTGGTATGTCAGAGCACCACAGAACAGAATTTGGAGAGGTTACATTTTAAACAACAACTCCCGGAATCCCCAGCCAGGAGAATCATTCTAAAAGTAGTAATCCTAAAAAGATAATTTCCCCAAATTTCCAGTTATACCTCTAATGTGCTTTTCACTGGGTTTGGCATCTTGTTTATCCAGCTGAATAGTCTTTACTATAATTGGCAGTGATTCTGACCTTTTTTTAACCACACATGATAAAGATGAAACCTAAAATGTTCTGCCTGCAAGGAGTGTACCCTGTCACTGAGCTACAGTTCTTCACATCTACCTTCCATTTTAGGACACTAATCATGTAGTGTACAAATGTTGTTTGACGGCAACTTCTGGCATTCTCCACCATTGGCCAAATTAGTTAGGGATGCCATGACCTGAAGCCCCCCAACCTTGAAAGAGCACCATGATTCTCACTCTGTGTGTGTGTGTGTATATATATAACTTTTGTATCCCACTTCTTTGTTGGAAAATGTGCACAAGACAGCTAAAAACAGTACAATTCATACATAAGAAAAAATCAGCTAAAAGCACAATGAAAAGTACTTGCCCAATCCAGCTGTCCCTGCTTCTGAAACTGGAGGATCATTCTGAAGCTTCATGTTACCAATGCATAATTCTTCCTTACCCAAACTTTTTTCTGTTATGAAAATATTAAAAGGTCAAAGGGACCCATTCAAAAATGGTACAACTTGAGCAAAGTACATCAAATAATAAGCCAGCAGGGTGTCATGAAGTGTCAGACTTGGATTCTGGGACACCAAGATTCAAGTGCATGATCAGCAGTGGGAAACTCTGGGAGACCTTGGGCAAGTCACACCCTTTCTGCCTCAGGTTGGTTCTGCAAAGGCACCAAATCCAAGTTAGGAAGTAGATTAAAAAGAACTGATTCTATTGCAGAGCACCTACATAATCACCCAAGGAACCAGTTCAAGGCTGGAACAATGGCCATAGTGTTCACTGATTATGTATAGGAACCAAACCCGGCCTGCTTTTTGTCTTACCCAGTCCATTTGAGATATGCTGATGTGCATCGCCATGTCTGTTCGGGATTGACACTGAATCATACCAGGACACAGAAAATAAAAACAAAAAGGCAGAAAGTAAGAGTCCTCATGGAAATGATGTGGTTTGCCTCCCAGGGGAGAAATGCTTTACCTTCTGGCTTGGTGTTTCAGCATTTCTTAAAGTGTTTCAGCAGTAACATTGTCCTGAAAAATCTTCTGCATTTTCCCATCCCATTTTCTAGCCCTGCATGGGATATACTCTGTTCCACTACCACACTTTTTTGGCTTATTCCAAAGTTGAGGAATTTTCACACACTATTTTGGGATCAATACATGCTGCATCATGTTTTGTAGACACCCCATCCTAAAGCCAGCTTTGAACTGCATTATTGTGCTTGAGTAGAATCACTCTCAGTAGCCAGCAATGGCAAATCCCTTCTGAATGAATCTTTCAGAAGATTTGTATGTTCCATGTTCTATAGCAGAGTTGATAACAGCTTGTGTCCCCATATGATACTGGATTTCAATACCCATTAGCCCCAGATACTAATGATGAGGAATCATGGAGACAGCAGTCCAACATAATCTGGAGAGATCAACATACACACAGTGTGTGTGTTTAATTGTTTGTGTTTTAACTAGTTTTAATTTTGGATGGTTTAATCACTTTTAAATCTTTGTATTTTGTGAATTTGTAATTACATAGTTTTTTAATTAAAAAATCTATTGTAAGGCGTTTCATATTCTGAATTTGGAAAGAGGTAGGATGGGGATGGAAGGCTATTATGTCTGTCCAGTATTCTCTGTTTCATTGTAAATATGTCTAGCTCTTCCAAACATTCTTTGCAGAATGTGATTCCCAGACCCCCTCAACCTGATTGCGGTACTGTGAATATCCTCCATTTTCCTAATTTCTCTTTTGTGTACTCAAAGATGTCTTCTGGTTCACACAGAATAAAGTTTAGTCATTACTTCTTGTGATATATTATCCAGAATATTTAATGCAGTCTTTTTATATAGGACTGTTTACAAAAGGTCATAAAATTAGAATCTATCAATAGAACAATAGTTGACAACAATGGCAGTGCTAAAAACATTAACCCTACCTACCTACCTATCTATATATTAGGGGTGGATATCTCCAATTAAAATACTTTGAAATCCGTTAATAATTCGTATTTGACCCTATATCGACCCTTGGCATCCAACCCGGAAGTGAAGTTTCAAAACCGAACCCGGGATCGCCATTTTTTTGTAAAGGTCACGTTATTAGTTCATTTTCCCCCCTCTCAGTTCTCAACTCGCGAGAGGAGACTGGAGGGCAGCAGCACCCGCCTTTCTCCTCTTGCCAGCTGACAGCTGAGGCAGGCACTTTATACCCAAGCAGGGAAGGGTGGGGGCAAGTTTCCATGAAGTTAGAACTGACACTTGTTTTTGATTAACTTTTGGCAATTGAATAAAAAAGGACCTTTTGTTTCCTATCACGTCAGCTTTTTAAGGTACAAGATACCTTTCCTGTGTCCCGAAAACCATACAAAATGTACATACAAAGGAAAATAAAGGAAAAAAATACTTTGATATGCTGTTTATTTAGTTATTTTATTCACACAATAAAATAAAAGGTTATGGTAAGTCAAATTGTATACAAGTAGTAAAGTTCTTCTACAAGGTAAAAATTTATGCTTATAGCTATTCCTGGAATGTTTAATCAGTGGACAATCTTGCCTGATGCTCCAACAATAGTCAGCCATCATATATACATCCCATCTACCCTGATACCATGCATCCATAACCTTCAAATCTAAAAATGCAACTTGAAGCTCATGTTGCAACCAAGCATTTTGAAGCTCTCCAAGAGTTTCTGGACAATTTCTATGTTTGTGTATTTCCAAGAAAGTCATTGTCAAGGTTTTTGAATGACAACCAACCATTATTTTGGAATTCTGACATTGTCCTGATGAAATGTTAATTTTTAATGAGCTGCCGAATCTGTGGACCATCAAGCCCACTGTTCTTTATCTTTTCAAATGGCAGACTAGGAATGTCAAAATGAGATACTTCAAACAGTCTCAAGTTGCCAAAGCTTTAATAAATTTCTTTATGAAGCCCAATTTTATGTGCACATATGGGAATATAATTTTCTTTCTGTCAACTAGTGGCTCATTTAGAATATTTGGATCACAAGTTTTGAGGTCATATCTTGGAGACCATTTCAACTCCACACAATGCTTCTCACAAGCTCTGCTGTCCCACATACACAGGAAACAGGGATACTTGATGTATAAGAGCTATTGACCAAGAAGGAAGCAGACCATTTTAAGGTCAACATGGATTATTCAATTGTTCTTGTGATATTGCAACAGATCAGTGATTCTCTTTGTGTCTTCATATTCTTCATAAAAACAATCTAAATGGCCAGTTGGGACTGCATCAAATAAAGACACACTTCCAACTCTGCTTTGGGCTATTGGTGAACAGTCGCCATACATTTGCATTATAGATTGAAATTCTACAATTCCTCCATTAAATCATGTATATTATGGCAATATGCAAAGCCACCATCACTTTGAAAGTACTACAGAACTGTACTTTCTCTTGATTGAAAGTAGGACACCTTTGCTCCTCTTTCAAGCAAGTTTTTCTCATGCAGTCTTGATGCTAGGGGTTCTGAAGCTTTTTTGAATAGTCCAAAATAATTTTCTGAGTCATCTTCAGTTTTAAAATCTTCATTGCTGCTGTCACTTAGTTCTTCACCATATTCCTGTTTTTTTGAACGAAGGTAGTTCAATGAAAACTAGCACTGGGATTTCAGCTGAGTGGGGCACTGGGCATATTTAAACAGTGTATTTTAATATTGAGACAAATGTTTTTAATGTTTATGTATGCATATAATGAATTTTTGTCCTGGCATTGAAAGTTTGCCATATATATGCTGTGCTCTGCCCTGAGTCCCCTTCGGGGTGAAAAGGGCAGCATATAAATGTTTTAAATAAATAAATAATAAATATAGCTGGTGGTAGACTATGATACTCTATTTTACATTTATTTTTCTTGTAGTTTATTGACATTTTCACTATACAAAAGTAAAAAGCACTTGAATGATCTCTGGGCTCTCACTGCTTGCACACCTTTTGAAGGGGTCCAAGATTTATCTCAATTAAGTTTTACTTTAAAATATGCAAAATAGGCTTGCCTGACAAATGCACTGATATTTGTCCTTTCACTGAGAATGGTGAAACTGTCACAGATGTAACAAAATGAATCTGCGTTGTTTAGGCACTTAAGATGAGAGATAGCAGAGGCCGACATGAACTGAAGGAAAAGACATATGTATATATGTAAATAAAATAATAAATTCTGCCAGCTCCTTATATACAAACAAGAACTTGGGCTACACTTTGGAATATGACTCACAATATAGAGTGGCACACAACCTCTCACAACACTCTCTCATGTGTAACGAAATAGCCTAAACAAGTATGAACCTTTTGCTGGTTTCCAAGGTCATCCCCTTCCCACTTGAGGGAGGTTTGTTCTCCGTCAATAGGAGAGCACTAGAGCTTCTCTTGATCCAACCTAAAGTGATCACATTAAGATAAACTGTAGAGAGAAAAACCTGATGTGATAGAAGAAAACTAACTGCAGTTTTGAAATCAGCATGTCTATTTAAGTCTAAAACAGCTGAAAAATTGAACTCAACAGAAATTGTGCTAAAAAATGTCCCCCAGTGATTCATCCCAGCTCAGAAAGCTTTCAGCTTTTGAAACAGAGTTCTTTACGTAGATACATTAACCTTGGGCTTATATTGGAATCTTATTTAGTTACTCCCAACTAAAGTAAATATATATTTAATGAACTGTTGAACAGTGAGTCAACACAGGTAAATTCCATTTATTTATTTGATCTGCTTCCATGTGGACTAGCAATAGAATCCTGAACATAACCTTTAAGGATCCAGATAATAATAATAATATTTATTTATACCGCGCCACCATCTCTCCGAAGGGACTCGGGGCGACTTACATGAGGCCAAGCCCAATGACACATCAGTAAAAACAACACAGCAGCAAATATAGTACAATCAATAAACTCACATATAAGCAATAACATACAAAGTTTGAAACCATAATGGCCAGGCCAGATGTAATATATTAAAATTTTAAAATAAACACTGGACATGAACATGAACAGAGGTAGGATGTATCTAGCAGGAGGGTTTTAAAGGATAATGTGATAATGTGATAATCAACCCAACAGTTAGTTAAAGTGCTTTTGAGGACATTTTGCAGGGGATTGGTCAAGCAGGGCATTGCTCACTTTATTCAGGGAAGGCACATTGGAATAGCCATGTTTTCAGGCTTCTCCTAAAGACTGCCAATGTGGGATCTTGTCTGATATCCTTGGGGAGCGAGTTCCAGAGTTGGGGGCCACTACAGAGAAGGCCCTCTCCCTCGTTCCCACCAATCACACCTGTGAAGGGGGCAGGAGCGAGAGCAGGACCTCTCCAGATGATTGAAGAGTTCGCCTGGGTTCGTAGACAGAAATGAGGTCACGCAGGTAGGGAGGTCCCAAACCGTTCAGGGCTTTTTAGGTAAGAACCTGCACCTTGAATTGGGACTGGAAGATGAATGGCAGCCAATGGAGCTCCTTAAACAGGGAGGTTGACCACTATCTCTAAGGCACTCCAGTTAGTAATCTGGCTGCCGCTCGTTGGACCAATTGAAACTTCCAGGCCGTCTTCAAGGGCAGGCCCACGTAGAGTGCATTACAGTAGTCCAATCTGGAGGTGACTAAGGTGAGGACCACCATGATTCCAAGCATTGTAGAATTTGATAAGATTTATACCCCTTGTTTTAATCTAGTACTATCATGGCAATTTGTAACAAGTAAAATGCTTATTTAAAACTGCCATGCAATGAAGGATCTAACATTTGCATTAAACTTTAGGTATTTCTTTCAATGGTAAGAAGTAACTTTGACTGAGTTCCTACAAACAACATATTTTGAGTATGAGCAGTTGAGGCCTGCATACTTTTCACTTGAAAGACAAGTATTAGGATAAATATAATGTAGCTGAATAGGGGGGGGGGGGGGCATTGAGCTACTGATTCAGACTTCGGGGGATTCCACTTAAACATCAGGAAAACATCATGATGGTAAGAGCTGTTTGAAAGTGGGATATGCTGTCTCAGAGCACACGGGAGCCTTCTCTAAAGGTTTTAACCATATGTCGAGGATGCTTTGAATGTGTGTTCCTGCATGGCAGGAGTTGGACAGGATGGCCTTTGTGGCCTCTTCCATTTATATGATGCTATAAAAATAAACTTGGTTCAATAACACAGCATAGTTTGGGAAATGGCTTTTAAGTTGAAAGAATATACTGATGTGCTGAAGTCATCCATAACTGACCAGTAATAGGATAGCATATTCTACCACTGCTTAGTTATGAATTGTTCCAGCATGTAACAATATACATTCTTCTCAAAAGAAGCATGACCTAGAAAACCCCCGAGTTTCTTTTGTACTCTATGATACAACCCCAAATAAATGGAATCCAGAAATGTAGTTCTCTGCTACAAGATTTGGCACTCAGATGATGGAAAATACTTTTTTGCACATTTTCTGCTTGTCATGCATAGCATGGTTTCATTGGCACACACCCTTCCAAACACAGCATTAGAGGTTCAATGAGGGTACAGCCCATGCATTTCAAAAATATCAATGGCCTCATTTATACAAACTTGACATTACTCCAGTGTAAGAAACCAAAGGGTCATGTCACAGTTAACTGCATACATAGACTGCCTCTTTTTCTACAGGGACATCAAAAGGAGAAATGAAGAGATACAAAATTAAAACTAATTTCCCCTTGTGACATCTCTCCATTTAAAGAATGAATGCTCAAGGACTCCAAGAAGAAAAAAGGAGTTATATTGAAAAAATGAAAACAAGATATATTATAAGTACAAAAATAGCAGCCAATCCTGGCAGTAGGAGGTGGGTCTTTCTGGCACCTTTCCCAAGTTTAGATGGTATCAATAACAATTTGGGCATGACTAGTCTGTATTAATGATAGATGGGTTCTCTGCTTTTAGGGTTGATCCTTTTTTTACAACACCCTCCTTGAGGTTTTTAAAAAAAAGATGTTGGAGTAGATGGGAAAGAGAATGGGGAGTGTATTTTGTACTGAGCACAGCAAAGGAAGTGCAATTTTTCAGTCCACTCAAAATGCCAGAATTCATTGCTGCAGAAGGTCATGGAGTTAAATGCTGTGGTTGGAGTTTTTAAAGGATAATTTCATGACCATTAACAAGATTTGCAACTGTGTGTGGTAAAAGAACATCCAAATGATCAGAAATGTATTTCTGCTTTAGGGCATTCTCAGATGGCCTCCTGGTATTTTGAAATCCCCCACTCTGCTCAGAAAATTCATTCCCAAATGTGGGGATGATTTGTGAGGATTTGCCTCTATATACAAGGAAAGTGGGTAGAGCATAATGCCACAAATGTTATTCTGGAAGCCTGTTCAGACTTTAGCTCAGCCCACCAGCTGTGATATAGTGGTAATGATACTTGCCATCTCTATAGGGTAATTTTAAGGATTACTGGGATAAAGTATGTGAAGTGCTCCAAAAACTTGACATGGACTGCAGAAGGCCTGCTATCAGCGTTAATATGTTGAATGCATCTCCCAGAGTTAGGGAAGAACCAAAATTTCATTCTGAGCATGATCAGTCCTGTACTCTCTTTGTATGTGTATGTACCTTCAAGTAACCTATCAATGTATGGCAACCCCTTGAATTCCATAGGGTTTTCTTAGGCAAGTGGTTTTGCCAGTTCCTCCTTCTGGCATATAACCTTTCAACACCTGATTTTCAGAAATGGTGCATTTTTAGAGGAATATCCACCTCAAAGCATATTATTTTTCAGCAATGTAGCATCCATGCTGTGCTGAGGTTGTTCACATCTCTACAGTAATACACTCCAGAGTAATATAGCAGATCCAATCCATTCACTGTTTTCCAGAGAACTGACTCCAGGGTCACTGAGCTTAATGAAGGGCAGCAAGTCAACTTTCAAGCCTTTTTTAGTCAGCAACAGGGAATTTTTTTAGAAAATAGAGATTCCTTATCACACAGGAGCATCTAGAAAGACATCAGCTGGATTTGGCTCAGTCTTGGCACCACCTCTTGACATTTTTTTCTGGGTGTCCTCATGGGGCTCTAGTCATTCTAATAGCCCTGTCCTATTATGGAATAGGTAAACTTGGTCATCAGGCATTAAATTGTGATCTGACACATCAAGTTCACCATTTAGCATCTTTTTACCTTTGATACAGGAAGGAAGGGAGAAGTAAATTTCTCTTAGCATCAGACAACATATTTTATTACCTATCTCCAGGGTAAACAGTAGTAATGAACAGGCAAATATAGAGAACAGAAAAAACTGGTGACTAAATTAACATTCTATCTGTTCATATATTTTCATTCCCAAAGCCAGAGAAAGTCATGTTGAATTTTTGTTCAAATTTCACCTCACAAAAGCAGATTTATATTCTGATATATTCTCTTGGTCTTAGAAATGAATTGCTGAAGGACACTCTTTTCTCCCTACAAAATTACTGGCTGTTCCAAATATTTATCAATACTAATACAAATCTTTCATTAACACTTGTGTGACAGAGCTGCATTCCCTGTTGTATAATTCCAGCATCGCAGAATCACAGGTACACTATCTTTCTATACACCATCATTTATACAGTATATCAACAATACGTGCTTGCACAACACAGAAGTCTGAATCCTACTGGAACAATAGCATGTGTTTAAATTAACCCTCATTTATGGAAACGTTAATGTTTACACTAAAAGTCCTGAATTACACAGTAATGTTCTGATGTGCTAATTACCTCCTAACACAGGAGCCAACAGAAGGTTATAAATGAGTGTTTTATTGCATAGTTTAATTCCTCAGTAACTACAGAAAACAAAGTTGTGTCAATGCAAACATTACAGCACACAAAATGCAAAAGAAGTGATCTTTTGATTAGCTGCTCCCTTGGGAGGGGCTTTTTGGCTAATGTGGAGTTTTCTTTAGATCTGAAGAGTTTTCTGCAGTGCAGAAACGCTATGTCTCACATGGTGGGACTTATTTAAGACTAAAGATTTGGCAATGCTAGCATACAGTCCCTCCTATCTCTTACTTTTGGAGAAGAAATCTGAAAAGGATTGGAAAATGGCTAGTTCCAAAGAATTCAGTATTTTTATTGGAGCTGAAAGGAAGACAGGATGCAGTCTAATCTTTTGTCTACAGTGCACAACTTGCTCACTGCTTTTTGCTTTGTAAGCATACAGCCCAAATATTGAAAAACCAAAGAAACCCTGTCAATGCCTGATCTCAGTGGTTAGCTGTTAAAAGTCTGACTTCTTTTTGTATTCATGGTGGTAGTGTCACTTAGGATTGTCAAATTTTATTCCTTTCTGACAATGTTCTCATCTTTAGCATGGACATAGCTGGCAGATAGATACTGCATGATCCCTCCACATTTGAAATGCTGTGTCTTTTGAAATTTATCAGTACAAATTGTTAAAATCTTTTGTTTTTAAATTTGGAATCCATCCTTTCTAATAAAGCATTCCACTACTGTCGCATAACTGTTCAAAGAGCTCTTTCTCTGATCACAAGTGACCTAATTTCAGAGCACAAGGGGACTTGGAGGAGGAGCTCCAAGGAAGATTTCATGATTCATAAAGAATCATGTGGAAGAAGGGGATATTTTAATGCTCCAGAAGTTTGGATTTTAATCACCAGTACTTTGAATGAACTGTGCCTGGAATTTTTTATGAGTAGACCATGTTAGAAACTGAACTAAGACCTGGGCATAAGCTTTTCTTCTGGTAGAGTTTATCCCACTTAAAATGTGCATCCCCAAGCAACATGGCAGACCTAACCTTGATGTAGGCTTTTAATGAGCATTTTTTTAAATGGGTGATCAAGCACTTATCACAGAAATTAATTCTTAAAATCAAATTTTGAATGTTTGTTGTTGTTGTGTGCCTTCAAATCATATCAGAGTTATGACAACTCTTCGGGAAACTTATCATGGAAATTTCACAGTAGAATTTGTTCAGATGTTGTTTCTATTCATTTGAAGTTGAAAGGATGTGATATACTCAAGGTCATCCAGTGGTCAATTGGGGATTTGTACCCTGATCTCCCAGAGTGCTAGTCCGAGATACAAACCACTATATCATGTTGACTAGTGTATATTGTTTTTATCCCCTTTGATGGATTGTCACCCTGTAGTGGTGACGAAGCTTGTGTGTTCCAGTGAACCTGCGGCTGTAACCTTCTGAGTCATGCACTTCCAGGAGGGGCTGCAAGGGAGGATCCAGACCAAGAACATTCTGAAGACTTTAACGGAGGAACAGGCAGATGACAACATGGTTCACATTATCATGTGAGGATGGAAGAAGGCTGTAACAGATGAGAAGCCACTGTTGTCATATTAACCATACAACTGAATGGGATGCTCTTTCTGTAAATACTGTGTGTTGATAGGGTGTGCACTAATCTCCACACATAAATCAAATTCACGCACAGGCGTTTTCTAAGAAAAATAAAACAAAATCAACAGAAGTTGTCCTCCTTTCGGAGAGCTTGTAAAACTACTCTCTTTCGGCAAGCATTCAATTTGAGTTGTCCTTGATAACATTTTAAAGTTTTAAAATGTAACATTTTATAACTTGTTGTTATTTACGATGCTGTTATGTTATGTGGTTTTAGATTGTGTAAACGGCCCCGAGCCTGCAGGAAGGAGCGGTATAGAAATAATAAATAAATAAATAAAGTCCCATGGCTATCATCAAAAGGTGACAGGGGCAGGACTGTGAAATCTACCTCAAGGTCCAAGGCAGTTTAGAAGTCTGGCAGCTTTATCCATGACTGAGCAGCCCTTTTAAGGAGCCACTCTACACACCTCACATGGGAAGGGGGCTAGAAGAGGTGCCCTAAACACAGTCTGCCTCTCTCATCCCTGAGTGGACTGCCTCATCAAGAGGGGCCAACAAAGAAAAATGAACTTTGGAACATGGAGCATACAAACACTGTTGGACAACACAGACAGTGAACACCCTGAATGCAGGACTGCTATTATTGCAAGGGAGCTGGGGTTCTTTAACATCGACATAGTAGCACTTCAGGAGACTTGAAGAGCAATAGAGGGAATGCTGAAGGAAGAAAAACACCCAAGCCCTCTAAATGAACCATTCTCCGAACAACATTCAAGAATCATCTACCCATAGAACACCCTGAAAATGTTGAGGAATATTGGAACAAACTGAAGACCTCCATCACCACAGCCTGTGAAGAAACCATTGAATACCAAACTAAGAAACATCAAAACTAATGAAAATGAAAATGAGATCCAACAGTTAATTGTTACGCAAAGGAGAACCTTACAAATATGGTAGTGAGACACCAACTGCACTGATAAGAAAAAGACCTACGCTAGTGCAAAAGCAGAGGAACAGAGAACTCAAGAACATCTGGTGCACAAAAAAGGTTCAAGAAATCCTGTACTTACAGATGTCCATGATGCATTGGGATTATTTAAAGCTACAAAGGTTATGTATTGCCCAAGAAATCATGGCATATGCTCTTTACAACCAAACTTCTGAACGATAAAAAAATCAATTGCACTACATTGGAAAGAACACTACCATAATCTCCTTAACTGCAGTTCCAATGTGACCACTGAAATTTTTTTAAGAGAGTGGACCTGAGCTGACACAACAACTCCACCAGCTCATTGAAAAAGTGTGGGCAACTGAGAAAATCCAAGCATACTTCAAAGATGCCACCTTCACCACCCTTTTCAAAAAGGGGTAAAGAACAGACTGTGGAAACTATCAAGGTATCCCCCATCTAACCTCCACTGGGGAAATCCTTACAAGAATCATTGCAAACCGCCTTCTACCTGTCTCAGAAGATATCTTCCCAGAATCCCAGAATGGCTTCTGCCCCTCCAGAGGAACTGTGGATATGATTTTCACTGCAGGGCAGCTACAAGAAAAATGCAGAGAACAGAATCATGTTTTGGACATGGCATTTATTGATTTTGCAGATGCATTTGACACAGTGAGTCATAGTGCGCTCTGGACTATTGTCCAAAAAAAATCAGATACCCTGACAAATTTGTGAACATCCTGTGGCTCCTCCATTATGACAACAGTCTTGGACAGCAAGGGCTCCAAAGTGTTTTAAACAGGGATGTGTTATTTATTTTATTTATTTCAGGATTTTACCCCGCTCTTCTCAATCCCCGAGGGGGGACTCAGAGTGGCTTACGAGTCTTAACTTGCCTTATTCTCCATCTTCTTTGCTATGATGCTGTACCTTGTTGATGGGAAGCAAGCTATTTAGCCTCAGTAGACTGAAAGCCAAAATCAAAGATACAACAATGTCTGTTATAGAACTCCAATATGCTGCTGATGATGTAGTCTGTGGTCATTCAGAAGAAGACCTACAAGCCACTCTAAACATATTTGCAGAAGCATATGAAAAGCTTGGTCTTACTCTAAATATCGACAAAACCAAAGTACTCTTTCAGCAGGCACCAGTCAATCCCTCTGCAATGCCAGAAATACAGCTTAATGGTGTAACATTAGAAAATGTTGACCATCTCCTCTACCTTGGCAACCACCTCTCCACAAAAGTCAACATTGATATTGAAATACAACACTGTCTGAGCTCTGCAAATGCAGCATTTCTTCGAATGAAGCAGTGAGTTTTTGAGGATCGGGACATTCATGGGGATACCAAGATGCTTGTTTATAAAGTTATTGTCCTCCAGCTCTGTTATACACCTGAAAAATGTGGACCATCTGCAGATGTCACACTCAATTTCTAGAATGATTCCATCAGTGTTGCCTCTGAAAAATCCTGCAAGTCTCTTGGGAAGACAGGCAGGCAAATGTCAGCATGCTGGAAGAAGCAAAGACCACCAGCAGTCAGGTGATGATCCTCCACCATCAACTTTGCTGGACTGGCCACACTGTCCAAATGCCCGATCACCATCTCCCAAAGCAGTTACTATACTTTCAACTCAAGAAGGGAAAATGGAATGTTGGTGGACAGGAAAAGAGATTTAAAGTGGGGCTTAAAGCCAACGTTCAAAACTGTGGCATAGACACTGAGCACCAGGAAGCCCTGACTATTGAGTGTTCTACCTGGAGGTCAGCTACTATCAAGAGTACTGTGAAATTTGAAGAGGCAGGAATGAAGGTTGAAAGTGAGAAATGTGTCAAGAGGAAGGTGTGTCAAGTGAATGCTTGTCATGACCACTTTCCATCTGGAAACCACTGTCATCACTGCAAAAGAACATGTGTATCAAGAATGGGTCTCTACACTCACCGACAGACCCACTGCCAAGACTTTATAGTTGGAAGGCAATCATACCCAGACACAAGTGATTGGTGATGATGACGATTGTTTTTATCCTAGTCTCTGGTGTTTTCCTAATGAGTTCTGGTAAGTGTAATTTGGTAGGTTTATTAAGGATTCTCCATTAAGCATCACAACCTCCTATAACAAAATCATAGGACCCATACTCATATCCCAGTTTAAGTCTAAAATGTGGAATACACAATCAGCTTTGATAAGACATATTATGACACTTTTGCCAAAAGAACCATGAACATGACTGAGGAGGTATGCTATTAGATGATATGATGACGACTGCAGAACTCTAACCATATATATCACACTGTCTGTGTCTTTTTAGATATATATTTTTCCATGAAAGGGGAAAAAAGAACTCCACTGGATAATTCTAAGAAACATGTCCCTCACTTTGTCTAATCTAGTATGGATTTATCAGGCACTTTAAACTAGCCAGAGGATATAGCTTACTTTCAGATAAGGCATCAAAGCTGTGAGCATGAAAGTTAGAATTAAAAAGTTATCAGAGTTTGCTAAAAGGGTTTCATCATATTTGCTACTCCACCTACTGTGCATTGTACACAGTTAAAAGAGCAGTCCTCTTACATGCGCTCCCAAGAAGCAAATTAACATTTTGTGTGAACTCTGTTCTTTTGTGGGGAAGCCATAATGAGTCCAGTTTTAACAAAGGACAAAAATGAATAGAAAATAGAAAGTTTCTTGGACATTAATATATTTAGTAAAGTTATAATAAACTTAACTGGGTTCTGAAATACACATTGAGCATACCCACAGAACATAGTTATATATAAAGGTAAAGGTTTCTTCTGACATTAAGTCTCGTTGTGTCCGACTCTGGGGAATGATACTCATCTCCATTTCTAAGCCAAAGAGCCGGCAAGATCATGTGACCAGCATGACTGCGTGGAGCGCTGTTACCATCCTGCAGAAGTGGTACCTATTGATCTACTCACATTTGCATGTTTTCAAACTGCTAGGTTGGCAGAAGCTGGGGATAACAGTGGAAGCGCACCCCGTTCCCCAGATTCAAACCGCCAACCTTTCAGTCAGTAAGTTTAGCAGCTCAGTTGTTTAACCCACTGTGCCACCGGTGGGCCCATAGTGTATATATATTAGAAGTATTCTTTGGCTACAAGATGTGGTTCAGGACTTTATATGGTGATTTTAAAATATTCCAGTACATCTTGCACTAATTTGTAGGACATCCAATTCAATTCTAAGTCAAACCCAAATTCAAATCTTAATTTGGACATCCAGATCTTTTTTAAAAAATCTGCTGTTGTTGTTAACTCCTATCAAACTGACTTCAACTTATTGCAACTCTATGACTGAGAGCACTTCAAAAGCCCTGGCCATCAACAACCCAGCTCAGGCCTTGCATACTCAAGACCTTGATTAAATATATCCTCATGAAGCTTGCTTTTTTCCCTTATTACCTTCTGCCATATTCAATATTATTTTCTAATGCGTGATGTCTTTTACTTATATGTCCAAATCTTGACAGCCTCAGCTTAGTTATCTTGTGTTCTAGTGAGAGTTCAGATTTGTTCTCATTACTGAAAATAAGCCAACTGCTAGAACGTTTTTTCTATTTGTCAAAATTAGATGAAATTTTCAGGCACAGCGACTTCTATAAACAGAGTAATTTTCCCCAATAGTTGCTATATGTTTGTGCTATAGGAGCTATATGGTTTAAATCAGAGGTTGGAATAAAGAGTGCAGCTTCACTAATGTTGTGCAGCTCTAAAATAAACTATAAATAAGATGGGGGAGCTGAGAATAGAGACTAAGAAGAAATATAACTTTAGAGTGGGAGTGAAAAGCTCCAGCTTATTCAAGAAATTGCCAGAAAATAGTTTAGGGGTGTATCTACATTGAAGAATTAATGCGGTCTGACACCACTTTAATTTCCATAGATCAATGCTTTGGAATTATGGGAGTTATAGTCTGGCAAGGTCATTAGCCTTTTCTGCCAAAGTATGCTGCTGCCTCCCCAGGCTTCAACTTCCAGGACTCCACAGCATTGAGCTAAGGCAGTTAAAGAAATGTCAAACTGCATTGATTCTTCAGTGTACATCAGGGGTGCTCACACTTTTTCAGCATGCGAGCTACTTATAAAACAACCAAGTCAAAATGATCTACCTACCCATATTTTGATAGAAGAAATAAGGGACATTTACGTGATTTTTCGCAAAAATGGGGGACACTTCATAAAATGCATCCAGACAAGAGTTCCTTCTCCCACCCTGACATTATTCTACATATATAAACAGGCAGAATGAAAACAGACAGACCTTTAAGCTGCAAGGCCATTCAATGCTGATCAATGTGGCCAATGGAACATTCAAAAATGCATCCAGACAAGAGTTCCTTCTCCCACCCTGACATCATTCCACAGATATAAACAGGCAGAATGAAAACAGATAGACCTTTAAGCTGCAAGGCCATTTAATGCTGATCAAAGCTGCTGTGGAGATGAACTCCTCGCAGTCTCAGATCTTAGGCTTTGGCAGAAAATGGCTTCCAAAGCCTCCTTGTTGTTGTCCTCCCTCGTGGCTCCAAATGCACATGCGTGGTCCAGGTGCCCACCCCCTCCTTCCCTCTGCTGCCCTCTTTCTTCTCCCTTCCTCCTCAGGCCACGCTGCAATGGCAGCAGTCAGCACTGAGGATGGAGATGCCAGCGGGGGAGTCGCTTAAGGTCAGCCTGAGCCAGGCAGTGCGGAGGAAGATATGTGCCATGCACGGGGCAGAAGTGCCCCTCAGAACTAGCTGCGATTGACCAGTTCCGCCTCCGCGATCGACTGGTTGATCTCGATCAACCTCATGAGCACCCCTGGTGTACATGTACTCTAGCAAAAAAAAGGCATTTCTATGAGTTTTCTGGGTTGTATGACTATGTACCAGAAGCATTCCCTCCTGACGTTTCTCCCACATGTATGGCAGGCATCCTCAGAAGTTGTGAGGTATATTGAAAACTAAGCAGGGGGGGGGGGGTTATATATCTGTGGAAAGTCCAGGGTGGAAGAAAGAACGCTTGTCTGATGGAGGCTAGTGTGAATGTTGCAATTAATCAACTTGATTAGCATTGCAATAAAAATATTTCAATTTTTTTTAAACCACTATCTGAAGGAAGCAGTAAATTGCCACAACAGGGATAAGAATTTGTTTATTCTTGTCTCAATTCACCAAAATAGGCAAGAACGCCCCTTCCCCTCAACATTTCATATTTGGAGTTATTGTTGGGCCCTGGAGTATAATAATATAAAAGCTTGAAGCATTGGGAAGGGGAAGTCCTCATAAAGCCCTTCACTGTGATTAAAATTATAAGGTGTCAATTGCAAATCTACATCCTTTCCTCTCCCTTACCCATCTTTTCTGTTTGATAATTTCCTAATCTGGAGAAGTTGAAAGATATTAATACTCCTTCTACTTAATGTGAATTCAAATCACTCACCAAAGTGGTGATATCCAGTATCCATTTGATTCAGACATCCCCCAAATCTATCCAAATATTCCCAATTTTGTTGGAGATCCGGTTCAATACAAAGCACATCTTTTATACTAATATTTTGGTTTATTTCCGTAGCGTGGGAGGCATTTCTTAAAGGCTACAACAACATAAAAATAGCACATTGTCCATCTATTTCCTGCTCACACTGTCCCAATTAAGCATGATGTGAAAGAACATGTTGCAGTCATGTTTCTGAAACCAAATAGGCTTCTGTTTGAGAAGAGTTTAAATTGAAAGTCACTTGGGAATCCTAGCTATAACTCACTGAAGAAAAAACAGAGGTGAGAAACAAGTGGGCTAAATACAATATTTTGACAGATAATATTTAGGGATGTGAAGACATCTCATCATTGTTAAGATTCATTTAGACTGACCATTTCAGCACAGCACTACAGCAAGCATTTTCTAAACTCTCTCAAGAGATCTCAACTTTTAGCATAAGACTGAAACACCCAATGGACTTCAATTTCTTCAAACTGGAACAAACTGTTATTTGCATCAAACTCCTGCCTCTCTAAAACTAAGCACCTTCACACAGCGAACACAACAGAACAGGTTGTTTGGTCACAAAGTCACAAATATCCCATCAAATGCTGTTTTTGCCATAAGGTAATGATGCTACATTTTAAATACTACTCATTTTTCAGAAATATACACATTCTATTTGGGTCAATGGACACATTTTCTCTAAGACTACCATCATTCATGACAAAAGTTTTCTGTCAGCATCTTTCACTGAGAAAAAAAGAGGTTTACATTACTGTATAATGATAAAAAAGAGAGAAATTTGACTGACCATTTCAGCACAAATTTCACATCCCTGAAATTTGACCAACTCCTAAATAAGGGAATTTAATTCAGCTAACGTCATCCATATCTGACCCTAGAGGTCATGAATGGATTTGCATATATAGTAGCTGAAGGAATATACTTGCTCATCCTCTGCCAACCTCTTTTCACATCAGAGGTCAAAGTATAGAGGCAGAGGTTAGGTGGTGCTGTGATTTAAAACAGTAACCAATTTTCATTGGAAAATGTGGTTCAAATATGCAATAAATTTGGGGATCTTAACTTAGAACATGCCAAAGGCATAATTCAACCATAAAGGTAACTAGAAGAGAGAGCAAGAAATGACATAGGACATATACGTCTATATATTGAAACAAAATTGACTATAGGGTTAGTTGGAATCTTAATATTTACATCATCTCAACTAGGCTTTGTGTGTTATGCATTGGCTGTTAAAAAGGAATGTAAAAAAATGCAAGTGATCCTTTCCTGAATGCTGGCTCTTCTTTTCCGACGCATGGTCTTCTCTATTGGTTGCTAATTTTGGTGTGGCACAGAAATCTTTGTGATCACAGAGACAAATTTTAAAGCTATTCCTACGACACCTACGACTCCTCAAATGCTTTCATCAGTGCTGTCTTCGCACAATCCTAAATATACACTGGACTGACTATGTGACGAATGTCGCTGTCCTTGAGCAAGCAGGGATCACCAGCATTGAGGCCATGCTATTGAGAACTCAGCTGCGCTGGACAGGGCACATCGCTAGGATGGAGGACCACTGCCTCCCTAAGATGCTATTCTGTGGTGAACTCACCACGGGTCAGTGCAAGAGAGGCGCTGCAAAGAAGAGATATAAGGATTCCCTGAAACAACATCTCAGGCTTGGCCAAATTGATCACCAACAATGGTCCACCCTGGCCTCACATCAGGAGGCATGGAGAAGCACTATTCATAATGCTGCAGCCTCTTTTGAGTGGCTCTCGAAGAGAAATGACAACACAGAAAGAACCGCAACTTGGAAACAACATCACCCAAGGAGACGTTCTGCTGTGCTTTCTGCAACCGGACTTGCCTATCTCAGATTGGCCTTTATGAGGACTCACCCATTGTAATGCTGGGCTGAGATCAGCATAGCAGTTTGGCATCCAGGAATAGCTAGGAAAAGGGGGAGTGGCTTGGAGCCTTCTCTGGGAGGGAGTTAGAGAGAGAGAGATGCCTGGGAGGAGTCCAGAGCTGAGGGGAAGAGCCGAGCTACTTGAGTGGGAAAGAGTGTAACTTTTTAGTGAGCCTCTGGTTAACACTCAAAGAGAAAAGTAAGTCTCTTGTCAGGACTCAAAGAGTGAAGAGCTTTTTGTCAGAGCTCTGAGAGAGAGCGCAGTTTGTGGTCAGAGCTGTGAGTTTAAAGCAGTCTCTTGACACAGCTGTGTGAGCTAGCAGTGAAAGCTCTGTGTGATAGCTGGCAGGTAGTCAGTCACAGGCTTTCAGAAATCCCTAGGGTTTAGGGATTAGCTCATCTCTCTGAAGAAGCCAACTATAGGAACACTCTAAGAGATAGAGTTATAGCTAGGTGGGCTTCTGGTAGACTGAGAGTTAGCTCAGTAAACTAACTAGGATAGTTAGTTGGTAGACTGCTCACCACTAGTTTAAATATTAGGGTGAGGGAGTTTGATAAGACAAGTTTTACACTGTCTGTTTTAAGATCTTAGAATACATCTCCTGTAACCAATACGCTAATGAACCTTTGATTGATAACCATTACGCTATTGTGCCTCACTTGATAACCGTAACGCATTTGTGCCTCTCAAAGCTGCTTGTTAGTTTGATAAATATTCATCGTTATTAACTTTTCAAGACAGTTTCAGTGTGCCTCATTTCCATCCGTGTGTGCCAGTTCCAGCAATCTCACATTCCCAAGTCTGGAAAAAGATTTTACCTCAAAATCCTCTCAGTTATTTTTGGTGATTAGAATTGGAGCCTAGATCAACTGTTATTTTATCAGAAATCCTAGAATTAATATTTTAGGTTGGTGGCAGCAATCAAAGCGTCCAAGAGATTTAAAATCCTCCAAAGTTCTTTAGCCAAGTCGTCACAGCCTTCTTAGTCATCAACACACTTGGAAAAAGCGTGGGATGAGTCCTTCCTGAATCTTCGTTTGCAAAGAAAAGCCAAGAAATTATACATGGCATGGCTTTCTTCCTCCTTTCCAGAGCTCAATTACCTGCTTGCCTGTTTCTTCCAGTCTTGAAAATGTAAGAAAACTTGACATTTTAACTGGGGGTTGGAGAGGATTGGTCTTGCAAAAAGAGGACAAGTGATAACCCTATCTCCCAATCCTTTGTACCCCATATATGGCAGTGATAGCTGGTACTTTTTTGGCTACAAGGGCAGTTGTTAACTTCAGATTTTCACCTAAGCTTTAAAGAAATTCTAAGAAATTCTAAGAAATTCTAAGAAATTCTACCTAAATAGGTTTAGTACCTTGGAGAGCTCCTTTAAAACTCATCAGAAATGTGGAATGCATTCCCTGTTCCATTGGCATGGAAGTCACTAGCCACCTCTGATCTTCAAGTAGTCTCTCCAAATCTGAGATCAAGGCTGGATTACCAGTGTTACAATTGGAACAAATTCCACATGGCCCTCAGTGATTGTTGCTGGCACCACACACACAAATGCTTGATATTGTAATGATAGAAATGGCTCAGGGAAGAAGAAAGTGGTAAATCTCTGCCTGCCTGTCCTTTCCATGAGTAAGTAGCCATTTCCGAGGTGAGGAGTGAATGAAGAAGCAATCAGCATATTTGAGTTGCGGACACTAATTCCAATCACACTGGCTAGTAAAAAGGAATGGGAGGATATCCAGAGTTATTTACTCCCTTGAAAAAAAATAGTCTAGGCAGGGTCAGCTGTGCACAGAGCCAATTGCGTACATGTGTACTATGTATACAAAATGACCCTTGTTTTTGAACATCTTAATCTTGCTGTTTTTATTGGAGCCAAGGCAATTTATACCTAGAAGACAAATCTTCCAGAATTATTGGCTCTTCTTACAGAAATGGACATTTTCATTTTCTCTTCTGGTAATATCTGTGAAGTGGTTCATTTCTTCCCATTATCACTGAGTACCTTGGATTTTTAGCCTACGCCTAGATGGGTTTTGATCTGGAGAAACACATCCAATACCTTAACTCTTCCTAAAGTATGACTAGGACAATATTGAAAATGTTAGAAAAATAAAACTTGGGTCCATTCCTGCTAGTGCATGAGCCCTGAGCTTGGCCAAGGGTGTGATCATAAATACTTCAATTCATGGCCATGGAAATTCATGGTCTGGAAACTCAAAGGGCTTCAAAGAAAGGTGAAGTAATTTGCTCATTACTTAAATAAATGCTCATTATATTCTCACCCAGGCCCAAATATATTTTTCAGTGTTAAACCTCATAAATGGTTAGCCTTGGATCCCGTTTCAGTTCTATTCAGTAAGAGGAGTTTCTTAAATAGAGATGTTTCTACTTACTTGCAGAAATAATAAATAATATTTTAATCCTTTTATTTCCCCAACCTCTTTAATCACACTACCATACTGACAGTGAAAATAGCTGACATTATAAATACATATATGCAAACACCATGACAACCTGAAAGACATAAAATTGCAAAGTTTTAAAACAAAATATTGTATAATGGAGTAAATCTGTGCTCCAGGCAGTACTGGGCCTATAAATAAGTGTATATGTACCTTCAAGCTGCCTGTTGAGTTATGGTGACTCCATGAGTTTTATAGGGGGTTTCTTAGGCAAGCAATATTCATGGATGGTTTTGTTAGTTTCTTCCTCTGAAATATTGCCTACAGCACCTGCTATTCATTGGCAGTTTTTCAATCAATGAGCAATCATTTCCCAATATCTTCTGAAGGGCAGAAGAGTCTGAAACAGACAAGAGTGTTCATACTTGTGACCAATAATTCGTCATTATTATTCGTAATTGTGGGAATGGTGGCTCACCTGCAGGGTTTTAAAGATAGATGTGGGAAAGATAGATAGGTGTGGAAAACTCTCTCTGTGTGGTTATTATCCATGGCAGTTTATTTATTTATTATTTCAATTTATATACTACCCTTCCCAAAAAGGCTCAGGGTGGTCCACAACAATGAATATACAACACAACATAGTTAAAAACAGAATAAAAACAGATTAGGACCAGAATGGAAAACACAACCTTAGAGATTAAACACCTGGTGGAACAGGGTGGTCTTACAGGCCCTCCTGAAGGCCTGTAACTCCGTTATTGCTCGTGCCTCTGCCGGGAGGGTGTTCCACAGGGTAGGCGCTACTACAGAAAAGGTGCGCTGCCGAGTCGATGACAATCGGCAAACCTTGAGTAATGGAACCTCCAATAAGTTTTGGTCCATGGACCGTAGTGGTCTCTGGGGAATGTGCAGGGAGAGGCGATCCTTCAGATACACTGGCCCCAGACCATGCAAGGCCTTAAAGGTTAACACTAGCACTTTGAAGGCAATCCGGTACTCAATGGGAAGCCAGTGCAAACGCTGGAGGACTGGTGTGATGTGGCGTGTGAGTGTCACTCCAGCCAGCAGTCGAGCCACAGCGTTTTGCACCATCTTCAGTTTCCGGATTACCGACAAAGGAAGGCCAATGTAAAGGGTGTTACAGTAGTCCAGTCATGAGATGACCATGGCCTGGATTACCGCGGCTAGGTCGTCACCGGAAAGGTAGGGCGCCAGCTGCCTCACCTGGTGCAGATGGAAAAACACTGCTCTGCTCATGGCGGAGACCTGAGCCTCCATCATTAGCAGAGAGTCCAGTTGGACCCCCAGGCTTTTAACCAGCAGCGACGGACTAACCACCTCACTGTCCATTATTGGCAGCCTGAGCTCCCCCCTCCCTCCCAGGACAACCCAGCCACAGGACCTCTGTCTTCGACAGGTTCACCTTCAACCTGCTAGCCCATAGACACCCAGTCACGGCTTCCAGGCACTGATGGAAATAATCGGGTACAGAATCCGGCCGGAAGTAAAGTTAAACTTTACTTCCAAGATCTGAGGCCTCTGATCATCAGATGCAGGTGGAAATGGCCCATACTGTAATGCTGTCATATGGATCTATGCTTCAGCCATAGTAGGAACACTGTCAGCAGTGCTTGTCATGTTGGCCAAGTTGGAAAAGGTATAGAAAAAGCCTGCCAAAATGACTAAGGAACAATGACAATTCTGTTCTTCTCTGAGGTTAAGCTACAATCTTCATCATTTAATTTCTAAATGTATGCAGTGGGCCCTTGGTATCTGCTGGAGTTTTGTTTCAAGGACACTGCTCAACACCAACACCATTTGGATACGAACACCTTGGATACTCAAGTCCCATTATATACAATGGTGTAATAAAATGATGTCCCTCACATACTAACAAAATTAAGGTTTGCTTTCTGGATTTTCAAAAGAGAATGGTGGCAGAATCGCTGGATATGAAGGGTTGATTCTTTAGAACAGTGGTTCTCAACCTGTGGGTCCCCAGATGTTTTGGTTTGCAACTCCCAGGAATCCTAACAGCTGGTAAACTGGCTTGGATTTCTGGAAATTGTAGGCCAAAACACCTGAGGACTCACAGGTTGAGATCCACTGCTTTAGAATTTGCACAATCAGGCAAACTCATTCACAATTCTAGTGTGTAGGGTCAACCAAGAAAGCTCACAATTTTTAGGAGAAATCAAGGAGAGTGCTTGTTCACAAAACACAGT
Organism: Anolis apletophallus; assembly: GCA_030556195.1. NCBI lineage: Eukaryota > Metazoa > Chordata > Lepidosauria > Squamata > Anolidae > Anolis > Anolis apletophallus. The sequence continues at coordinate 92,209,415 of JARBWK010000012.1, read as the reverse complement.
AGTGATTCTGGATTTTTAGACACAAGATATGGTGCCGGTTATCTGGTGTGGGGCACTGGACAAATTTGCACCAGGGCCAATCATGATGACTGTATCTAGAGTCAAAGTCTGCCTGCCTTTGAACATCATGTTTAGATATTCGCCAACATGATCTAGCTACATATTTTCAGTTGACATCAAGCTGTCTGCTGTAGAAAACAAGATTTTGGGTTTGATTTGATCTGCTCTGATCAGTTCTTACCAATGTGTGTCTGGAGGCTTTTGGTCTGTGAAGAAAAACCTCAATCTCTGTTAATTTCTTTTACTCACTTACTTACTTTATTTCTATTCCGCCCTTCTCACCCCACAGGGGACTCAGGGCGGATTACAATGTACACATTACATTTAGACACAAGACAGATAGAGGCAATTTAACATCTGGCCACCAGGGGGAGCTGTCGCACTCCTTCATTCCTCAGCGTGTTTCCTGGAGATCTTTTCTATGGCCTCGTAAATCAGTTAAATTAAGCCTCCCCACTAAGTGGTACCTTAATTTCCTACTTGACAGATGCAACTGTCTTTCGGGTTGCAAAGGTCGACAACAGGCTACACAATGGGTCGAGAGCCCACCTCGACCCAGGCAGGCCTCAATCTCATGACCTTCTGGTCAGTAGAGATTTTATGCAGCTGACATCCAGCCAGCTGCGCCACATTCCTGGTGCATTTCACTTTTTGTGCTATGGGTCCCAGGTGGTTTTTGTTTTAGGGTCAGGTAGTTCCATGGGGATCTTCTTGTGGACCACACAGATTGAAACAGTGTGGGATTATTCAAGCAATACTATACCCACTTCTCCCAGACCCTAAACTCTGAGGTTATTCAGATGACACACACACACACACACACACACACACATATATATATTTGTGTGTCATTTGAATAACCCCAGAGTTTAGGATTTGGGAGAAGTGGGTAACAATATTGCTTGAATAATCTCTGGCTGTTTCAATCTGTGTGGTCCAGAAAGAGATAGATAGATAGATATGTGTGTGTGTGTGTGTGTGTGTGTGTGTGTAATGTATATATAACCAGCCCACCACCTTGCCCCAGGAGCTATTTCCCAGCCTTATTAAGAAGCAGTCCCATCAGAAATCTGGATAATTAAACGCATATTAATAGCTCGGGAGGTCTTTATTTCTCGCCTCCCGTCGGAATCAGGCGTCCCGGATACCTAATTCACTCCTCTTCCCACTTTGCTTTCATCCTCTTTAAAGGTATGCCCCCCGCTTCACTTTGGAGAAACCCAGATCTGCGGTAGAAGGACAAGGTTAAAGATGTCGAGCAGGCACACTCCAAACTAGGGTCAAAGAAGAAGAAGAAGAAAACCCTTCCTGTGCCCTGAACATGATCTCTTTTCAAAGAGTCGGCACCCAGATTTGTCCCTGAGTTCAATCCCTCCACCCTCCAAATACAGGGGAAAAAAATCTGGCAGAGAATTTGTTCTGATTTAGCAGCGAGGCGCCAGGTCTCGGTGGGTCTCCCTATTGCTCAGTGGTGATGAGGAAACCAGCCCTTCCGATTGCAGTTCTTTCTCTTTTTTTGCCTCTCTCTCTCTCGTTTCCCCCCTTCCCTTCGCCCTGCCTAAAAGCACTTTCTGGCTGATCCATTTCTAAGCAACGCGTGCTGCTGGCTAGCGGCGGAGCTGCCAGCAGCTTGGGGACTCTCTCTCTATCTCTCTGTCTCTCTGCATCCCACCAAGCAACCAAGCGCCAAAAAAACAAAAACCCGCCTCTTCCTCGGGTTGAGGCTGCTGCTGCTGCCATCGCTGCTGCCACCGCCGTGGCTGGTACTGCAGAAGAGGACTCTTCTCCTCGCCCGTTTGGGCTCGGACTCGCCTCTTGCTTGGCTCCTTCCTACCTGGCGATCTTGGGCCATCCTCTCTCTCTCTCGGGGGACAGGCCACCTTGGAAGAAGAGGCAGAGGAAGACAGAGAAGAAGGGGCTCGGTTCTTTCGGCAGCCCTTGCGGACCCCAACCCCCCCTTTCCCAAGGAGACGGAGGGGAGGGAAGGCAACCAAAAGCGGGGTGATCGCGGTTTTATTCTCTCACCCCTCCCCTTATTCCCCAATTTCCGTGGTTGTTCTCCTTCTTGAGGAAGGCGGCGGAGATCCAGTTTGCTTGCCTCGCATCGTCCTCCCAGTTCTTCCTCCCCATCTGCGTGGCTTTGAAGTTCACTTTGGGGTGGTTGGAAGAGGTTTGGAGCCTGCCTTAGGGTCTTTTTTTTTTTGCTTTTTCTTTTTTTGCAGATTACCTTTTTGGCCAAGGGGGGAGCTTGGAGACGGAGGGCGCTCTCCCCCAACAACAAGCCGCAGACTTTGGGGGCTTCCTCGCCTGGAGATCGGGAAAAAAGGCTCTATCAGCATCATCCTCATCACTATTATTATTATTATCATTCCAGTGGGGCCAGGGAGGCCGGGGGAGGGGGGTGGCAAGTTGTCTTGGGCTTTTTCCGTGTGCGGATCGCCGCCCGAGGGAAACCAGCGCGCATTTGCATCCGGATGTGGCTTTTTTGCCTCCCCGCTCGGAACCCAAGCCTACCCGCCCGCTTCTGAGGAGACCCCAGGCTTTTAAAAGGTCATAATTATGACGACGCTTCCGAAAGGGATCGGGATGGTTTGAGGAGGAAGAGGAAGAAGGCAACGGTTGCCCCTTCTCCGGAGGAGCGGCGGGAGAAGGGGGGGGGGGTCCCTGGATGGATTTGCTGCAGCAACTCCCCGCCACTCTCCCCAGGCCCGGCCGGCCCCTCAAGTGACGCGGGGCTCCATCTCGGCGGCTTCGCTCCCTTTGGGGAAAGAAAGAGGAATCGAGTCGCCCGTCCGCCCGGGATTACAGCGCCTCCAACTCCAAACTCTCCTCCAAGGGGTCTCAGCCTCATCCGGACAAGCCTTGCCCCACATCCTTCCTCTGCCTCCCGCTCTTCTCCTTCGCCGGAGATGGAAGTTTGGTCCCTCGCTTTGCTGGTGTCCGTCTGTTGGACTCGAGCCTGGGCAGATTCCATCATCCATATCGGTAAGAGAGAGGCTGCTGCCTCCGTTGGCTGATGCTGCCCACTTGCCTTCCTCTCCTTTCCCTTTCCCTCTTCTCTCTCCTTTCCTCTCCTCTGTCATCTCCTCTCTCCTCTCCTTCCTTTGCAGCCTTTCCCCCCGTTTCCATCCTTAGCCAACCACCCTCCTCGCTAGACGTCGCTTTTGCCCTTCTTCTCCATTTTTTAAATTCTTCCTATCGGGGCTGTTGTTTTACTGAGGGTTTTTTAAAGTGTGGGTAACAGAAAGGACTGTGTTCCAATATGTGTGTGTGTGTCTCGCTCTCCCACTTCAAGCTTATTCTCCCAGACCACGGTAATAAACACACAGAGACCGAGTTTGCTTCCCATCCTCTTGCAGCAATTCTCTCTCGCCTCAGGCTTCCCACCGCCGTAGTTGTGGCCGAGATGGGGAAGCCGCGCTCCTTCCTCTCCTCCCGTCCTTCCCCCTTTCCCCACTCGCGAGGAAGAGGCGCTCCCTGGCTCACTCGCGTGGACGCGCCCACTCACGCGACGCGGATCCTCGCCGCTCCCCCCCTCAATGCCCTCCCCTCAATCGCTGCGCTCCCTCCTCTTTGGAGGAACAGGTGGTTTGGCAACGTGAGGGCTTTCATTCTCCTCTCTGCCTTGGCAAACAGGCAGGCTGAGGAGGAGGGGGGGGGTGTATTTATTTATCCTTCTCTCATTCGCTTTCCTTCCCTTCCATAGGGTTCTTTCCCTTCATACACACACAGCCTAGTATTACCTCCATCCTTTCAAACCCACAGTTTCAGGGGACGGAAAATAGCTTTCTTCTCCAGAGGGAAACGTGGCTTTGCCAATTGCCCTCCCTTTGTATCGTTGAAGGCTTTCATTGCCAGGATCACTGGGCTGTCGTGAGTTTTCCTTTTCCGGGCTGTATGGCCATGTTCCAGAAGCCTTCTCTCCTGACGTTTCGCCTCTGACAACCCCGGAGGATGCCTGCCATAAATGCTTCTGGAACATGGCCATACAGCTCGGAAAAACTCACGACAACCCAGTGCCTTCTCTCTCTCTTTCTCTCGTCGCCGCACTCCCTGCGAGGAAGCTGAGCTCTGGCCAAGCAAGAGTTAAAAAGAGAGCGGTCCCCCCCCCCCCCCCCCCACGCTGAAGCCTTTTGCTCCACGCGGGGACTCCCGGGCGCGCGCGGAGGAAGAGCGAAACGGGGTCCGTGGCCTCTCAGGCTGTCTCCTGCAGAGGGGAAGCGGGTTGAGAGAGAGAGAGAGAGAGAGAGACGTGTTGGCGTCTCTCGCCTCACTCGCGAGCCTTGCCAGGAAACCATTAGGCAAATAAAGAAACAAGCCACCCTCCTCATCCTCCAGCCTTCTCGGTTTCAGGGGTTTTTAGGGGGTTCTAACTCCCCTTCGGATATGTGTTATTCAAGAGGAGTCAGTCGCGAAAAGATGCGGGGAAGAGGGAGGTTGGTGTGCGTTGTGAGTGGGGAATGGAGAGAGTGCCGCTGTGCTTCCTCCTCACGGGACTGCTTTGCAAGCAGCTCACGCGCCGGGGGGCTCTCAGGCTTCCAAAGACTAAAGAAAGGAGGTTGCAAGGGGAAAGGGAGAGAGAGAATGGCAGGAGGTGAAGGACTGCTGGAGGCTCTCAGGTGTGATGAGAAGGGAAGTCTGTCTCTCCTCCTTTCGGCGCGCAGCCTGCTCTGAGGGAACGCGCGCCAGGTGCTTCCCCTCCACCCCAACTTTTCCCGCCTTCCTCACTCTCACCCGCTCCAACCTAATGACTGCTGAGAGCCATATATTTTCATAGAATCATAGAGTTGGAAGAGACCTCGTGGGCCATCCAGTCCAACCCTCTGCCAAGATGCAGGAAAATCGCATTCAAAGCACCCCCTGACAGATGGCCATCCAGCTTCTGCTTAAAAGCCTCCAAAGAAGGAGCATCCACCACACTCCACTGCTGAATAGGTCTCACAGTCAGGAAGTTCTTCCTCATGTTCAGGTGGAATCTCCTTTCCTCTAGTTTGGAGCCATTGCTCCATATCCTAGTCTCCAGGGCAGCAGAGAATAAGCTTGCTCCCTCCCTATGACTTCCCCTCACATATTTATACATGTCCCTCATCATGTCTCCTCTCAACCTCCTCTTCTTCAGGCTAAACATGCCCAACCCCTTAAGCCGCTCCTCATAGGGCTTGTCCTCCAGACCCTTGTCATTTTAGTCGCCCCCTCTGGACACATCTCCCTTCAATTGTGGTGCCCAAAAATGGACACAGTATTCCAGATGGGGTCTGGCCAAGATAGAATAGACGGGTAGCATGACTTCCCTGGATCTAGACACTAATACTCCTATTTTGACTTGGAGAGACTCTTCCTTTGTCAGCATGTCTGCCAAACCTTGATTGTAATGCACAATTTCCAGATGAGGATGAAGGGCTGCTTGTGGAGAATGGTGGGTGAGGAGATGGAGGAATGATGTGGGAAAGCTCTCCTAAGGGCAAGGGTCCATAGCCAATACACAATCACACATGGGCACTTGTTTGAGTCCTTTGCTGTGGTAGGAATGCTGATTAGAACTACAGTATCCTTCCTGATGTAGACCAAAGGATTCTGTAGCAACTTTGAGAGAGAAAAAGTAGTAGCATCAGTTATTCTAGACTCGGCCTGCATGTATGCTGTCCAATGAATGGAGCTCGGCACCACTTTAACTGCTAGGGTTCAGTGCTATGGAAGGAGCTCCCAGTGGCACAATGTGTTAACCCAGGCCTGGGCATTGGGCAAACCTGGGCCTTCCAGGTGTTTTGGACTCCCAACTCCCACAATTCCTAACAGCCTCAGTCCCCTTCCTTTTCCCCCTCAGGTGCTTAAGCTGAAAAGGAAAGTGCCCGAGGCTGTTAGGAATTGTGGGAATTCCAGTCCAAAACACCTGGAGGGCCCAAGTTTGCCCATGCTTGGGTTAAACCATTGTGCTGGCAGTATTGCTGACTGACAGGCCAGCAGTTCCAATCTGGGGAGAGCAGGTTGAACTCCCTCTGTCAGCTCCAGCTCACCATTCAGGGACATGAAATAAACCTCCCACAAGGATGGTAAAACATCAAACATCTGAGTGTTCCCTGGGCAACGTCCTTGCAGACGGCCACTTCTCTCATGCCAGAAGCGACTTGCTGTTTCTCAAGTCGCTCCTGACATGAAAAAAGTGCTATGGAATCCTGGGGGGTTGTAGTTTCACAAGGTCTTTAGCCTTCTTTTCCAATGAAGTTTGTGCCTCACCAAACTAAACTAAAAATCTCATGATTCCATAGAATTGAGGTATGGCAGTTAAAATAGTGTCAAACTGCATTGATTCAATAGTGTAAAACAGGTATGGGCAAAGTTGGGCCCTCCAGGTGTTTTGGACTTCAACTCCCACAATTCCTAACAGCCCCAAATCCCTTCCTTTCCCCCCTCAGCCACCTGACGCTATTAGAAATTGTGGGAGCTGAAATTCAAAATACCTGGAGGGCCCAACTTTGCCAATGTCTGGTGTAAAAGCACCTTGAGTCAGCTTCCTCCAATGCTCCTGTAGACAGTGTATGATATATTGAAGGCATCTTTCTTCTTTAGTTAAAACTCCAAAAGGTTCTGGAAACAATGGTTTGAGGGACAGCTTAAGGACTTCTCATGAGATAAGGGGTTGGAGTGAACTGCTATACTTTTAAATGTAGATATTCTTTTAGCTTTTTTGTTTTACCTTACCTTATAAACTGCTTTGGGTCCCATCTTGGGAGAAAGCGGGAATGTAAATCAATGAATAAACAAATATGCCTGGTAACAGAGGTAGGAAGTGGCAAGCCATCTCTGAGTGTTTCTTGTCTAAGAAAACCCTATGGCCATCAAAGGCTTGCCATGAATCAACAGGCAACTTTCCATCAAAATCAAGTACTCCGAAACTTGTTATTTGAATGCCTGATTCATTAAGAGGTGGGAAAGATGTATCCCTCTGTAACAATACATTGCAGTCCTCGCTGAAGTCTGTTGGACCTGGAAATCTTACCAGGAAGCACAAATGTGAGTCCAGTAAAAACCAAACTTTTACCATATACTCAAATATCACTGTAAACAAGAGGGTTGCCTACATTGCATCCTTCATGTATGACTTGAGTGATCCTGAACTTGGAAATGTTATCTTATTGCTAAAGTGGGTCCATGTTATCCACTGGGGTTTGGTTCCAGGTCTTCTGAGAACAAAAAAATCTGAGGATGCTGAACTCCCATTGTCTCTTATTCAGGTGGCAAAATCAAGGTTTGCTTTTTGTACTTGGGGAGTTGGGAGAGGATATTTTCAAGCCATGGATGGTTGAATCCATGGATACAGAATCTGTGGATATGGAGGACAGACTGTATTTGTGAATGGAGGAGGGGGATTCCTGGAGCAGACATTCTTGCCCTCTCTTTTCATTAAGCAAACAGTTGCATGCACTGTTGCTCTGTGGTTTCACATCAAAGAGTTCCTTCTCTGTTTCTCTTCACATTAATTGCTATTTATGTTTACTGGATGCCTGGCTTAATTATTTATAAAAGGCAAATACAGCACTATGCAATTTATTTTATTCCATTTTTTTAATCCACCCAGCAGTACAAGTAGATATGGGCATCCAGTAAACATAAAAGGGAAGGGGGAGGAGAACCCAATTGTTCTGCTGTTTCTCAGATAATTTCACTTGGAAAAAACAATTAATACATTTGACAAGGGGATTAGCTCTTTTGTAGATAGTTTTGTTACACGAATCTGGCAAATTGATAATTGTCATCTCTGCCCCTTCCCCCTTTTCAGCATATGGCAAATAAGTAGGCTGAAACAAGAAACAATTTCATTTTAAACTAGGTCAGCAGCTAAACTCAGCATTTTTTTCAAAAGCCAAAAGAAGTCTTTCTCTATTCTTCTGACACCAAAAACATTATATGAGAGGGTTTGGGCTTTAGTGTACGTGTGTGTGTGTGTGTGTGTGTGTGTGTATTTCATAAAACTTCAAATGTGAAGGATGAAAAGCCACTTCAGCTCATTTTTAATTTCCAGGAGAGATTTCTTTCCCTTTAAGTAAAGAGTCCAAAGGAGTGAACAGATTGCAGTGTTTCTGAATGAGTATCCTGTAAGGGAGACAAGAAAGAGGAGGTGAAAACATCATGGATGAAAAGGAAAGAAACAGCAGCTACTGCAGTCATTTTAGTTCAAGTGAAGGCAGGGTGTTTTTTCTCAATGCCATCATGTTTATAAAAGTGTGCAAAAGGAAGTGCATCTCAGACACATACACAGACAGAGCATGTGTGTGGCATGGAAAAAGAAGTTGGGGATTCACAAATAGCACAGAAGCTGTGTTACTCACTCTCTTAGTAAAATTGATTTGCTCTACTGCACATAGAGCACTCTTATTCATAAATTTATCACAAAGGCTGCCTTTTAAGAATGCATGTCTGTAGAAACAGACAACCTGTTTGTCAACTGTTTTTATTGCATTTTATGTGGTTATCTGTTTTTAACTCTGTAAACCGCTCTGTGCTCCAGAGAGAGCAGTATATTAAGTCGAACGAATAAATAAATAAATAAATAAATAAACAAACTACATCAAGAGTGGATGCCAAGACATATGGCTAATATATTAGGGGATTGTATCAAACCAAATGTAGATTATCTTTTGAAGATTAGATCCTCTGATTCGTGTGTGCTCTAGTCTAGGTATTTGTAGGACATTCACAGGATAGTCTGTGTCTAGTAGTTCATGTGTTTCTGCTGTGATGACTGTTATAGATGAAAGCAGGCAGTTTAGTCTTCCTGACTACATTAAGCATGCCTAAATCATCAGCTCCCCTGTAATTTTCGCATGAATATAAAAAGAGAAAGTATTGGGGGGGGGTGCATGGAGGAATACAGGGAAGACATACTGAAATGATGCAATTCTGTTTCATACCACTTCCTTGAACTGATACATTGATTGAATAATTTCATCAGGCTCACATTACTTGATTGCTTGGAAGTTTCATTAATGATCTGTATGCTGTAGGGAGAACTCAAAAATGCTGTGAGTGGAATGGCAATGATACTGTGTTTTATGATGCTATTCAAAAAGTTGCTCTGATTTATGCAAAAGTTCCAAAGTTTCTGAGTTTGACAACACTGGGTATTTTTTTCCTATGTCTAGCTTGTCCTAGACTCTTAACTCTCTCAGCACAACATGAGTAAACGACACTGATTTAATTAAACTGGGATTAAGTGGCATTTCCAGCCAATTGCACCATTTGTGTGGGGTTCTTGTGGTTTAATATTTAGGGATATGTAGCTGTCTACTCATTTTGACCTCAAAGTACTATGATATTTTGTTTTCTTGTGCATAAGGAAATATGATGCAGTTTTCAGATGAAGGAAGGTATTCTGAAGGTGGAATCAACAAGTGCTGCTGAAGCATATACTCCATTTCCACAGTGACCAAGTGTAAATCCTTTGTGAGCTCATTTCCAACACAATGAAAGCCATACACTGGCAACAGTGAATTTGTATTATTTGCCTCCCAGTTTCTCATTATGCAGTTTCTCAAATTTCTCCTGACTTGAAAAAGAAAGTTAGTTTGCCTTGTGGGTGCTTGTTTACTCTAAACTATATTCGGAGTTAAGTAAGATTTACACTACTCTCTGGTAAATGTGTGTAGATCGCAGCATTAGTTACTAAAACAATAACAAGGCAAAGGAGAATATTTTTTTAAAATATGCATGCAAATGTATCTTTGGCTGTCTGATGCTGTTACATCCTCAAGACATAATGTTATAAAAACTTTAAAAGAATGAATTTAAATTTTTTAAAATATGAATAAGTGAAACCTAAAGTATTTCATTCATAATTGCTTTTCATGAAAAATCCTGTCCCTGCTCTGGGAATTTAATATCATTACTTAACTGTTCAGTGACCTAAATGTACTATGTGCATTCTCAAAGGTTTTCATGATTAAGGACTAGCAATGTTGTACTAAGTCATTGCTATATAGAATGTCTTCCTATGTGTGAATGCCTTACTATTTAGTTGTATGTGATTATGCTCTACTCTAAATTAAAGAAGTACCTTTATAGGAGAAAACATGGCAAAGTTACAATCAAGTTGTGATTCATGCTGTTATGTTTTCTAGCAAGTTTTCTTTTCCTTTGATAGCTACCTGGGAGGCATACATTGCTTTTTATCCATGGTCAGACAGGCCTGGGGGATGATGCCACAAATCACTATAAAGAAATGGTCAGAGCTTACTTTTTCCTCCTTCCTTCCATTATAATTTCCAATTAGTTTCAATCAGTGCTTGATAGGAATGTTTTTGAAACTTCCCTGAGGAATTTACTAAGTCTTATAAAGACCTTGATCTTCCTTCTAATTTCCTCTGATGATTTGTCTGCGGGAAAAAAACCTCTTATTTTTTTTCTGAATTGCACTTACTGCATATTTTTTATCAGCAGTTTTTGTTTGTGAATGGCATACCTTCCATGGGCAATTCACTCAACAAGGTGAAATCTTGCCATTCCCTGTAGGGCAGGGCCGTAGCCAGGATTTTGATTCGGGGGGGGGGGGGCTGAGTTTGGTTCAGGGGGGCTGAGACTGGGTGGAAGAGGGTCTACCCTAGCAAACCTTTTGTATTGTTATCCCAATAACCCCATTAATGTGGGATATAATGAGCATGGTGATCAGATCATGATATGAATAAACACAACAGTTTAAATAATGTACCACTAAGGCCTTTTCGCGGACCACCCTGAGAATTTCGGGGGGGCTGAAGCCCCCTTAGCCCCCCCTGGCTACATGCCTGCCGTAGGGATAAACAAGGTGAAATCATAATGGTTTTCCTCATTAATAACTTTTGGCAATTTTTATCTGATACTTCAGACTAAAATTTAGAATATGGTTCACACATTGTGTGTACTGTGGTCCATTCAAGCATTCCTTGAAACTCAGGCTAGATCTACACCAGTGGTTCTCAACCTTCCTAATACCATAACACCTTAATATAGTTCTTCATGTTGTGGTGACCCCCAACAATAACATTATTTTCATTGCTACTTTGTAATTGTGATTTTGCTACTATTATGAATTGTAATGTTAATATCTGACATGTAGGGTGTATTTTCATTCAGTGGACAAAATTTGACACAAATACCTGATACTTCCAAATTTGAATACTGGTGGAGTCGGTGGGAGGGATTGATTTTGTCATTTTGGAGTTGTATTTGCTGGGATTTATAGTTCATCTGCAATCAAAGAGCATTCTGAACTCCAGCAATGATGGAATTGAATCAAACTTGGCACACAGAACTCACATGACTAAGAGAAAATACTAGAAGGCTTTGGTGGGCAATGACCTTGTGTTTTGGAGTTGGAGTTCACCTACAACCAGAGAGCACTGTGGACTCAAACAATGATGCATCTGGACCAAACAAGGCATGAATACTTAATATGCCCAAATGTGAACACTGGTGGAGTTTGGGGAAAATACACCTTGACGTTTGAGAGTTGCAGCCCCTGGGATTTAGTTCACCTACAACCAAAGAGCATTCTGAACCCCAGCAATGATTGAATTCGGCTAAACTTCCCACACAGAGCCCCCATAACCAACAGAAAATACTGTGTTTTCTTATAGTCTTTGGCGACCCCTCACATTCCCCCCAAGGGTCCTGACCCCCAGGTTGAGAAACACTGATCTACACTGCTCTGTTTTCCAGTATAGAAGGGACCTCAGTTTCCACTTAGAGGGGCAATTCCTTGCTCAAAAACAGCCCCTATGTTGCAGATGTTTGACTCCTCATGCAACTGTTGGAACATTGTTTTAAGGAGAGTACTGAAAAATTCTAACTGAACCATACTGGATGAATGATTTTATTACCTATGCAGCCTAGTTACTTTATGTCCAGCTGTAGCCAAATGCATTCAGAGCAAGGGATGCATCCAGAGTCAGACAGATAGGGCTCAATCCACTGGGAATTTCTCTTGATAAAACATAATTCTAGTTAATAGGTTTAGGTCACCTTGTTGCCCAGGGGCGGATTTACCATTAGGCAAAGTAAGCACCCGCTTAGGGCGCCACGTAGTCAGGGGCGCATCTGGCCGCCAGGTTCCACGCATGTGCCATTGCTGCAAAGGAACTCCAGCTGGACTGAGACGCCAATCGCCCAAAATGCCCCGGCTCCATCCCGGCTGCAAAAAGTTCCTCCTTTTCGGCCTCACTTAGGGCAATTGGTATCTTGGTCCATCTGGAGTCCCTCCGCAGCAATGGCGCATGCGCAGAACTAGCTGGCCCAGCGCATGCGCGCCCGGCGTGCATGCGCACGCTCCACGAGGCCGGAGAGCGAGGGGGCGCCAAAATAATGTTCGCGTACCATTTTAAATTACCTTAGTCCAGCCCTGCTTATACCTGTTGTTAACCGGCGATTTGGGGGGGGGGGCAAAATAATGTTCGCTTACCATTTAAAATTACCTTCGTCCGCCCCTGCTGTTGCCTGTGGCTGACCTGAGATACACCCCAATATATCTCCTGTCTAACTAATCCATAAATGACCAAATGTCTGCTGATTGTTGTGCCAATTTGTTTTGGCTGAGAAAGTTGAAGATGACAATCTCTGAATGCCAGTGTATGACTTATTTTATATTTTCTTGGTGATTTCATGTATGCTTGGAACTATTGTGGTTTCTTGGCTCCAATTGCCAGACTTCTCTAGTGTGGGTGGCCCACGGTTATGCTGATGACAATTCTGATTATTACAGATTTGGAAAGCATGACCTGAGATTCAGGTGGTATGAATACTTATGGTATGATCAATCGAAAACAAATGTTGAATTTAATACTTCTTAAGACATATCGGATTAAGAATATGGAAAAGATGCAAACCCAGGCTGTTCCCTAAAATGCCACTTTGGGTTTGAAACCAATAAGCATTTCAAAGGAAGGAAACAACAGCAAAAGAAAGGTGGTTTGTTTTATAAAACTTTTTAAAACTTGGCCAGGGTCAATATTGAATTAAGTCAAATGAACAACTATTGATAGAAAGCTACCATTTTCAATGGCATTCTTACAGGCAAGTATTTGAAAGACTTAAAATGGATAAGAAAATGTACAGTGTGAACTGGAATAAATCAGAATTTGAGATGCAATTGTGCTCAGATGATACAAATTTGATTGATAAGGTGTATAAACTTTTTTTAAAAAATGTAACACATTAAACACTGTATGATAAAGTGGGCACATAATTTTGAATATTATATACAGATGGAACCGTGGGAAAATATGGTCAAATCTGAGAATGAAGATTGTAGTAGAGAATTAAAAATATAGTTTTGTATGCCCTTTAGTCAAATGGATTGATCCAGGAGGCAATGAGAAGAAAATAATACATGTATAATGAAGAGAAGGAGGAGGATTTTCCATGCTCCATGACATTGATAACCCCATATCAATATCCAGATCTTAAAGATAAAGGTATTTACTATTGTATCCCCAAGAAATGGGGAAGTTTGTGCCAGTGATTTGGTACTGAGAAAGCAGTTAGAAATCAAGGCCAGACTTGGAGGAGAGTTTAGGCTCAGTTCTTAATGGCTCAGTGTTCTGCAAACCCGAACAAATTAGTTTTCAAACCTCTCCATTCTAAAGTCTGTCACTATCACTATTAACAATTAGTCAAGGTGAACTGGACAAAAGTTTATTGATCCCAAGTCAAATTATTATTTAGAAAGCAATTTGTGGTCCATTTCAAACATGCTTTGGTCAGTTTAAGCAATTTATCTGTGTTAGTAGTCACCATAGTATACAGGACTTAGGACACAGCTATTAGTTTTCTTCAATATGACCCCACTACCTTTAACTCACTACATGAAGTTAAAGGAGCTGGTTACTGAAAGGCTGGCTACATAAAACTTCATTTAAGTGAATGATCTTTTCCAGAAACAAGAAATTTACAGGACGACCCTGAAGCAGGGTGAAATGACTTATTTCAGGCAGCATCATGAGCCAACGATGTTTGAAAGAAGCAGAAAGACTTGTAAAAGTGATTTAAAAGTCTACAACAGGCTAAGGAAGAGTGGGGGAACCAATGCCAGCACTCCTGAAAATCAGTGCTTCTTTTCAAAGACCAATTCAGTTTGAAACTGCATTATATAGTCAGTGTAATTCTCCCTGATTTGCCCTGAGCAAAATCCAGCTTTTCACATCATGGAGAGGAGTGGGGTTCCCATAACCCAGGTTGTGTTTTTTTCATATCTGATCCTGAGGAGAAGGAATCAGAGGGTGAGGCTGCACACATAAAATATACATGGGCTGATGAGATTAAACTGGGGTGAGCCACTTTATGCAGCTGGACCCTGATTTTATTTTTAAAAAACAACACAGAGAAGGTTCAAATTCTGCAGCAGGATGTTAAGGCAGTGGGATGGCCATCCTGGATCTCTATGTCGGATCAAGTCTGCACAGGATCATGTTCCCACTGCCATTCCACTTGCTTGGGTTCGGGTAGCTTTGGCACAGTTGAAGCCTGTACCAAGCCACATTATGTGCTTATAGAGAAGAGTGCGTAGATTCCCTGGTACTTTTAGGAGTATTTTGGAGGGAGGGAGTGATATTGCATCCCACAATGGACTCGGAGTGAAACTGGATCCCAGACTCACTGAACATACTGAACTCTGTCTATATTGACAAAGTTGCTGGAAATAGTGAAGACAGTACCATATGTATTTATGTATAAGTTGACCATGTGTAAGTTGAGGGCAAGTTAAGGGGGCAAAATTATGAGTATGACTTGTGGCTAATTTGAGGGTCATTCAATGAAGAGGGGAAAGCAAAGCACTAAGCCCACCTCAGAAAGCCAGCTTCCCTTAAAAACTAACACTATTTCCCCATCAAAAAGGCCTGAACTGATGACACAGCAGAGAGATGGGGGGGGGGGGGGTGAGAATTTCTAGACTTGCATGTGAGTACTTACGGTAATTCTATTTGATGTATTTCAGGTTTGTGATGATGTACAGATTTAGTTTACTGCATGCTTAAATGTCATGAGTTTATCCTCTCAGAAAAAATGATTGAGCAAATATCCTCATAAATAAATCTAATAAATCTAATAAATCAGTCAATTGCTCAAATTTACATCAATAGGCAGGACAACACTTATTAGACAAGGTAAAGCTTATTATCGCTTAACAGTGGCACCCAGGGGAATTAACTTTAACTGCAGAAGAAGGAGGTGTAGAATTTGGGAAATACAGATTAGCAACTAGTAAATAGGTGAATTGGAAGTAGGGGAAACATCTTTTCCTAACTTGTAGAAACTGTTAATGCAGTTTTCAAACAGTTTTCCATTTGTTGCTGCCAATAGAAAAGTGATATTTCACATGTGCTATAATCATATCAAGCTGTGGACTGGTTCATTATCCTCACCGCTTCTCCTGGTGCATCATTTCTGTGTGCCAGGAAAGCTCCGGCAGTAGTTTAATGGTGGCCGGGTAAGTTCTTTTACTTTTTCTTCCATTTTTAAGGAGTATCTCCCTGTCTTCCTGAAAGGTTCTGAGAGGCATGTGGATACTCCCCCACCCCAGAAAAGCACATGCTTTCTTGGGCATGTGTGTACTTCAACCTGGGCACAATCATATTATTTTTAAACTTAATTGTTCTTGGGTTAAAGGGCTGTGTCGAATCTTGACTAAAACACCTTATGATAGGTTCACTTTAGGGTTTCCATATGTCAGAAATGGCATGAAAGCACACATTAATAATCATGTTGACATAACCAACCTAGGAATGGAGGTTCAGTAAGGACATTTTCAGACTATAACCTAACCAATCATATCTCTTCTCTAAAATGTATAATTTTCAGAATTTATCAAGGAAAACAACACTGGCTTTGAGTTAATTTAATCAGTAAGTTTGTAGTCTAGATATGTTCAGTTTAAATATGTTCAAAATGAAGTACATCAGCACACAAGAGGATAGAGTAGTATAAAATTTTAGTATACTATTGTGTGTGTATAATTGTATATTTTAGACTAATTCTTGTAATTTAAGCCAAAATAAGAGCAGGGAGTGGAGAAAATGAAGTGACCTGTTTGCTTTCTCAGTTCTCTGTCTTGAAGATTGCTGTGGATGGGTAGTTTCAAGATTTTATAAGTTATGATGTGTTCATGATTTACTGCACTTCTCTCATTATTCCTGTCTCCATTCCAAATGAATCAGACTGATTAGAATACCCATACTTATTGTCAGAAAAGTAGAAACTTTTTTAAGTGTACAAAGTTCACAATCTCGGGGAACAATTTATCTCAAAGCTTGTAAAACTATTAGCCAACCTAAGATTATTAATGATATTTCCCAGCCAAGCAAATAGAATTGATCCTAGTTCATATATACAAATTGTTCAGTTAATAATTGCAATATTACGGTAAGGTTTGTCATTGTGAATCGCATCCTACAGATAGAACTTAAATGTAGCTTTAAACCAGGGCTCCTGATCATGCTATCATCTAGATGTTATACTGAAACTCCCACCGCTCTTTCCCATTGACTGTACTAGCTAGGAATGCTGTAAGAATGCTGCAATTCAGCAACAACTGAAGTTTTGCATGATTCCTTTCCCTGATTTATACCATTTGATCCTCAATACTAATCATTTGAGCCATTTCATACATTCAGTTGTTAGTCATCAAGCACAGAAGAATCAAATGGCCTACATACATATTTAAAAACTAAATCTGAAAATACCTGCATTCTTTGGGACTAGCATGATTACAGTATTGCTTCTTTAGAAAGTAGTTGAAGCAGAGCGAGACAGGGAGCGATGGAGGCTTTGGAACTAGTGAACCTGGCCATGTGGTTGGCAATGATTGCATTTCTATTTAAATGTCACAGAAGGACCAAAATAGCAGCTGAGTCTGGTAGACAAATATAGCTACAGGCTGTGCCTTTTAGATGATGGATACAAGGAGAGAAGCCTCATTGCCGTAGTAATGTCCCTGAGTTTTGTCAGGATGAAAATGAGAGAACTTGAATCCATCTTGTTTAACTTGTCTAAAGGAATAAATTACTGGACATGGGGTGATTTTGTACTCACAAAACCAAATCAGAGCCCAGTGTCTTCATGTAACATGCCTCGAGCATTTTGTTGAGGAACATGACATGTGGCTACTAGGGCAATTCATAGATATATAGATACAGCTATAGTGATTGTGATAGAACAGCTCTCAGCCTTGTCTGTTACAGGCAGGCATCCCTCCTGAACAGCTGCATTTGTTTCTCTGTGGGTGGCCCCGGCGGTTACAAACATAACAATTTTGAAAATTTATTCCTAAAGGGGGATGAGACACAACAGGGCTGGTAGAAGATATGTTGTTGCCTGAGGCAATGAGCAAAAGTGCATCCTCCTTCTCCATGCACAAAACCTAACTGGACTGACAATTGTATCTTTCCTCAGCACTGCTTGAGGGGACATAAACAGAAGACAACAGGTGGGACAGTGAAATACAGCTGTTTCCTATAACATCTTGCTGTTGACTCTAAGGTTTTGCTGCCTGAGGCAACTATTTACTTTCACCTAATAGAAGTGTCCAGAAAAGCTCAAGGCCCCTATGACAGTGATGCAATGAAGCCCTGTTGGGTTTTATTACAGACCTCAAAGGAGTTTTCCATGGTGCTGAATTCTAGTCCCAAAAAAAGGGTTAGAACATTGAACAGCTTATTTGGAGTCTGGAATAAAAATAAGAATGAATTCGCTACATCACTCATAAGGAATCTCCAGTTGCCTCTGGTTAAGGTCAAACATGGGATACAATGAGTACAATTAAGTTATGTGTACACTGGCAAAGTGCCCATTGCTATACCTGAGTTCAGCAGATGTTTAGTGGCATCCCTTCCTTCTTTTATGTGGAAAGAGTGTTATTTTAAAGTGTGGCTTTACATTCCCCCGTTCTCTTTCTTCAATAAATTTCATATATTCATTTTCCCCTTTTCTATATGTATAGCTTTAAAAAGTCAGTATTTTTTTTATTTACTGTAAATCTAGCAAGGGGAAATCAATAGCGATGGGTCAGCTGAGTTTCTAGGAGGTTTGCAAGTGTTACCAAAGTTCTCATTGAAGCACCTTGAGAAACAGCTGAAAAGTTCGGGTTTTCCAGGGACACAGGAAGAGGAAGGAGCACTCTCAAGAGCAGTGACACAAAATGGTGTTGGATTTCTTGTACCAAAATTGCTTTGCCTTTTGGTGTAGCACTCGTACACAGCAAAGAGTTTGCTGTGTCTGCTGTATAAATATACAGGAGGTCAAGTAGGTTGTGTAAAGGATGAATGTGGCTTGCTAGAGTCATTCTCAGGTACACTGTAATATGAGAAGAGTTCCAATGGATCAGACCAAAGTCTCTCTAAACTAGTACTCAATTTTCTACAGTGGTCAACCAGATGTTCCTAAGTCTTCAAACAAGACATTATCTCATATTAATGTAAAATCATTCTTATTTTCTTTAATGAATGACTACCTAGATATGCTGCATAGTCACATGGGTTGCTGCAGCCTACCTTTGCGTTTGTTTTCCCATAAGATGGTTTTGTTATTGTTCTATTGTGTTTTTCAATGAACCTAGTATTGAACTGGATGGCCCACAAGGTCTCTTTCAACCCTATGATTCTAAGAGCAACTTTTTTATGTGAACAAATATAACATAGCAATTGTCACATTTACAGTATATGTGAGAAAAACTACTCTAGAGGACTATAGTAGTATGGTCAACCCTGTAGTTTTAGTAATTGCCAATTGACAGATGGAAATGAAATTTGTAAGAGCAACGTCAAATTTAAAGTTGGGTTTCTAGAGCACAAAACAAATTGGGATTTATTGGAAATGTGGAGGGCAGAGAAAGATACACCCAAAAGTTTCTTGAAAGTTGACCTAGGTTTATCTGACAAGCTTGGCTTAAAAGGAAATTGAAAAGGAAAATGAATGAGGAAATGAAAGGGAAGAAAATAAAGTATCAACCTCCTCCTCTTCCAGTTCTTGATAGACTATACGTTGAAGCTTGTGTAGGAGGAGTATTTTGCTATAGTGCCAATGACACAAATCAGAAATTTTAGATGTTAAATTTAATTGAGGACAACATTTTGTGTATTTTACAATATTGGGCAACATGTATAGGAGAAATGCTAATTAATTCTAATTGCTATATTGTCTCGTCCATGAATTAAACATGCTGGTAATAAAATCTGGATTTAAAATTAGTATACAATTCTTCTTGAGCTTTGCCAGGAAGCCTTCTTTTAAGAGGTCAATATTTCTCTCTGGTTTTAAAAATTCATTAGCTGCTCCCAGTGATGCTCTTCATAGACTATCATGACCTCCCCACAAACAATCCATCTGATGCTTCACAGTTCAAGATTTATTCTACTCAAATTTTGCATGTGATAGATTTGCTCAGGAAACAGTGTTTTTGTACAGGAAATGAACTCTTTATGTAGAAACATTATTTTATACATGGAACATGCTGCTTCTAGCACAGGAAGGGACCAAAACAATGACTTTATTCCCTTCCACCTAAGTAGAATATTATGGCAGCTTCAGAATTATGTCTATCTTCAGGATAAATGTGTTATCACCCAAGACCTTCTGATACTTTCATTCGTTGTACACTTTTGGATGCAAAAGGAGTTTTGGACTCAGGACAATAATACTGTGTCACAAAATACTTCCACTGTTCTTTGCAGAGAATAATGCCATAATGGTCAACATATATATCAACTCTTAGATCAGCAAGAAATAACTTGTGTCCCCTCCCCACTAACTACATTTTGTATTGCTAAAAAAAATCAAGGCACCTAAAATCCCACCAGCCCCTATCCCTTCTATAAAGAAACATGGGCTCTACTGCTTTTACTTACTGGCATCATCTAGGGGTGGTTGGTGCAGGATATTATTTTCTGCTCAGAAATAATGTCACCTTGCATCTATCTGATCAAGGGAAAAGGATGATGCAACTTTTATTCCAGTATCTGCAGGGTTACACAATACATGAGAGATATTTTGCCACCCTGGATTACTCTTTTAACAGAAGGAAATAAAGTAGAGAAATTCAAATCAACTTTCTCTTGACATGGGGCCCAAGGATGCTTACGTCAGAGTTTAAGAAGATAGGGCTAAAACTTAAAGATTAAAAAGTTAAAATACAATTAAAATACAAAAAGTGATCAAATTAAAACACTGCTAATTATAAAGTACAACGTAATGTAAAATGTAATAATAATTATAAAAATGCAGCAGAGTGCTCCATAACAAAACTTTTATTGTGAATTAATCATTCAATGCCAGCTTAAAAAGGAATGTAGATGAAAGCAGAGCTGTGATAGGGATGGTTTAGCTTTACACTGAAGGACATTCCATAGACATAGAGTAGCCTCTGTGAACACCTTTTCATATTGTATTGCCAGATAAACCTAAGGATTTTAGGACTTGAGTAGATTGATATAAGTAGATGTATTCTTTCACTATTGCTTTGAGCTCATTGGTAGGTAGGATATAAACATGATTCAAATATATTAAATAAAATGATGCTAAATATTTGGCCACTTCCATTTAGTGGCATAACTATAGGCCAAACCAACATGTATACTTATGGGGGACTTTGCACAATGAGGTATCTAGTTTCACCTTGTACAATATCTTTCCTCTTTCAGTGTAATAGCAAATGGATGGCATCAGGGTTCTGCTCTAACTTCATCCACCTATTGATTGGTTGCAGGAATGCACCCACACACAGCTTGGCTGCTTTTCACCTGGGAAAAAGAAGCAGTTGCTGTCTGTGCTCCCCTACTTTTAAGTATCTTGGTGCATCCAGATAGCATCTTGGTCTCTGTGTTTAGGAGCATCAGGAAGAAACCCCTGTACCAGAATATGTTGGCAACAGACTTATTAAAACAATGCACACCTCTGCTCATTTGTAATTGCCTTCAGCACTGTGTATGTGTAAAATCTGTTAGAAAGAGGCATGGGAGTATTTCATAGAGAAAACAAAAGAGCAGAAATATGAGGCTAGGATTTCAGTGCTATCATCACACACAGCAAAGCTCTGAAAGATGCAAAAACAAAAAGGAAAGTTCTCCTGGCAATTGCAGGATGTGTGTGTGTGTGTGTGTGTGTGTGTATTTGTCAAGCATGCCACCTGTTCCTAAGATTGCAGTCAATTGGTTTTTTATATTGAAAAGAAAAGAATGGTTTATAAAATACTGGGTTCATAGTCTCCTATAAATCCCATAAAACTGAAAGGCAGTGTTGTGCTTTGTAAACAAGGCCAGGAATGCTGGGATTGTTTGCACTGGTTGGCTTTGTATTCCAAGTGTGATGTTGAAATTGTTAGTTTGTAGACTTGCAAGTTGTTAAAATGGTTATTGCAACTTCTCAATTTCTCTCTCTTTATCTCCCCCCCCCCCCACCCTTCCAATTTGGTTTGGTTTTCAGGAAACATTTTCTTTCTCTCTCAGTACCTTAGGCATATGCAATGAAGTAGAAAATATATGCTCTTCAGAAACAATCTTCTTTATTCCCTTATTTGGAGACAGAGGCACTTATCATTGAGGTGGCAAATGTTACTTTTGCCACAGGAAGGTGAATCCATGATAATCTTTGGCTTGTTTAATGACCCAATGCACATGTGATAAGAGAACACTCTTTCAGAATGCATTTGTCAGTGTATTGTATGTGTCTCATAATGAGATCATGATTCATCTCTTCGAGACATGGAGAAACTACCATTGAAAACTATTACTTATGTGGAACTATCACTTATGTTCTCAGCCCATGCCCTTTGTCCTGGGGCTTCCTGGATCACCAAAAGGCATAATTTCTCTAAAAGGATCAGTATTTCATGGAAGAAAGTAAAATGAGGTCACAGGGTTCATAAGGTCAGAGAGCTGGTGATGTGAAGGAAATAAAGTTGATAGCAGTATTGACAGAGATGTGATAAACACAGGGTCATAGCTGTGTTGTTATTTATGGGGCGGGGGGAGCAAATGTTGGACCCAACCTTGTCAAGTGCTGTCACTCTATTTCTTTAGCTTTACAGGCAGATTTTTTTTGCTGTGCCAGACTCCAGTATGCCTTGCCTTGCTTGCACCTTTGTTGCTGCTGCTGCGTGTTTTTAAATCATTTCCAGCTTTTGGCAATCCAACGTGAACCTTCACAGTCTCCTTTGCAACTTCCTACAGCACAAAGAAGAGTAAATCATCATGTTTCAGCAACTGTTTAAGCAAAACTAGCAGTATGTATGTGTGAAATGCAACAACCACATCAGGCAAGCTTTGCATAGGTAAACATTAGAACTGCCTAAAGATAGCTTGAAAGCAATAGATCCCTGGTTGCCAGAATACAACCAGGGATGAGGTTTTCTTGTATCAGCTTCCACCTTTCTTATAATTCCTCTTTTGAAGGCAGACTTATCTATTCTCATCTTTCCTTACTACTGTATTTTGCTATTCACAAATGCACAGTAAACGACTTTGTAGGCACACATAACTACAATCAGATGAGCTAGAAAAGAATCCCATTATTGCCAAACACAGATTTTCTTACATTATTTACTGCACATACATAGCTTCATTCCAGTATTAAAAGCCTGTGTTTTTCCAGCAGTCCTTCACCATCCTCCTAGTTCTCTTCCTGCTTTAAAAATCTAGGTAGTCTGAGCATAAAGGTTAAAAGAGGTGGTTCTTGGGCATAAAAAAGTATGTAAAAAGGAACTTATTCAGCCATATCTACACTGCCCATTTAATGCAGCTTCAAGCTATTTCCAGAATGTGGCAGCTAGGCTATGCACACCATGAAATTGTGCTGCAGCACATTTTAAGACCAGTAAGTTGACACAATCAAAGTTGGGGAAAGTCTAAAATAGAAGCTCTTAATTTGCATCAGAACACTGTACAATATATCACATTGCATGGCAAAATTGGCTCTGCAGAATGTGAATCACTGTACAGACCCCCGAAGTGCCTCACTGATGTGTACATGCACATTACAGAAGAGGGAGTTGAACAAGATCCATTCTCCACAAGCTGTGGATGTTATGGATCCGACAACTGGTTTGAGGCCAACCTTTGCAGGGATATAATCACCATCTAGGCCATGAATTCTAAAACTTTCTCTACATATGACTCCTATCTGGCTGAGAAATTTTCATGTGGCCCCACATATATAAGATAGGTATACAAATCAAACATTTGCTATTTCGGTGTGATTGGTTTTTAATGTATTTGGGTTGTTTTGGTAATTCTATGCTTATGTTTTGTGTACTCTGTATGTTGGTGTTTTGCTGTTTGAAAACTGCCCTGAAGTAGTTGTCTTCTTCTTCTTCTTCTTCCTCTCCTTCTTCCACTATTTTTTTTAAAAATATTTGGAGGGTTTTTAAAAGCAATTTTTCTCATCCTCTATGCAAATAATTCAAAAGGTTATAAACTCTTATGATCAGTGCTTTCATGGGCAAATATGTCAGCACTAAGGTGAGAAATACACAGAGCTGGGAAGCAAAGGGAAGACAATTAAGATGTATCATCATCACCTACTGCAGTGTTTCCCAACCAGTGTGCCGGGGCACACTAGTGTGCTGTGAGAGATCATCAGGTGTGCCGTGGGAAATTGGAACCTCCAATACCCTTACTTATTAAAGGAGCACCGCTACGTCACAGTACAAAATGCACAATTAATCATGCATAATCACACACAAAAAACACGTTCAAAGTACCCAATCCTGCTGGAGAAAATCAAAAGTCTTACATAAGGTAGTTCGGCGAGGTTGCCACAGAGAGCGGAGGAGTTGCGAACCAGGAAGTAGCGAGTTCACGGAGAGCTCCTCTACAGAAAACTCGCGATATTTGATGAAATAACGGAAGTGAGTGCAAAAAACAAAGTGTATCTTCACAATGTTATCCAATGTCAGTTCCGGGATCCACACAATAACACAGTTAGTTTCCGGACAATTTAAAGAAGCAGCACCATAATCATAGCGACAAGGTAGAAAATCACGTAGATAATCACATATATTCAAACCGCTAGAGGCTGAAGATAGATGTGGCGATGGAATCAAAAGCTGGCATGGGCAAACTTGGACCTTCCAGGTGTTTTGGACTCCAACTCCCACCATTCCTAGCAGCCTCAGGCCCTTTTCCCTTTTCCCCCTCAGCCACTTAAGCAGGAAAGGGTCTCAGACTGTTAGGAATGGTGGGAGTTGAAGTCCAAAGCACCCAGAGGGCCGAAGTTTTCCCATGACTGACAGCTGTTGAGCAAGACCTTCGTGTGTGTCTTTCTGCCATTCCTGCCAGGATATGTTGTGTTCATTGAAACAGGCCCAGGTTTCACACTGAGTGTATAAATACATTTAAAAACATATTAACTATATGTATTACTGTGTTAGAGTGTCATTTTGTGTCATTTTGGTTGGTGGTGTGCCCCAGGATTTTGTAAATGTAAAAAATGTGCTGCTGCTCAAAAAAGGTTGAAAAACACTGACCTATTGTACATGAAAACCTGGGTTCAGAGCAGTTTCTAATTGGCAGGTGTAAAATATATGGTATGTAAGATACCTTTTTATTGCATCTATTTTTTCTTATCTACATAGTCCTTCAGTGTCCTGTGTGTTGCTTTTACTTGTCCAAACCAGGTAGTACTTTCCCAGGCTCCTTTCAGCTTCAGTTCTCTCAAGGTCTGTGTGAAGTCCAGGCTTACATGACAGCTTGTATTAAGCACTTTTAAAATGAATGTTTTTCTTATCATTAATTTCAATCAGTCTGATAATTAAGAACATTCTCTCACTTCTCTCTCACTCTGTCACATGTATTCATAGAAATTCAAGCAAATATTGAGGTTACTGTGGTTGCAAGCTGCAAGCATGTTAATTTCTTGGCAGATGTGTGTGCTGGCACCAGTTTACTAGTAGTTGCCCCCCTGTGCCTACTGTTGACTTCCAAAATGGAGCTATTAATGTGATTTTAATCAACTGAGCTAGCATGACAGATTTATAATTGATCAGGGGTCAGTAAGCAGGTTTTTAAGGCAGAAGAGCAGCAATTGTGGAGGACACTGAAGGTTAACTCATTTTTGCTTGCTAATTTTACACATACCTCATCGAAATGTTCATGAGTGTGCCTTGGAAAACAACAATGCAGGGCTTTTAGGGTTCTTTTATTCACTTATAAAGCTTTTTTTTTAGATTCTAAGAAAATCTTTAGCTGTATAGGTTTGCTTAAATTTAAAAAATGGCTGTTGTTTCTAATCCCCTTGGTGAATTTTTAAAATGGCTTTTGAAGCATTGCTTGTTTATCTTATTTATTTATTGGCTTATAGTTATTGTCATATTGCAGATGAGCTTGTATGAACACCAGAAATACATGGTAAAACAACAACACTGTAATAAATAAAATACTAAGCATCTGTACTGAAGAAGTTGTGTGGGTGTGTGCATGAGTATGCATACCAGAAGAGTTTTAACCTCCAATAGTTCTTTTGTTGTGAAATTCAGCATGGTTCAGAAGGCTTGGCATTCTGATGGACATTATTTTGATGGATCTTTATTATCAAGCTGTCCTTTGATATCAAGCAGCAATAAGATAAAAAGAAAGGAAGTCCTTTATACAGTCATTAGTTAAACTGTGGAAATTACTTCTGGAAGATGTAATGAAGGTCATCGGTTTAGGCAGTAGACAAAGTTATGGAGGACAGTGTTATCCATGCTCACTGATCAGAATTGTTATTGTTATACACTTCACATGCTTCCAATTACCATTCCAAATATCTTGTCCAGAGCCAAACAAATTGTAAAACTATATTTGGGAGATGTATTGTAGAACTATTTTTGGGAGATGTATCTCCCATGAATTCACCTACCTCCATCTTTTTATTTAAAAGAGAAATAATCTAAACTCATATCTACTGCTATATTGTGCAGTAGTTACTTCTATCAAATTTTAGGGTAACCTAAATTGGGTATACTTTGTTTAGAGAAGAGTTTTCTACTTGTGTGAAGAATTAAATGCTTGTGTGAAGAATTTTTAATTGGTTCAAAATCTATTATATTGTTTCTTTTGTACAGTTTTGTTGTCATTGGATTACTTTTTAATATTTTATTATCATAATGACGTTTTATGAAATTACTCTCTCTCTCTCTCTACCCCCTCAGTGCATACACTCATGCATAAATCGTGCAGAATTAGGTTTCTGAATGTTGATTTCACTTCTCACATGAGAGGGATTGTGTTGGGTGCATTTCAGAACCATTTCAGTACCAAAAATCTAAGAACAATACTTTGTGATCTTTTAACAGATAGTCACTGGTGATATAATTAAGAATTATACATTAAGCATGAACAAGATCTGCACTGAGTATGCCATTCAAATATAAACCACCAGATCAACGAATCACAAAAATACATGTGCTCACATTTGTCAAGGCACTGCTTTCTCTCTGAGATTCCTTCCCTTGGAGATTTGAGAGAAGGTGCCATGCACTGAGATCTGGGAATGTGAGATTTCAAATCATGGCTACTGATCTAACCACATTCAGATTGTCTGTGTGTGCAAAGTATATATAAGGAGCTCCTGTTCCTTATGTTTTATGTTGACCCTGATCTTGTGGACAGGCCCAACCAGCCCTAGGTAACATACCTTCAGTCATGGCTGTGATGAAGGTTGCAGTTTCATGTTTCTGGGATGGGATGGGATGGGATACGTTAAGTTGGAGAATGTTAGTATGGATAATGATGACCTAGGGAGACCAATTGTCAAAATCCATATCATCTTTAAAAAGTGAATCTGCTCTTATTGTTTTTGGTCCTTCTCTTGGAAAGGTTTAATACTGCCTCCTTTCTCAGTGTGTGATCCAGGTCACATTTCTACCAGCTTCAGTTTGTGAATGTGTTCATCATTTTGCTTGGTCATGTTTTCCTTAATATTTAGGCCTATTTTTTGTGAGAAATATATCTCTTTGTACAAGGCATTAACATGGAGACTATAGAGCCATGCCCATAGCCCTTGAACTGAATTTAAACCCATTAAAGGAAAAAAGTATGATTATTTTTCTTGTTGTTTTACAAAAATGAGATCTCATGGCTGGGTAATGCTAAACTACTTTTTTTCAGTGATATGTCCAAACAGTTCCTGTAGTATGTTATTTGCAATGTGCTGTGTCTTGGAGGCATTTTGTCTATTGAAATGTTGCTGTTTGGCCACTAGCATAATTGGGCGAAGCAATGATTTAGCAGAAGTGCTGACAAAATGCTCTTTTATGAAATGTAATTACAGATAAGTGAAAAGAGGAGGAAAGCTTTGGCAAGAATCGGTGTTAACTGCTGAACACTAGACATTAGTTATCAGTACTTTCTGTCCTTTGCTGTGTGTGTTTAGTGTCTGGAATTCTGCTGGGAAAGTAATGCTGAAAAGACTTATGGGAACCTCTGTTTGTCCCATTATTGTCACCAGTAGTGATAACCTTCACTTACTTGTCAAAGCTTATGTCCCTACATAAACCATGAAACTTGACCTGATAAATAACTTTATCTCAGTATTATTGTTGTTGCTGTGTGCCTTCAAGCCATTTGCAGCTATGGTAACCCTAAGGAAAACCTATTGTGGCATTTTCTAGCCAAAAAATCTTCAGAAGGAGTTGTCTTTGCATTTCTCTGAGGCTGAGAGTATGTGACTTGCCCAAGGCTGCACAGTGGGTACCCTTGATTGACAAAGGATTTGAATCCATGTCCCCAGAGTTTTAGTCCAGTGCTCAAACCATTTTTCCACATTGGTTTTTAACACTATCTCGGCATAGTGACCCCCAATACTACCTCAGGAGGCCTGCTTCTCCTGGCCACTACTGACATTTTCTCACCCAGATAGTCAAAAAGGCCGGAAGCTGCATCATGGCAGAGAGAATAGAGGGGGCAGTGGGATGAACTAAGATATTCCCTTTTACTATTGTACTCAGAGAATGAGATGGTTCCCTTTTTTGATAAGAGTTAAGGTTCAATACTCACATTGACTTCCAGGTTTTTGGGTTGATTTTTGACTAATGCTTTAAAACTTTTACATGAGGGTACATTTAGGTGCTGTGTTTGAAAGCCAACAATCGGTGAGAAATAAATTGTTATTAGTATATGAGGGATAGATCTAAGAAGAAATATTGTACTTATGTTTAAGAGTTAGGTAAAATGACTAGTAGGAAGTTGTTTGGAGCATTTAAGTCATGGCTGACTTTCATATCATTCAGGAGGAAAGAGACAGGAGTAATGCTGAAGTCTTTAGAGTATGGCTCAAATACTTTTTCAAAAATAAAAGGTAAGACTTAGGACTCTAGTGCACACATTCATCCCTTTCAGAATATCACAGCATGCTGCTTCATATGAACTTAATTCGTATAGCAGTTCAGCAGTAGCTGAATGAAATCTGGACTTTTGGCCTGGTGAAAGAAAAAGAAGTGCTGCATTAGAGATTTTTTGGCAACACACCATTGTATGATTTTCAATAAAGATGTAAAAAACAGACAAAGGCTATATTTTAGCCTATTCATTAATCAAAATGGGACTGTACTCAAACTATCAGAATAGTATGATGTGTAAAGCCAGCCATGAAGGAACTAGACATGACTCTTACATGGAAAGATATATCATCAAACACCAAAGTTAGTCATTCATGCTATAGTATTTCCAATTTCTATGTCTGGATATGAACGTTGGACAGTGAAGAACGATTAAACATTGCAGGTTTCCAACAAAAGCAACAAAAATTCTTTTAAATCTTTTTTTTAGTTTAATCAAGAAACATATTTTATGCTCAGTACAGGAGTGTTGACATATATTATGTAGGGTGGCCTGAGGATGGCTTCCCTTGTTGTATTTCAAAATTGTAAAGAATTCCAAACGTCTTACAACTCTGCAAATATTTGTTGTGCTGGGTTGCATCACAAGAAACTACAGGGTTCTCCAATGTGATCCAGCACTTCTGTCCCTTCAGGAAATATTGAATCACCCTTTTGCTTCCTCTCGTGTGACCTAATCTAGAGATTGGCGGTTGATGTTGGAGTCTGATGTTACATGGAAGGGGCACGGTAAACAATATGTGCAAATAATGATTTTTTACTATTAAAGAAACACCCCTCCCCCTTTGCCTCACCACGAAAGAAAAATGGGTGACCTTCCCTGGACTGAGTATGGCAATGTAACTGTAATAAACAAATCTTAATAATGAAAAATCAAAATGGGAGAATGGGAATAGAACACACCCGTGCTCAGTAATAATTCTAGGCTTTGCCTGGATCTTGCCAAGGGTCTATTAAGCCAAGTGCTCTATTTCTGCTTAATGGTTAGCCGAGGTCCCAACAATTTCAGAAACAAGTGATAAATATTATAGCAATTTTCTCCTTGTTTTGTTTTTTCAGTATGCATTATTCAGAGGTGTCTCAAAATTTACAAACATTGAGTCACAAAATCTAGCATTCAGCACTATGCTGTGATTTGGCACACCTTGTTTGTCTACCTAACTCTACATTCCCTTTATCCCTCCCTCCCTCCTCCCCTCTCTGTACACAATGTATCTCGGCATTACTTCGCGAATGAAGATTCTTAGGAAGGACTCATCCCACGCTTTTTACAAGCACGTTGATGACTAAAAAGGCCAATCTGAGATAGGCAAGTTCGGTTGCAGAAAGCACAGCAGAAAGTCTCCTTGGGTGATGTTGTTTCCAAGTTGAGGTTCTTTCGGCATTGTTGTTTCTCTTCGAGACCCATTCGGCGTGTCTTCTCGAAAGAGGCTGCAGCATTTTGGAAAGTGCATCTCCATGCCTCCCAATGTGAGGCCAGGGTGGATCGTTGCTGGTGATCAGTCTGGCCGAGCCTGAGATTTCGTCACATAGTCAGTGTATATTTAGGATTGTGTGAAGACAGCGCTGATGAAAGCGTTCGAGGAGTCGTAGGTGTAATACACAATGTAATTCATCTGTTTATATGTCTCTTTCATTTGTACTGCAAAGATTGATAAAGCTATCAT
Organism: Anolis apletophallus; assembly: GCA_030556195.1. Classification (NCBI taxonomy): domain Eukaryota; kingdom Metazoa; phylum Chordata; class Lepidosauria; order Squamata; family Anolidae; genus Anolis; species Anolis apletophallus. The sequence continues at coordinate 92,179,358 of JARBWK010000012.1, read as the reverse complement.
AGTTACCTGTCTTGGTTCTTAAACACTGCAAGTTGTCACAGTGATAGGGTAACGAGTATGATCGCTGGGGTTAAGTGGTTGGATAACTCTATAGCACTGTTGCTCAAACGTTGCTTCTCCATTGCACCAATGATAAGAGACAAAAACTGCTGTGAACTTTGCTAATGTACAAAGGAGTAGAGTTAACCGAGTAAGGTCAAATTGTGGGATTTCAGCTCCCACAATTCTGAACACCTGGTAAGATGAACTGAAATCCAACACTCCTGGAGAAGCACAGTTTGAGAAAGATTATTCTGTTTATGAAAACTTTGAGGGATATAATGCCCAAGAGTTTTCTACACAAATGGCACACTTTTCAAGGAAACTAGGACTCAGAGAAATGGGTTCAAATTACAGAAAGGGAGATTCCACCTGAACAGTAGGAAGAACTTCCTGACTGTGAGTGCTGTTCAACAGTGGAACTCACTACCTTGGAATGTGGTAGAAGCTTCTTCCTGTTCTTTTAAAGAGAGGCTGGATGGACCTCTATTGATGATACTTTGATTTTGCTTTTCCTGCATGGCAGGGGCTTGGACTAGCTGGCCCATGTGGTTTCTTCCAACTCTGTGATTCTATGAGGGGGGCCAAATAGAAAATATCCATGAATTTGTGTACAGAACAATTTCCCCAAAGTCAACTGAAAGTACAAATATCAAACATGGGTTTTCAATGTAATGTTTGTGAAGCTCTAAGGACAATGGTTCCTAGGAATTATATGATGAGGTTGCAGAAACAAGCTATAGTGGAATAGATAGAAGGAATAACAATCTGAATTGGGGCAAGTAGTGAAAGGCTGCCCAAGGTTTGCAGCATGTGCGGTGTGAGTTTGCATGGGTTTCATTTTGTAATACTTAGATTTTGATACTACTTGTAGCAATATCTAGGGTAATTCCCATTCCTAAACTTCAGTGAAGCTTATGAAGAAGTGCTTTCTGAGTCATATCATTTGGTGTTTCTGCAACATTCTGCTACAGTTTCTGGATACTGTACTTGGAACTTCTCTCCTTTTGATCTTGGAGCATACCAGATGTAGTTGAGCATTATTCATGTTTTAGCACTTCACTATCTGCTCATATTTGAAAATTAGGAAGTTATCAGACTGTAAATTGGAGTTGATTTATGTGGCTGGCTCGTATCCCAAGCATTCAGGCAGTGTAAAGAAGGGGGGCAACTCGACAATGACTGATGCAACAAAGTCACTGAAAAGAATGAACAGGTACAGATTTCTTTTTTCCCACTGCATTAACTAAAAAATTCATGATACCTTCATCCATTATTTAGCTAAAATTCATTTTCTCTAGTCAGAAGAGAGTTAATATACCTAATGATCAGTGTTTCTTTTTTAGTAGCTCTGATGAAATTACATGTCAACTATAGTGGGTTTTGTGTAACAAAAGAAAAGATGGGTTAAATTTTGCAATTATAATCAGTCATTGACCCATAAAACTTTTATTCCCCCACCCTTTATTGTTTACAGCACCTTTTTCTTCAGCTTCCCTTTGGATTATGTTGTGAAAGTGACTGAAAGTTTGTTGAATTATCTTCAGTGTTTAAGTTTGTTTGCATCTCGGGTCTACTAGCTTATAAATGAGTTTTCGTTTTGGAGCACAGATGTTTTCTTGGCTTATCCTGGCCAAATTATTTTTAATCCTGTGGTGCTTCAGATTATTTTTGAGGTGGAAAATTGGGACATTCACTCAGTTTTTACTTTCCATAGCAAACCATCTTTTAATGGCCACATTGGTAATTGTACAATTCATTAGGAATAATCTGAATTAAATTTTAGAGAAGCACTTCAGTTATTGAAGGGTGGGATCCGTGGTTTAGAACTACTCTTATGCATTCTCAATGGATTCATCAGAACTCCCTGTTGGATATCAAGAAGCTATAGCATATGAGGTTGAGAATTTGACAAAATTATAATACCACAGAGCTACCATCCCTTCCCACTTTATACCAAATGATAAGACAAATTAGGTTTGATTTAATGGGTGAGATTTCCATGACATAATGTAACATTTGAATATGGCCCTAATGCTCTCTTTCCACATCATGTAAGTGTGACCAACTAGTCAAAATGTACTCATTTCCTTGGTTGGTCCTTTTTTTTTAAAGTAAGACTCTCTGCAATGAAAACCAATCTCTTTTCAATGTGTTCTAAAAAGGTGCTGTTTGTTCCATTTCTCTAATGGCCAATTCTGGGACTATGAATGTCAATATTTCATTGAAACTGAGGAAAGTGTGACGAGTACTGAAAGAAACACATTTGGATATGAAGAGTGATTAACAATTCCCTTGAGAATAAGGCAGACAGAATGGATGCAATACTGTCTGGCTTGTTATTGCCATAACAGTACAGGCTGGATTTTTCCCCTCAAAGCGAAGCTGAATAATTTGAAATAGAACTGCATAAAGGGAGATGTAGGGCACAGAATATCCCTTCCATGGTCATGACATGGTGATCAGCAAGGTGACCTCCTAACCAATGCTGTGCATGTAATTCTTAATACATCATGAGCTGAAAAAGGTGAAAACTCTTCCAGTTTCTTCACTCCGATCTGCATGGTATATTAAAATATAAAACATTTCTCTAGCACCCGGGGGACTGAGAAAAAGACATCTCCAGCTTACGCTTTTGTGGAATCAAGTACACTTCATCAGATATTTCTGAGGAAGTAAAATCCACAAAAACTATGTAACACTCAGTAACAGATGCTACAGAATTCATGTGTATATAACAAAAGTTTAACATTGCTGTTTTTTAAAAAAACATTTCTACAACACTGTTCCTTGCACTTGCCTTTAGCAAACAAGTTTTACTTGTTCAAAGTCAAAATCCCCATCAAACAAAGAAACAGTGTAAAAAGTTATGGCATCACAACTGCCAAAGAGAAGATTGAACAGCTGTGGACCTATTTTCTGTTTGGAGTTAAAATAAAATATTAAACTGTAAGTGGCCACCAGAATTACAGTATTTATATACCGCCTTTCTCACCCCTGGGGGGGGACTCAAAGTGGGTCCCAATTAGAAATAAAAAATAAGCAATAAGCAATGCAAGTAGGGGAAAGCAGGGGGAAACATATTTAAAATATTAATTGCTACTTCTGGAATGGCAGTATACACCTTTGGAAACAGTAAAAGGCTGATTTTTCCTGGTGGAGGGAGAACCTAGGCATGTACTTTGACCTTACTCGGTTAACTAGGCATGTACTTTGACCTTACTCAACACCTTTGTACATTAGCAAAGTTCACAGCAGTTTTTGTGTCTTATCATGGGTGCAATGCAGAGGAATCTGCAGCAGTTTGAAGAACTGATAACCATGTGGTTCTTGTGAAGGCTGTTCTAAAGCTTCCCGACTCATGGGACAGCCCTGATTTGGCTCCATGCAATTTCTTTCTCCAAGCTAAAAACCCACCTCAAAGGGCATCATTTTGAGACAGTTGAAAATGCCCAGGCAGCTGTGATGAGGCCTTTGAAGAACACCTTAAGTGAAGACTTTCTCCACTGTGATGAAAAGTGGCAGCCGTTTTGGAATCACTGTATTCCATCACAAGGAGCCTGTTTTCAAGGAGATAGACTCTAATTGCATGTATGTTCAATATTTTTTAAATATATATTCTTATTATTTATATTCTAGACCACATATACTTTAGATTGAAGAAGGTGGCATTGGAGAATGGAAAGGTAACAAGGAAAGTGGGCTTTAAGGAATACTGGGGAATATTGAGCAGGTGTAAGGGAAGCATTTGGGAATGGTCCAGAGGTTTCTTAGGATTTTCAGAGCATTTTTAAAATAAAAGCATTTCACTCTTTACAAAACAAAGATTCCATTCTAAATCAAGAAGTGAAGCTTTTCCTACCTCTAGCAGCAGAGTGACACCTTTCATCCAATCAATTCAAGACACTGGTGTATGTATCTTTCTTTTCCCCATTTTATCCTCACAAAAAACTAAACAAGTAGGTCAGAGTGAGAGAAAGGGGCCATCTCAATGTAATCCATTGAGTTCAGTGATTCAGCAAGGATCTCATCTTGAATCTCTCAAGTTTCCATACAGTATTATAAAAACAATATCACTACACATGCCCTCAGTGCTTTGCAGCCCCTTTCTTCTTCTCAATCCACCATTTTTCAGCTGTCAGGTGATATGTACAATGAGTCTAAGAACCTATAGCTTGTCATCAGATTAATGCCCATGGTTCTACTCTAAAAATTCTGGGATTTCTAGTTTGGTGAAATGATTACAGTTCTCCAATAAAGAGCTTTAAATCTGTAATCTGTTTTCTAATATTGAGGTATTTCTTAGGCTCCTTTGAGACTTTGAAATTAATGAAATAAGGTTTGCCCATAGATCTCATGCATTAATTCTTACTGTGATGACATAGTAAAACAAAATCTGATGAAAGCATGTTGTGTTTCTTTTAAAAGGCTATAGATTGTCTACTGTAAATAACGGTTCTGATCATAAGAAGAGCTGAGTGGAAGTTTATTATAGAAATATGCCAGATTGATGCCTCAGGGAATAGAGAGGTAGCAAGAAAATATTTATTTTTTTCTGTAAAAAGAGGAATTTCTGCAAATTAGTTTATGTAAACCTTGTCAGTTTGCTGCAAGCCACATTGATCGGTACAAAACCAATCATAAAGCATGAAGATTCATTATTGTAAGCTGTTACAAGGAATGAGAGAGTCTACCTACAGTATGCTTTGAAATGGCATACTTGTGAATAAATACCATCTGGGCTGTGATTCTAGTATTGGGCTCCTACTATCAAAAATGAGAAGCAAGATTAGGAGGTTAGTACTTGAAGCAGTCTAGCTGAACTCTTAAAGATGTTCTTAGAACTTGGGATATGTAAAACATCCATAATTTCTCATTCTTGGACACCCCCCCCCCAAAAAAAAACCCAAACAAACAAAAAGCCTTTAGATGCTTTGAAGGATAAGCACAGAATACCTGTTAATATCATCAGAACATAGGAGTAACTCCGCTGAATTATATCAAGTCTCAGATAGAACTCAGTTACAATCACACAATATAAAAAGGAGAAAAGGAACACTATACAGTATTATACGACAATGGATGTTTTCATGCTACAATGTGTTAACCTTTTCATACAGTATTATTGCTCTAGCTCCATGCTTTGCATGCTGAGACTAATAGTTTCATGGCATATGTACAATTCACAACCTAAGAACATAAGAACATAAGAAGAGCCATGCTGAATCGGACCTCAGCCCATCTAGTCCAGCATTCTGTATCACACAGTGGCCCACCAGTTGTACACGGGGATCTCGAGCAGAAGGGAGGGCAAAACCCTGACCTGCTCCCGACCCCACAACCAGTACCCAGGGAAATCCTGCCTACCTCAACCAACTCCGAGGTGGCACTTGAATGTCCTTTTCAGTAACTACCGATACACTTTGTATCCATGAATCTGTCTAATCCTGCCTTGAAGTTGTTCAGGCTGACAGCTGTCACAACCTCTTCTGGAAGTGAGTTCCATAACCCAATGACCCTCTGGGTGAAGAAATATTTCCCTTTATTAGTCCTAATTTTCCTACCTTGGAGCTTCAGGAGTGCCCTCTAGTCCTAGTGTTTTGTGACAAAGAAAATAGTTTTCTTTATTCACCTTTTCTATCCCATGTATGATTTTATACACTTCGATCAAGTCACCTCTTAAACGCCGCCTTTCAAGGCTGAAAAGACCAAGGCGTTGCAACCTGGTTTCATAAGGGAGCCGCTCCATCCCTTGGATCACTCTTGTTGCCCTTTTCTGTACCTTTTCCAGTTCCGTTATATCCTTCTTAAGGTGCGGAGACCAGAATTGTACACAGTACTCCAAATGTGGCCTTACCATCGATTTGTAGAGAGGTAATACAACATTTGCTGACCTATTTTCGATTCCCTTCCTGATCATGCCAAGCATAGAATTTGCTTTTTTCACTGCTGCAGCGCACTGGGTTGACATCTTCATTGAGCTGTCCACCAAAACCCCAAGATCCCTTTCCTGGTTTGTCTCGGAAAGCTTTGACCCCATCAATTGGTAGGTGTAGTTGGGGTTCTTTGCCCCGATGTGCATGACTTTACACTTGTTTAGGTTAAAATGCATTTGCCACTTTGTTGCCCATTCACTCAATTTCGAGAGATCTTTCTGGAGCTCTTTAACAATCAGTTTCATTTTTAACTACCTGAACAATTTAGTGTCTTCTGCAAACTTTGCTACCTCAGAATTCACTCCTACATCCAGATCATTAATGAATAAATTAAAAAGTAACGGACCCAAAACTGAACCTTGGGGTACGCCACCTGAGAATTTTAAAGCTGTAGTGCACTAGAAACTCTAAATCCCACAGCATGCTATGAATCCCCTGATTCCATAGTGGTGAAGCTATGATATATAAAGTGAAAACAAAAGTAAAGTAAAATAAAATGCTATAACTGTGCAGTATGGATATACCCAATGCAGAAAAGGAATATGTTACATCAAAGAGAAATGGAAGATACTTTGTTAAGAATCTCTGTGCCCGTCCAGACACACCCAAAATGTGGAACCTGTTTTGGTTTTACCTGAGGCATCCAAATGATGCCTTGGGTAAAATGTAATTAATCAGGTGAAAATTGGGATTTTCCCAGTTTGCTCCAGATTAATATACTGTAACATCTGGAATGATCCAGACATTTTCAGATGAGGGCCCTGTGAGGACTGACTCCCAGGACTGGCAAGGAGTGGTAGTCAGTCCTCACAGGGCCCAGCAACTCTCATTGTTGCCATACATCATTAAGACAGAGTGACAGCATTGGATTTGGGTTGAGTATAAGTTTTTTCCATGTAGACACAGCCTTAGATCACATCTTAGACACACTACTTAACCCCAAGACTGATCCAGAGTGCAGAACTGGGTCCATACCAGAGAAATCTGTTGTCCAGATTTCAGAACGACGCGGGAAAGAGGGCTAAGGAAAGGTGGAATCACCCTCTCTTTTTTCCCTTTCTCCAATTGCCTAGACATCACTCTAGTCACCAGGCAGTGACCACCAGCTATTTTGCATCTGGTGGTCTATGCCACAGGGAAAACAGGAGAGGGCTGGTAAGTACCATCCATTGTTCCCAGGGCACTTGAGTTTAGGGAATATGGAATGGCCATGAATCAGGTGTGGTCAGTTCTGCCCATGATTTTCTTAAGTGGCCTTGGCCCATGTTAACCCAAATCAGCTCCATGCATCATATAGATCAGGGCTGTCCAACTTCTACGGGCCCAAGGGCCGGAATTCCGATCACTGATCACCTGGGGGGCCGAAGGGTCTGCCTCCGCCCCTGGCTCCACCCCCTCCCCCGGCTCCGTCCCTTCCCCGGCTCTAATTTACTTACAATTGACCTTGAGTTGTGGAGATGTAGTTCACCTCCATCCAGAGAGCACTGTGGACTCAAATAATGATGGATCTGGACCAAACTTGGCATGAATACTCAATATACCCAAATGGGAACACTGGTGGATTTGGGGGAATGTTTCCTAATACCTTTGAGTTATTTGAGTCCACACTCAAATTGGGACACACCAAAAAAAACAAACCAAACACCTCAATGCCATTGCAGGGTTTGATGGGGCCTCCTTTCCCAGAGGTGGGGGGAGGAGGCCCAAAGAGATCCCCCCCCTCCCTGAAGGGAAAACAAGCCATGGGGGCAGGCGCAAAGGAAGCCACGTTGCGCCCTGCACGCAGGGGAAGGCAGCACAACAAGGGGAAAGGGGTGCGGAGGAGGGGAAGAAAGCATCGCCAAGGAAACCGCCGCTGAGGGACCCCTCCCCCCCTCATCCAACGTCCCACTGTTTTTAGATTGATTGATTCGAGCCAGGCCCTTCCTTACCCATATTGCGGGAGCCCCGCCACAGGGCTGAAGCGCCAACGCCATCCCCGAAGAGCCTCGCTGGAGCTGAGGCCAAGCTCAGGCCGGGCGTGGTGGCTCTCCCATCTGCGGGGCGGGAAGCGAGGGCCCTCCACAGGAAGAGGACGGAGCCAGGAGGGGCTTTCCTTGCCTCACTCCCCTCCTCCCTCTCTCTGAGGGAATGGGGGCTGGCCTGGAAGCAGCCGTGAGGGAGGAGGAGGCGTGCGCCCAGGCCAGTCGCAAATCCCGCGGGACCCGAGATTTCGGCAGCTATCGCGAGACTACGCAGCCACAGATGGGATTTTGACCTCCTTCGAAATCCCATCTGTGGCTGGCGTAGTCTCGCGATGCTTGCCTAAACCCGGAAGTAGGGTTTTTTTTAAAAAAAATGTTAATTTTATTTTTATTTTTAATTTGTATTTTATTAAAACAAGTTAGGGGGGCGTAGGGAAGGGGCTCGGGGGCCGTGTACGGCCCAGGGCCGCCTGTTGGACAGCCCTGATATAGATGCCACAAAGCAGATTCACACATATACCCTTTGAGGTTAAAAGTCCATGAAGATGTGTCTTCTGTCTGCAGTGCCAGAAACATTTATTTGAAAGCAGTGTCTTTGATATAATTCAAACACACACACACACACACGTCAAATGACTTCTATCTCATCTGATTGCAGAAAGAAAGCAGAGTCAGGCCTAGTTGGTATTTAGAAGGGAGATCACACTGTGACAAGACAACCATGCCTAATGCATTAGAGATTCACTATTAATTTGAGCTGATAATACCAGACTACAGGTTAGTTGTATAACATTGTAAAACATAGTATCATTTATTAGGTTCCTGTGAAACCAAACCATATCAAACAACAGTTCTGAGAAATAGAGTGAGCATAACAAAAAAGGAATGATTTCCTGGAAATGTTTTTCTCTACTGCTTTTGATCACTCTGATCTTTGAGAGTATATATGTCATTATGTGTGTGCATACATTTGTACACAACACAGAAAGCAGCAGATATATGATCAGATAAAACTAATACTGTTTATCCATTATGTTTCCTGCATATAAACCTCTGTGCTGAAAATATGGTTTATTTGAAAGGATTTACTTTAAATAGTAGAGAAGTGGGAGAAATGCAATTGTAGTATCAAGCATTAAAATGCATTTGCTGTAATGCAATTACTTCTATTAAATGGGCAATTCTTCCATCCTTCATATCTTATTATTCAATTGAATTGGAGCTACAGTAGTGCATCAGCTATTGGGATGGGGAATATTCTATTGTGAGCAGCTAGTCACATGACAAGGTTGAGGCTTAAAAATATTAACCTGCACAGAAGATAGAGGCTGGCATATCCAGTGGCTTAATCTGTTCATATTACAATTATTTTGTGCTGGCACAACATCAGAAGAGGCAAATGTTACCTTAATGGTGAAACTTTGGGATGGGGAAAATGACATGGTGTTTCATTTTGAACTCCTTTCTCTCGATCCATTTGATTGCTAAGCAATGAACAACTGAACTCCTTCACCTCTCTGCAATATAGATATTCAATAAACTGATTTCCAATTATAGCAGCCTACAGCATTCACTCCAATGCTTTTAGAGATAGAGAGACAAGTCTCCTGCTTTGAATTGGATTTTATCCTATTTTATAAAGCTGCAATCTGCAATCACCCCTTTGATCTTTTCAGCTATTTCATGCTCACAGAGGATATGATGCAGCCAGTTGAACATTGCCTGGGTAGGAGATTGCCTAAAACCTCTCATAAAATATCATTCATATATATATATATATATATATATATTTATATTTATATATATATATACACACACACACACACACACACACACACAAGCTGAGGACCCGGCGGTGCCCGGGTTATTTGAGGAAGGCATTGTGTGCCAAGGTTGGTTCCTATTAGATGTGTATGTGGCTTGCAGTGGTCTCAGGAAGTTGGTGAAGGTACTGCAAGTCCCATTGGCCATGGTCCACCCCCCTCCCAACAGCACCAGGATGTAGAGTGGGTCATGGGGGCTCTTAGTGCCACGTTTGGTGTTGATCATTCATTGGATGAGGGTCGCAGTAGTCTCAGAAGGTGAGTGAAGGTACTTCAAGTCCCATCATCCATGGTCCATCGCCCTCCAAACAGCACCAGGATGTAGAGTGGGTCATGAGGGCTTTGTGTGCCAAGTTTAGTCTTGATCAGTCATTGAATGAGGGTCACAGCAGTCTTGGGAAGTGAGTGGAGGTACTTCAAGTCCCATCATTCGTGGTCCATCCTCCTCAATACTGCACCAGAATGTAGAATAAGTCATGGGGGCTCTGTGTGCCAAGTTTGGTCTTGATCAGTGTTTGGATGAGGTTGGCAATGGTCTGGTGAAATGAGTGGAGGTTCTTCAAGTCCCATCATCTGTGGTCCGCCCTCCGAACTGTATCAGGACGTCCATTGGGTCATGTGGGCTTTTTGTGCCAAGTGTGGTCATGATTATGCACTGGATGAGGGTCGCAGCGGGCTTGGGAAGTGAATGGAGGTACTTGAAATCCCATCCGTCATGGTCCATCCTCCTCTAAACTGCAGTAGGATGGAGTGTGGGTCATGGGGGTACTGTGTGCCAAGTTTGGTCTTGTGGTTCAGGGCCGCCTTGGTCTGTGGGGAATGAAGAGTTTGAAAGTACTACAAATCTCATAACCTGTGATGGTACTTCAAGTCCCATCATCCATGGTCCTCCCTACTTCAAACTGCAGTAGAATTAATCATGGGTCATAGGGGCTCAGTGTGCCAAGGTTGGTTACTGTTAATTCAGGCCATACACAATGTCCCATTAACTGAGGCCTAGTCAGGGAAATCAAGTTAATGAAGCCGTACTGTAAATTTTGGGCCTGGTTTGTGATTTGTAGGGGCTACAGTGTTTTCTGGGAAGTTAATTGGGTGAAGGTACTGGAAATCCCATCATCCGTGGCCCATCCTGTCCTAAACTCTCTTTTGGGGCCTGTAATGTTCTGGCCTGCTGTGCTGGTAATTGCTAAGTTTAAAAGGCCGAATGGCAGGCAGCCATTTTCTAAAAGCTGAGGGGGAGGAGAAAACAGGAATTCATTTTGTTTTCACAGAGCCAAGTGGGGAGGGAATGTTGATGGTGCATTTTTTCCCCTCAGTGGGAAGAAATCCTGTTGTTTGAATGTAGAGGCCTGGATTCTGGGATGCTGGCTAATCAGTGGCAACCAATGCCCTCTGTCTGGTGCCTTAGAATTTTGGAGTGGCGAGGCTGGCCAATCAAAGGACTTTATGGCTGGGCAATCAAAGGACTTTATGTAAATAGCTGCCACATATCCGCCCTCCGCACACATACATACATACAAACATTCCGCTTTATTAAGGTATACAGATACATATATATATATATATATATACACACACACACACACACACACATACACACATACTGTATATATAAAAACATCTGTCATGTTATGATGGAAGAAATGTCGAGCATAAATAAACTAGACTCATTTGTCTTTAGTCCTGTTTAGAGTCATTGTTTTATCTAATTTATATATTTTTCAAAGCCATTGTTTTCCCATTGTTACTCCTTTCCCCCCACTAGATGAGTCATTAGGACAATCCTCTCATTTAAGGCTTGCATAAGCTTCTCCTTTCCCCTCTTGTTAATTAGTGCAAATTACCTTTGCTCTTCAAATGCAGATTGTAGCAATTGAAGTAAGACAAAGTCTGGGGGGGGGGGGAATGTGAGGGGAGGAGAAAGAAGCTAGGACATTTTAAAAGCAGTTTAAAAAGTGGAATGGTAGACAATTAATTGGAACTGCCCTACCAAAACAGGACAGCTGGAAGCTATGGTATGTCACAGACTATGTCCATTCACTTCAGCTCCTCAACATAGACAACTGTTATCCCTATTTGGGAGTCTGCACCTGCACAACAGTAGTAATGCTGCAGTCCGAGGGTTTCAAGATAATTTGGTAGGACCATAGATCAATTCATTCTGGGGAAGGCACTATGATACATGTTTAGAATATGTCAACTCCCTCCTTTCTGATTTTTGATATTTTGAAAGAAGAGAAACCATTAATGTGGGTAATAGTTTTCTCTCCTGCCCCCTCTTCCCAGTCTGCATCACAGCAGTCTAAGAAGAACTGTGTTCTGGTGATTTATTTCAAGGAGCCTGTTAAGCTTGGATGAATCAGTTCCAGTATTTTCTATTTCTTTGCAAGAGCAGAGGAGAACACTAATTTGCAATGGTTGCATACCATAATGAACTTCTCTTAAAAAGTGCATGAAAAGTGTAACACCTATGGTTATGATGCTGCTAATGGATTTAATGTAATTCTGCTTTGTCTCAATCCTGAAATTAAGATGCGACTAACCAAGTACAATAATCTTGTGTTGCTCCCAATCCCCTACCCCCTTTCTACCTCATTAAATTTCTCATGCAGAGTGCTGCTGCATAATCAGATTGAAAAGAACCCTTGAATAGCTCCCAAGTAGGAAATTCATTCCTTGTTTCCAGAACATTTTGCAAATTACAATTAAAAAAGCCCCTCTTGCAGCTCCACATATTTGATGCTACAGAGAGCATTGTGTAACCTATAGTGAGAAGATTTGTGAGAGTTGGAATGAAATGGAAATCTGGGTTAATGCAGAACTTTGTTAAATCAATCAGAATTTGTGATGTATATATTTTTCCTAAAAGCATACCTTGAGGTTATTCAATACAATGAGAAGGTCAGAAACTTAAGCAACTATATGGTAACACATAGTGGGAAGAAGGCAATCATTTGTCCTCAGTTTATTTCTGTTCCTGCAGACTGAGTAAAAAAAAAAGTAAAATTAGTAATTTGCAGTATTTGCAAAAACCTTCAATGTATTGAGCTTCCAAGAAGGCTGAATGAGACACAGATGGGTAGAAGGCAAAATCAGAAGTTTATTATATACATTATTTAGATACATATTAGAGTACAATCTAGAAGATAATAAAATAAAAACAGCAATCTCGTAGGCTATATATTTAGGTAAAATATTGTGTTAGATAATTTGGAATGTTTATTGGAAAGAGGATTTAAATTTTTAGTAGTGGGATCTATTATAGAGAACATGTCCAAAATGTTTTATAGAAGCTATATGACACCTGAGGTAATGGCTAAAATAGATATATCTCATGGGGGGATTGTTGGAGATGCATATTACATTACCTTCTTCTATGTCTGGTGGACTTGGCAGTTGGTACAAATATTTTGGGAAAAAGTGATTTAAGAAACAATATGATCACTGAAAAGGTTAGGAAAAATCCAGAGATGTGCATCTTAGAGTTATTTGGTGAAACAAGAAGATGTAGACATCTGTCAATACAGTTTTGTTACAGCGATAAGAATAATAGCAAAATCTTGGAAATGAGAAAAAGAGTTAATGCTAAAGGACTAGAAAAATTATCAGAGTATATTCAAATTGCCAAGCTATCCAAAGGCATCTGGGGAGGCATCTGGGTACTGGTTGTGGGGGGTCGGGAGCAGGTCAGGGTTTTGCCCTCCCTTCTGCTCGAGATCCCCGTGTACAACTGGTGGGCCACTGTGTGATACAGAATGCTGGACTAGATGGGCTGAGGTCCGATTCAGCATGGCTCTTCTTATGTTCTTATGTTCTTATGAGGAAGCAATGTAGATTTTATTTTTAAAATCGAAGCTTGCATTTAGATATCTAGAAAGGAAGAAAAAAAGATTTTAAAATAGGTGCAAGGGGAATTTATTAATGTACAATAAGGCTAGGGTGGGTTTGGTTTTTTTTTTTTGAGATATTAGTTTCACACTGGGTGGACTCGAAAGTTATGGATGGTGGTTCATGGGTGGGGGAACGGGTGGGGGATTTGTGGGGAATGGCATACCTGTATTGTATGTATTTGGTTATCTTCTGATATTTTCTTTTTAATATTCTGTATGCCATTCATGCACTCAATAGAAACTTTTTAAAATTAAAAAAAGATTATTTCCATTGCTGCAGACTGAATTTAAAAAAGGAAAAGTACTAATTTGCAGCATCTGTAAGAATTGGGGTTCTGGAGTGTTGAGCATCCCAGAGGCCAAATGAGACATAGATGGGTAGAAGACAAAACCAGAAGTTTATTCTCAATTGCCAAAGAAGATGTCAGTACTCCAAAGAACTGATATATCCCAATTGCAAATTCAGAGCATATTTATTGTGTCTTGACTGCTATTGAAGTCTACCATGCTAGCTCCTGATCGGCTCAGAAATGGTCTGGCTAGCACCATTCCCTAAGTGGTCCAGGGCTCTATCCAATGTCATTACTGGTTGGTTCTTGCTGTGGTGGGAAACTTTAATAAACAGTCACTGGATTCTTTTTGAAGAATATGTCAGTTTATTTATCTGCCACTAAGTGGAACGCAATTTGGAAAGGAATGTGTTTTAGCAATCAATAATAGGCTTAATGTCCTAGCTGTGGTGGACACAATTGAGTTAGTCCAGATAAACGGGTGCTTTAGGGTGATGGCTATTTCAATGGGTATTGCAAGGATGAGACTGGGAGCATTGGAGAGGAATTGTTCTCACCGATAACCCAGATCGTATCAGGTGAAACAGGAAAAGCACCCAGGGTTCTCTGACGTTGTGTATTCCCCCAAAGTTTTCCAGCTCATTGTAAAGAGATTGTGGTAATTTGGGAAATTGTTTCCTGGAGACCAAAGTATGGTGTAGCAACATTCCACCAAGGAAATTTATGAAGGGTAACTACACAGCAAAATGGGAAAAACAAAATGGGCGTTCTGTGTGTCCCCATAGAGCTGTGCTTTATAATTCATAATTTGGGGGTATATTTTTTGATAACATTTACTTTAAGGGTGTGGGAGAAAGAATGGGCAGAATGTTGGCCTTCAGCAGTTTTCCTTAGTTTGTCCTCCCTTAGCAGTGCCTTTTGTAGTGTTGATTACTTTCTGATTTTGTTTGGCTACATACATTCTGGTTTCCACCCAAAATGTTGTAGGCTGTTTGCTGCAAGCCTGAAGTCTGCTTGTTTCTGTTTGCTGTTTTGCAGTGATTGAGGGAAAAATATATTTTCAAAAGTTTCTATTGATGTAATGTAGGGGTTCAGGAAATAAAATTTCTGTCTCTGGGATTCTGGAAGAGACTCGGAAGATAACTAAAAATGCTTCCTCAGCACCTCTGAAAGTGGATGGAAGTCTACTTTTGGTTTTACAGGATGATTACACTCTGACAGAAGAAAAACCACCAAACGGTGCAAAAGGTGAATTGCTACTCCTGTATGAACCCAAGGGGGTCTGGAGAGACCAAGTGCTTCCAAAATAGCATTAAGAAGGCCTTACATTCACATTGGTGTAATGGCAGGTTTATTTCCTCTGCCTTCTTGTGATCAGAGCACTCTTTGCCTCCCAGGCCCATCAGGCACACATAGACTGAGAACCTGTGTGTGTAGCTGCACACACACATTTCTACATCACCTTTGCTGCTTGGAGGGACCCTTTCTCCTGTCACTTACCAGTGGGGATGGGAAGGAAGAGGGAGTTCCATCTCCCTCTTCCATCATGCCTGGACTCCAGTTCCATCATGCCTGGACTCCCGCAGCTAGAACCTTCATGTTCTCAATATCTATGGGAGAGCGGAAGAAGAGTAGTCAGTATCTGCTGTACTTAATCTCTTCACCTTGTTTTATTTGTATTATAAACCTGGGAGCAGAGAACTGCCAAACTAACAATTTGTTACTCAATATATTGACAAAGGCTTTCATGGCTGGAATCACTGGGTTATTGTAGGTTTTTCAGGCTATATGGTCATGTTCTACTAGAAGCATCCTCTAGAGAGGAAACAATCAGGGACAGCTAATCACCTCTCAACAAAAAGATTTCCTCAGGCACTAACAAGCCACATCAAAAAACTGCCAGGCCATTTAATCAAGGTGGCCAATTGGAACATTCACACCTACCTACAACAGACAAGAGTTCTTTCTCCCATCCTGGACATTCCACAGATATATAAACCCAATTTTCCTAGTTCCAACAGACCACACAACCTCTGAGGATGCTATTGAAATCCTGGATCTGGAAAGAAGCATTCCCGGAATAATGGCTGAGTTTAATAATAGACTAAGTATCGATGATGTATGCGGATAGAAATTGGACATGTTTTTTAGCTTGGCGACCTGGTTTATATGTATTTTAGGTATCTATTCTACTTGTATTTTAATCTTTTATTGTTTTATGATGTTTTAAATTGTAAGTTGGCATTGAATTCTAGCTGTTAACCGGTCTGAGTCCCTCTGCGGAGGTAGAGAAGATTGGTATATTAAAGTTTTAAATAAATAAATAAATAAATAAAATAGATGCAGGCAAAACGTCAGGAGAGAAAATAAATAAAGTGTTGTTGTTATTATTATTATGTTTTTAGAACATGGCCATATAGAGTGTGGTTATCTTGACCACACTCTGGTGTTGCTTGATCCCACATGCTCCAGATTTCATCTGTGAAAGCTATTATGGGTGCCATTATTGAATATGTCAATCAAATACTTTCTTTTATGTGAGTACTCTCAAAATTATCATATTCTGAGCTGGCCTCAAATAAAATCAGAGTAAAGAAATAAAAAAGAGGAAATGAAAGTGGGCGGGATGGAAAAGAGAAAGTAATAGCTGTTTTAGTGAAGTGTCAGAAAAATGTTAAATTTCAAATCAGCAAACATGTAGAACTGTTATTTGAGAAATCCAAGCCTTAAATGACCTTTGGGCAAAATAAAATAGGATTCTGACCAAAATCCTTTTTTAAAAAGGATACTGCCATGTAAATGAAGTGGTGTTCTTAGAAGGAAAACACTTTCCAGTTCAGCAGAGCAAATAGACCACAGAGCAATAAAGATATAGTGTGTGTTGAGAGCTGGAAGCCAGACATGCAAACTCTATTCTTGGCAGCTGTGCCGATGCCCTGTATTCTCCTGGGCATATGTCTTAATCTTTCTGCTTTGTTTTGTACATGTATAATAACAGGGATAATGCTGAATTTCCTCAGAGTTTGGGTGAGGTTAATGAGCTGGTGTATGTAAATTCCTTTCAAGCATCAGCACATAAAAGATAAGCAAAGAAGGTGGTGTCTTTTGGAATGGGATTGGAAAGAGATAAATGACTGCGCAAGGAAGCCTTAGAGGAGAAGTGAAAGGTCCAAGCAGAATAAAAAGAAAGTAAAATACAACATGCGATTCATGTATAGGCCAAGGAGGTCTCCCTTAATCTCCTCAATCTGTGACTTTTGCTAAACCTTCTCATTTGTCATGTTACTTTCCTTTCTCTCCTTCAGAAGCTAAAAGCTGTGTTTGACAGAAAGACGGAACTGGGATAGCTCCAATTAAAGTCTCATCTCAGCCAGAGTTGCCCTGGGTAGCAATAGGAAAACTCTCCGGATAAAACAAGAAGATATACTGAGCACAATAGTCGCTCATGCAAGTTATGACTTTTATCTTAAAATTTTAGTACTTGCATTCTCTCACTTACAGAGCTCATATTTAGCATGAATTGTTGTGCTAAATTTGTCACTGGTTGGTAAACATGGACTTCGTATCAAATCATGATTACAGAATCATGCACCTCAAATTAATCTAGGTCAATTGCAGGGAAACTAATGTCTCAGTAGCATTTACAGAATGAAAATATCAGTACTCACAGAGTTATTGTAAAGTTTACTGATATGATAATAAAATGTATATTATTACACAAGCATTTGCATTAACTTTACTGTAAATGCTACTACATTATACTATTGTATAGTTTACTTTAAGAAAGTTTTTTGAAACTCTTATAGAAACCACAGGATCCCCAGAACTGCAGTCATGGAAAAGTTCAAACAGCCAAGTCCATGGCAGCCTTTCACCCAGACACCTAATTAGGGCTAACCTCCACAACAGACTTTTAGCCTGGCCATACAAGTTTCAGGGATCTCTGGCATGGGCTGGTCTATGAGGTCACGAAGAGTCGGAAGTGACTGAACAAATAAACAACAAAAAACAAGTTTTGCAAGCATTCATGCACCCACCAGGGGAGAACATAGGAATATCACATTGCCCCTTCAGGCAGTAGGTATAATCTGCTAACAGTGCCAAACCAAAGGTCATGGAAATCACTCAGCACCCAGCCAAGCCCTCTTCATGGGAACCCACCTATACCTTGCCAACACCCTTCCACCCGTTGTTAAGTTAGGCAAGACCCATTGTTTCAGTCCAGGCAAACACAAACAAAGCTATTGGTACCCATTGACTCAAACCTTATCCACATTCTTTCATTTGCATATCTGATGGGAGGCAAACCAGAAAACAGCCACAAGATTTCAAATTGAGCAATGATAGTTTATTAAAGCTTCTGCCATACCGAGAGGGCAATCAACAGCAGCTCAAGACAGCACGTCTAGGCCAACCAGCATGCAGATCCTAGCCAGCCCCAAGTCTTATAGGTATGTCTGTATGATTGCATTGAGTTATGTCAGTCTTTAGAGCGCATGCTCTGTTAGCATCTGTTTTGGCCAAGGTGAATAAGTACCTCTGTTCCTTGTACTTTAATAATAATAATAATAATACACTTTATTTATATTCCGCTCTTCTCACCCCAAAGGGGACTCAGTACGGATTACATTACACATACGGCAGACAGTCCCTGCCGGATTGACATACGATTACAATACAGTTGTGCAGACAAACAGACAAACAGGTGCAGACACTCGTACAATTAGAAGGATCTTTCCATCTGGCTACATTCTGAAGGGTGCAGTCGCTCCATTACGTCACAAGGGGGTGCTGTTGATTCATCCTCAGACGAGAGCCTGGTTCCGCATTCCACTGCGGCAGCCAATCTTCCTTATTTGTTGTTATTTGTAATAAGTCATTAAAAATCCTTCCCCGCTGTGCGGTACCTATTTTATCTACTCACAGCTGGCTTTGTTTTCGATCTGCTAGGTAAACAGTGGACAGGGCTCACAGCTGGGTGTCCAAACCAGCCCGGGAATCGAACTTGCAACCTTCAGATTGCAACACTGCTGTTGTTACCACTGTGCTATCTCTCCAGCCCCTTTCTCTGGTACTTTCAACCCATCTGTGCCTTATTTGGTCTTTGGAACTTTGGAATCTTGCGGAAGCTGAAATTACTCAACAAAACCCACATCAGTCATTATTCATTTATATCATCCTAAGAAATATCTTCAGTAAATTCTGCTGCTTGTACATCCCTTCCCCCCCCCCCCACCAACATATTTGATACATGTTTCACATGGGGCATTTTTCACATTGAGAAACATTCAGTCATTTTATGCGGTACCCTTGCTCAATTATTATCATCACTAGGCAACATAATATTATTCCTGATTTTTTTTACAATATAAGTATACCTAATGAAGTAGAGGTGTTACTGGACATGAGTTCTTTAATAGAAAATTTGGTACCAGAAGCAGAAATGATATAAAAGGAATGGTGATGGATTCCTGCACCACAAAATAAAAACAAAACAAAATTATTCAACATGATTTGAAAAGGTTTTTTCAAAACTAAAAATATGTGTATGTGTAATGAAGCAGATAGATCAAGTACCGGTAAGTCTTGCATAAGTAAGTAAAAACATAGTGAGCATTCCAGAAAGCACTTGAGAGCTTCTTTTAAAATGCACTCAGGGATGCCGTTTTCATTCACCAGCCTCCACTTTTTGTATGAATTCTGTTTTGGTGGAGCAACATTAGAGATCTTTGATTTTTGAAATGTTGTGTGGAGCTAGCTTATTTGGTCTTCCTTTCCCCCTCTATTTTGCTTCTCCCAAATACTTGGTAAGGGACTTTCAAAGCAATTGCTGTTTACTTTGCTTGTTGTAGACAGGCATACTTTGCTATTGTGGAAGCAGATAGACCATAAACCTGTCCGTCCCCCCTTCAAGCTGCTGCTTCTTTTTTGTATTTTTTTACCATATACAGACTGATCTTTCCCCAGCTTTCCTTAACCATTTTCTTCTTTTAAAATCCAACAAGACAGAAGGTAAGGAGAAAAAGAGATGGCAGAACATAAAAAGATTTTCTGAAAATGACATATGACTGTAAGTCACATCATTTCATCATTATGTTGATTCACTGGCTTGTATTCACATCATAGAATCATAGAGTTGGAAGAAACTTCATAAGCCATCTAGTCCAACCCCCTGCCAAGAAGCAGGAAAATCACATTCAAAACACCCCTGACAGATGTCCATCCAGCCTCTGTTTAAAAACCTTCAAAGAAGGAGCCTCCACCACACTCTGGGGCAAAGAGTTCCACTGCTGAACACCTCTCACAGTCATGAAGTTCTTCCTCATGTTCAGGCGGAATCTCCTTTCTTGTAGTTTGAAGGCATTGTTCCATGTCCTAGTCCCCAGGGCAGCAAAAAACAAGCTCTGATGGAGCATCAGTAGACAAGGCTGAAGAGGTTCCATTCAGATCCCTACCTGTTACCTCATTTTCTATTGACTTTAAGAGATCATACTACCAGTATTTTGAGAGAAATGAGTAGCAACAATGCAGCAGATATCAATCCAAAGTTAGTTTAACTATACCCTCTGCCACTGGCCCTCATTACTGGTCTTTCTACCACTGATCAGCTGGACCTTTCCAATACTATTACCCCAAAGAACTTAAAGCCCGTAGTTCTATCACATGAAAAGAGACAAAATGTCCCATGTCTAATCCAGGCCCAGAAACTACCCCTATTTATATTTTAGATGACTCCTTTTGCTTCTCCAGGAAACACCCCCCCCACCCCCACACACACATTAAACATCTGCACCAGGATATTTTTTGGTTCCTTGGAATCAGAAAGTTGACTAAACCTGTTAGAGATCATTCCTGCCTTGGCCTGCCCTGGGGGTGGGGGTCCCGGGTTTGAGGGGATTCAATTGAGGTGTTGTAAGGGAGGAGGAGAGGATCAGGGAGAAGAGCAACAGAGTTCTTACAACCCTGAGGCAAGTTAGGCCAGTTAACTTACATGACAGACCCGCTGGGTTTAAGGTCCTGTTGATGAATGCTAGATCAGTCAACGGTAAAACAGCAGTTATCCAGGACTTGATCCTGGAAGAAAAGGCCAATCTGGCTTGAATTACCGAAACCTAGCTGAATGAGCTGGGTGAGGTTAGCCTCACCCAGTTCGTCCAGCCAGGTTTCGGTTATAGCCTGGTTATAGTTTGGTTATAGTTATAGCCTGGTGGGCATAGCTGGGTGAGGTTAACCTCACCCAGTTATGCCCACCAGGCTATAAGGTACATCAACAGGCCAGACCTGGGGGGCGTGGAGGTGGAGTTGCAGTAGTCTATCAGGAATCCATCCCTCTGACCAGATGTCCCGTTCCGCAATCTACTGGGTGCATCCACCTGAAAGTGGCTAACCAAGACAGGTTGGGGATTCTGCTTGTGTACCGATCACCACGTTACATGGCAGTTATCTGTTGCCTCTAACATCTGCAGGGGTGAAGGACCTATTAAGATGGTCTGCCCCAGGAGACTTATGGATCCAGAAGGACTCCTGACATCTCTTGGGGATCTGCCTGTCATGATAGCTGGTGATCCTGTCGAATCCCTGGTGGATCTCTATAACACAGAGATAGGCAGGGCATTGGATGTGATCGCCCTTGAATGCCCTCTCTCGTTGTGCAGACTCAATCCAACTCCTTGGTTCTCCAAGGAGTTGGCACTGATGAAGCGCTTGAGATGGAGACTAGAGTGCATTTGGCAGAAATCTCGAAGTGTGCTTGACTGAACGTGAGCTAGAGCCTCTATTAAGGCCTACTCCGCGGCTTTGGGGGCAGCCAAGAAATCGTTCTCTACTGCCCGCTGAGTTGTTTCGGGTTGTCGGGGAGTTCCTTCATCCTCCTGGGGGGTGGAGGTGGGGGAGAAGGAGCTCAAAGGCAATCCAATCACTCGATGCAGCGAGTTCACGCATCATTTTGCAGATAAAGTCGCTCGAATACGCTCCGAGTTGGACGCCAACCTTCTTACAGTGTCAGGTGAGGTAACAGAGGCACCTCTCAGTTTGATTTTATTGGATTCATTTCAACTGGTGCAGCCTGATGATGTTGACAGGACCCTTGGAGCGGTGAGGGTGACCACATGTGCTCTAGACTCTTGCTCATCGTGGCTTATAAAACCTGCCGGAGAAGGGTTGGCCAATTGGTTGTCAAAGGTAATAAATGCTTCAAGGGCATATTCCATCTTGTCTAAAACAGGCAGTCGTGACGCTGCTATTAAAAAAGGTGTCTCTTGATTCATCAATATTTAACAACTATCAGCCAATCTCAAATCTCCCTTTTTTTGGGCAAAGTTCTGGAGCGAGTGGATGCTTCTCAGCTCCAGGGTTTCCTGCATGAAACCGATTTTCTGGACCCATCACAGTCTGGTTTCAGGCCTGGTCATGGTACTGAGACAGCTTTGGTCACCTTGGTGGATGACCTCTGTGGAGAACTTGACAAGAAGATTGTGACCTTGTTGGTTCTTCTGGACATCTCAGTGGCTTTCGATACCATTGATCATGGTATCCTTCTGGGATGGCACTCCAGAATGGGTCTTGGGGGTACTGCATTGCAGTGGCTCCATTCGTTTCTGGATGGCTGCACCCAGTTGGTGAAGCTTGATGATACCTGCTCGGACCCCTGACCTTTGACCTGTGGGATCCTGCAAGGTTGTATTCTTTCCCCCATGCTATTTAATATCTACAGGAAACCCCTGGGCAAGGTCATCGGAGTGTTGGAGTTCATTGTCATCTCTATGCAGATGACACACAACTCTATTACTCCTTTCCACCAAAATCCAAGGAAGCCCCTCGGGTCCTGGACCAGTGCCTGGCTGCTGTTACGGGCTGGATGAGGGCAAACAGGGTGAAATTGAATCCTGACAAGACAGAGGTCCTCCAGGTCAGTCGTTCAGCCGAACGGGGTATAGGATAGCAACCTGTGTTAGCAACCTGTGTTTGATGGGGTTACACTCCCCTTGAAGATACAAGTCCACAGTTTGGGGATCCTCCTTGACTCATCACTGACGCTTGATGCCCAGGCGTCGGTGGTGACCGGGAAGGCCTTTGCACAGTTAAAACTTGTGTGCCAGCTGCGACCATACCTCGAGAAGTCTGACTTGACCATGGTGGTGCACGCCTTAGTTACCTCAAGATTGGACTACTGTGATGCACTCTACGTAGGGCTGCTCTTGAAGATGGTTCAGAAACTACAGTTGGTACAAAGGTCGGCAGCCAGATTGTTAACTGGAGCAAGTTACAGGGAGCAGTCAACCCCCCTGTTTAAACAGCTCCACTGGCAGCCGATAAGTTTCCAGTCCCAATTCAAGGTGTGGGTTATTATGTATAAAGCTCTAAATGCTTCAAGACCTGCCTATCTGCATGACCGCATCTTCCCCTACGAGTCCACATGGTCCCTAAGATCTTCTGGGGATGCTCTTCTCTCATTCCCAGCCCCATCTCAGGCGCGGTTGGTGGGGACGAGATAGAGGGCATTCTTGGTGGTGGCCCCTCGTCTCTGGAACTCCTTCACCAGGGAGATTAGGCTGGCACCCTCCCTACCCACTTTCTGTAAGGTATTAAAGACGTGGATGGGGTTTTTTGCATTCGTCTGAGTCATGATCTGAACCTGAATTCCTATATTACATTACTATATACATTTTTTTAGTTTAAGTTGAATTAATCCAGTTCAATTGCTCTGTTCCATGCTATTTCCTATGCTATTATATGTTTCTATCCACCTTATTGAACCACTTATCCTTTAATTAGTTCGCATAGTAGCCTTCTCCCCCCCCCACTTCCATAATTAACCTGCTGTTGCTTGATACTTGTTTATTATTGTTTTGCTTTTAACTGTACTTTGCCTGGGCTTGGCCCCATGTAAGCTGGCCTGACTCCCTTTGGGGAGATGGAGGCGGGGTAGAAAAATAAAGTTCTTCTAATGTTGATCCACCCCACCAACACATAAAGCCTGGTTAAAATGCCTTCTGTTTGCACTCACTTTAAAAAGCTGGATGTTAGATCCAGCACGAGCCCCTTCTGCTTCTCACGGTGTCTTTATATGTCTACTTCACTCTCTTGACATATCACTCATGAAAGATGTTTTTTTAAAAATATATCAGACTGTAGAATTTTATTCAGATTATGCTACAGAAATGTCTAAAGCTCAGAGAAGTGTGAAGGGTGATCTCTTTTGTTAAACCAGCTCCTTTTGAAGAGTCTGTGTCAGCTTTAGATCTTAACAGACAGTCCTTCCCTATCAGACTTTGAATGCTAAGAGGAGCGGGAGAAAGCAAGGAAGCTTGAGGCCAAGCAGAAATAATCAAACAAGGTAAATCAGTCTTCTTAACAGTGTGTTTGCACATATGCGTATCTTATGATGCCAACCAGTGACCTTGGATATGTTTGTTGTACTTGTAACTTGTTTGGCACTTTTGCTCAGAGCCTCTCACATGCATTACTTTTGTGTTTCTTACCACCGTGCTGTAAGGTACTTTGCAAATATATACATGTATACATGTAATCTATGAGATAGTAGTGAATTCAATATGTAAAGGAAGACTTTTTTTCAAAAGTGTTTGGTCTTAATTTTAGAGATTGCTTGATTGCATTGCTATCCCTCTCTACCTTTTCTTGTTAAATCTATTTTAACATGTGACAGTGGAATTCCTAACATCAAATTAGTCATCAAAAACTTGGACCCTGGAAAACATCAGCAAACACATTTTAACACCCTAAGAAACACCATTTTAAATTCATCAAGTGGTCATATGGAATGGGATCCTCCCTGGATGGGGCTCCATCTATACTGCCATATAACCCAGTTTCTGGTCCCAGATTGTCTGCTTTGAACTGGATTATATGGCAGTGTAGATCCAGCCTAGGAAGCTGTTATCCCTTCAGTTAGTGGCTGCCTCCCGACATCTCAAAGGCAAAGGAAAAGTGGTCCTATCTCTAAGGAAATTTATAAATTTTTTAATACATATGGCATCTCAATCTGATTAAATTGTATTATTTTAATAAAGGTTAGTCTGATAGATGCTGGAGAGCTTGTAGGGGAAAGGGGTCCTCCAATTTGGAATGGGTCCCAATCCTCTCTGTGTGTATACCTTTGAGCTGGATGTACACTGCCATATAATCCAGTTCAAAACAGATAATCTGGATTTTATATGTTAGTAGAGTCTGGCCCAAATGGCTTGTTTACACATGGCAACCCCATTCATCTCAAAGGGTTTACTTAGGCAAGGAGTATCCAGACTTGGCATTGCCAGTTCCAGAAATACAGTCTATAACATTTCGTACTTGCTGATAGTCGGCAACCATGTACTACCGTGTTTCCCCGAAAGTAAGACACCCCCGATTGTAAGACGTATCGGGGGTGTCTGGGGGGTCGGCTTATATAAGCCATACCCCGTATATAAGCCGTACCTACCTCTCCCGCCGTCGCGCCTGCCGCAATCGGAGGTGTGCCGCGGCACACCCGTGGCACACCTCCGAACACACCTCTTCGCCAGGGCTCCAGGCAAGGGAGGGGAGGAGGGCCAGCCCCGGCGGGAGGAAAGCCTCAGACGCTGGCCTTCCCCACCCTGACGAAGACCACCACGCCCTGGCCCCTTTCCTCCTCCCTGCTTGAGGAAAGAGTTTTTTCCGCCCCTGGCTCCTTCCCCCACCCTTGGAAGGGAGGAGGAAGAGAGCCAGGGGCGGAGAGACGATCGCCCTCCGCCCCTGGCTCCTTTCCCCCACCCTTGAAGGGAGGAGGAAGAGAGCCAGGGGGCGGAGAGCGACGCTCGTCTCTCCGCCCCTGGCCCTTTTCCCCACCCTTGGAAGGGAGGAGGAAGAGAGCCAGGGGCGGAGAGAAGCGATCGCTCTCCGCCCCTGGCCCTTTCCCCACCCTTGGAAGGGAGGAGGAAGAGAGCCAGGGGCGGAGAGAAGCGATCGCTTCTCTCTGCCCCCTGGCTCCTTTCCCCCACCCTTGGAAGGAGGAGGAAGAGAGCCAGGGGCGGAGAGAAGCGATGACGTCAGCTGCTTCTCTCCGCCCCTGGCTCTCTTCCTCCTCCCTTGGAAGGGTGGGGGGAAAGGAGCCAGGGGCGGAGAGATGATCGCTTCTCTCTCCGCCCCTGGCTCTCTTCCTCCTCCCCTTCCAAGGGTGGGGAAGGAGCCAGGGGCGAAGAGAAGCTTCTTTTTCTCAAGCAAGGGAGGGGAAAAGGAGCCAGGGGCGTGGTGAGGATCGCAGCGTCAGTGACGCGCCGCAGCTTCCCTCCCGCTCCTGGCTCCTTTCCCTCCCTTGCCTGGAGCCCTGGCGAAGAGGTGTGCCGCGGAGGTGCCACGGGTGTGCCGCGCACACCTCCGGTTGCGGCGACGGGCGGCGGCGGCGGCGGTGGCGTGGGCGTGGCGACGGGGTGCGTCTTGGGCTATATAAGACGTACCCCAAAAGTAAGACGTAGGGGACTTTTGGGGGGGAAAAGAAAGTAAGACGCTGTCTTACTTTCGGGGAAACACGGTAACAAGAGCTCACCCTGCTTGGCTTGAAAGATCAAATGAGATCTAGTACCTTTAGGGTTCCACATATTAGTCAAATTATAAGGCAGAATTTACCATTCTGATTTTATTAATTTTGTTAATTTTGATACAAATAATATAGATCTTCCACACAAAGAATTGCTATATATAATGTTAGGTTTTGCTTGAGTTGAGGTATCAAGGGCATGGAAATTAGTCATAGCATACTTCTTTGTGTTGATGGCAAGTGCATTGGGTTATCTTTTAGAGTGGTGTTAGGATCACTTTTATCAGTTTAATCAATGTGACATAAATTAATCATGATTATTGTGAACTCCTGATTTTAAAGGGACTAAAGTCTGATTGTCTGAAGCTACAATCTTATCTACAGTCTTACCGGTACATTTAGCATTAAATAATTCCTTTAAAATATGATTTTCTGAATTTCCCTTTGAGCTGAAAATAATTTGTTCTGTGACCTAAAGTGATTAGGATTAAGCGTTTGATTGGGTGATGTACTTTAGGAAATCTTCATCTTGTACTCCTATGTTCTATTTACTTTTAAAATATTCTTTTAGTTTTGGCTGTGGCAGTTGCTGAAAGGTACTGCTTTTGGTTCTGCTTCTGGCACCATTTGTCCTGGGAAAAGTGTGGCTAAAATCATTAGTTGATCCAGCATGTCTCTGTGTAAACTGACACAGAGAAGACAAACTTTCTAACCTAAGCAGTCTTCAAAGAATTATCACATTTAATGTTTTAAAACTGAAATAAATTGCAAACAGCCATGTCTCAACATAATGACTTTTTTCAAAAATACTATGTGCACATATTGAGTAAGAGCTCTCTGTAACTTACCTTTGCACCTGATTGTGAATGTTATTTTAATGACTATTTAGTGTTATCATACATTATTCTGTTTTAGAACAGTGTTTTTCAACCTTTTTTGAGCTGCGGCACATTTTTTACATTTACAAAATCCTGGGGCACACCACCAACCAAAATGATACAAAATGAAACTCTAACACAGTAATACATATAGTTAAAACGTTTTTAAATGTATTTATACACTCAGTGTGAAACCTGGGCCTGTTTCGATGAACACAAGATAGGTATCCTGGCAGGAATAGCAGAAAGGCACAAAGTTCCCACACAAAACTCCCATAACCAAGAGAAAATACTATAAGAGTTCGGTGGGCATTGACCTTGGATTTTGGAGTTATAGTTCACCTATATCCAGAGAGCACTGTGGACTCAAACAATGTTGGATCAGGTCCAAACTTGACATGAATACTCAATATGCCCAAATGTTAACACAGATGGAGTTTGGGGAAAATAGACCGTGACATTTGGGAGTTACAGTTTCTGGGATAGTTAACACACAATCAAAGAGCATCCTGAACTCTTGCACCAATGGAATTGAACCAAACTTGGCATATTGAACTCTCATTACCAACAGAAAGTACTGAAAGGGTTTGCTTGGGAATTGACCTTAAGTTTGGAAGTTGTAGTTCACCTACACCCAGAGAGCACTGTGGACTCAAACAATGTTGTGTTATGTTGTTGTTTGTTTTCTATCCTGAATCACAATGTTGGAAGGAGGCTCACCACTTTAAGGTCCCTAAAACAGGCATGGGAAAACTTCGGCCCTCTGGGTGCTTTGGACTTCAATTCCTACCATTCCTAACAGCCTGAGGCCCTTTCCTGCTTAAATGGCTGAGGGGGGAAAGGAAAAGGGCCTGAGGCTGCTAGGAATGGTGGGAGTTGGAGTCCAAAACACCTGGAAGGTCCAAGTTTGTCCATACCAGCTTTCGAAAGAGACCTCTTCCTCCCCCTTCACCTTCGCACCCTTTGTTCCCCCTCCTGCCGAACACTTACTTTTTCTTCTACACTGCCGCTTCTGCTGCCATTTTGATCTGAGGGGGCAGCGTGAGTGTGTTCAGGAGGGGAGGGAGGAAGACGTGACCCGTGCGGGCGCTACTGCGCAGACTCGCCCCAGAGCAAAGCGAGCAGAGCAAGGCTGGGAAGAAGGGAGCCCGAGTGGAGAAGAAAAAGAGTTCGGCAGGAGGGGGAAGAAAGGGTATTGGAGGTTCCATTTTCCCACGGCACACCTGATGATCACTCACAGCACACTAGTGTGCCACAGCACACTGGTTGGAAAATACTGCAAACATGCCAGTCTGTGATGTTGACCTTGGTAATGGTAAGTAACTTTTCAACCAAGGCAGTTTGATTCCACAAAGTGTTGAAAACATTGGAATCAAAATATACACAATAATTACTGTATATTAGAGCAGTGTTTCCCAACCAGTGTGCTGGGGCACACTAGTGTGCCATGAGTGATCATCAGGTGTGCCGTGGGAAATTGGAACCTCCAGGAAAAGGGGGAGTCTAGTGTGTTGAAGTATAAAAACCCTAAGAAACCTACCTCGATAAAGGCACAACATTACAAACACCCCTGCCTCCCCACCCGTTGTCTACTTGGTTTCTCCCTCTCCATGCATTGGGAAGGCTCGCCTCCCTTTCCCCAAGTAGAGACCTCCTCTTGCTTCCTGGGGGTTCTGTGTGGGAAGTTTGGCTCAGTTCTATCATTGGTGGGGTTCAGAATGCTCTTTGATTGTAGGGGAACTATAAATCTCAGCAACTACAACTCCCAAATGTCAAGGTCTATTTCCCCTGAACTCCATTTGCGTTCATATTTGGGCATATTGAGATCCAACATGGTTTGAGTCCACAGTGCTCTCTGGATATAGGTGAACTACAACTCCAAAATCCAAGGTCTATGCCCACCAAACTCTTATAGCATTTTCTCCTGGTTATGGGAATTCAATGTGGGAAGTTTGTGTCTTTCTGCCATTCCTGCCAGGATATCTAGGTTGAGTTCATCGAAACAGGCCCAGGTTTCACACTGAGTGTATAAATACATTTTAAAAACATATTAACTATATGTATTACTGTGTTAGAGTGTCATTTTGTGTCATTTTGGTTGGTGGTGTGCCCCAGGATTTTGCAAATGTAAAAAGTGTGCCGCGGCTCAAAAAATGTTGGGAAACACTGTATTACAGAATAACACATGTGATGGCACTTTTACAAATGGAAACAGGCATGATTCTCAATCCTGTTTCTTAGGTCCCTTCTACATGGCTCGGGTCCAGCCTATTTGTATGACCGTGTCTCCCCTTATGAGCTTACATAAGAACATAAGAAGAGCCATGCTGAATCGGACCTCAGCCCATCTAGTCCAGCATTCTGTATCACACAGTGGCCCACCAGTTGTACACGGGGATCTCGAGCAGAAGGGAGGGCAAAACCCTGACCTGCACCCGACCCCCCACAACCAGTACCCAGGGAAATCCTGCCTACCTCAACCAACTCCGAGGTGGCACTTGAATGTCCTTTTCAGTAACTACCGATACACTTGGTATCCATGAATCTGTCTAATCCTGCCTTGCAGTTGTTCAGGCTGACAGCTATCACAACCTCTTCTGGAAGTAAATTCCATAACCCAATGACCCTCTGGGTGAAGAAATATTTCCCTTTATTAGTCCTAATTTTCCTACCTTGGAGCTTCAGGGAGTGCCCTCTAGTCCTAGTGTTTTGTGACAAAGAAAATAATGTTTCTTTATTCACCTTTTCTATCCCATGCATGATTTTATACACTTCGATCAAGTCACCTCTTAAACGCCGTCTTTCAAGGCTGAAAAGACCAAGGCGTTGCAACCTGATTTCATAAGGGAACCGCTCAATCCCTTGGATCATTCTTGTTGCCCTTTTCTGTACATTTTCCAGTTCCGTTATATCCTTCTTAAGGTAGACCAGAATTGTACACAGTACTCCAAATGTGGCCTTACCCTAGATTTGTTAATACAACATTTGCTGACCTATTTTTGATTCCCTTCCTGATCATGCCTAGCATAGAATTTGCTTTTTCACTGCTGCTGTTTGACATCTTCATTGAGCTGTCCAAAAAACCCCAAGATCCCTTTCCTGGTTTGTCTCGGATTTGACCCCATCAATTTGTAGGTGTAGTTGGAGTTCTCTGCCCCGATTCATGACTTTACACTTGTTTAGGTTAAAAATGCATTTGCCACTTTGTTGCCCATTCACTCAATTTCGAGAGATCTTTCTGGAGCTCTTTACAATCAGTTTCATTTTTAACTACCCTGAACAATTTAGTGTCTTCTGCAAACTTTGCTACCTCAGAATTCACTCCTACATCCAGATCATTAATGAATAAATTAAAAAGTAACGGACCTAAAACTGAACCTTGGGGTACGCCACTTCTCACCTCTTTCCACCCAGAGAAATGTCCATTTATTACCACCCTTTGTTTCCTACAGTTTAGCCAGGTTCCAATCCAGGACAAGACATGTCCTCTGATTCCATGGCTGAAGAGCTTATTTAGGAGCCTTTGGTGAGGGACTTTGTCAAAAGCCTTTTGAAAGTCAAGGTAAACAATATCAATTGGGTCCCCTTTATCTATGTGTTTATTTACACCCTCAAAGAATTCTAACAAGTTAGTAAGACATGATTTGCCTTTGCAGAAACCATGTTGATTTTCTTTCAGCAATGCCTGTTCTTGCATGGACCATACCAATTACCAATTTTTGGGACCCCAACATTGAGCTAAGGGAACACCATTTGAGGTGGGAGCCACAGTTTAAGAAGCAGTGTCCCAGAGGACCTTTGCATCAACCACCCCTACACTGTGGAATGACCTCCAGAAGAGATTTGACAACTATATGAGCTGTCAGAATATCAGACACAAAGACTTACCTCTTCTGGTAGGCCTACCCAGTCAATTTGAAATTTTGAATTTCATTTGTATTGGTGCTTTGATTTTTGCTCAGTGTTTTTAAATATATGTATTTTGTATTTTGTGTTATTATTATGATTATTGTGATTATTATTATTAGTTTTTAGAGTTTGGAGAGTTTGGAGATACTAACTCAAAATAGCAAGGTTGAGAAAGTTTGGTGTTTGATAGGAACATCATTTTTTAAATTTTCCATGATTGTAGGCCCTACTAACCTTCTCAAATCTCCAACATTAAAAATGAAACAATGAGTTTTAAAAATAGTCCCACCAATCCTTCTAAGATTGCTCTGTACCTTATACAATGCCATACTAACATTCTGTTAAACTCAGCATACAATGAGCATATGTAGACCAGTTATCATGACTTCTTAACTAAGAGTTTGTGTTTTGAAAAGCTTATCTAAAAATGCAGAGGAAGAAAAATGGAAAAGCAAGAGAAAGGCGGCATTAAGATGAAGGTGGATGTCATAGAACCATCAATAATTATTTTCCAAAAAATACTGGGATTATATTTTTATGGATGAAAGAAGAGATGCAAAACCTTTTACTACTATGACTGAAAACAGAGGTCTTTGGGATACCATAAAGCATTCTGTTATGAGTTACAGACTAACTTGGGCCAGGTTTTGGATTCGGTATATACAAGCTTATGTGTGAAGTGGATGTTACCATTTAGCAACTGCCTTGATATACAGTAAATGAGACACTGGTTCTGAAATACTAGGCCACTTTCTTCATTCTTGAATGTGACAGAGGGATGTCTGTAGACTTTGGAACTGTGTTTACCACTCTTTATTGCAATGATTGCCGCTAGTCAATGGCATTACACTGTCTCCTGAGTGTCGCCCTCTAGACACTTGGAACCTCCCTTGATAAACCACAGAGTTCAGCTGAGGTACAAAAGGTTTATTTAGAATAACTGGTTATAGGAAAGAGGCTAGAAGTCAATCTAAGATGCCTTAAAGCAGCACCAGCAAAATAGCAGCAGTATCCCAGGAAGGTAGCAATGGATTATAGTTCCGTAGCAATCAGGATTCAAAGCAGGATTTAAACAGGCAAAGTCTCTCACTGGCAGCAAAGAGTTGCACTCCTTTAGCAATCAGGAACAAAGCAAACGAAGCGAAGGCTTGTGCCCAAATGGGCCAGATCCAAGCAGGACAGCCAGCAAGCTGGGCCGGTAAAGTTCTTAAGCAGAAAGGTCGAAAGGCCTATTCAGGAATCCATGGTCTTGAGATGCAAAAGTTGGCTCGAGATGGAGAGCCCTTTCAATCCCAAACGGTTATAGGTCTGTAACCCTTTGATCTTACGACATAGTTTACATCGAGTGCCATGGTTCAAACGATGGACTGCAGCTGCTGTTTAGCTAACCTCAGCAGCAAGGTATGTGAGCCCAATTAGCGCCCACATCTGTGGAAAGGAGTCAACACATCTCCTGGTCCCAAGCGCCTCTGCTTATCGCCGGGAATAACAGTCGTGGCCTTGAATGTTTCACCCTGCCTGCCTTGTGATGGATTCACAGGAGAAAGGCAGGCAGGCCTAGAAGATGCATTGAAGCCAACATGGCTGGAGTGTGGTTCTAGGAAGACTAAGGCCTGGGGCCTGACACTGAGGCAGGGTAAGGTGCTTCCTTGTTGAGAGGAAGCCAAACATTTTCCATGGAAATGGCTGAATACATTAATAAAAACAGCCACATGGGAGAGGGCACACAAGAGCAGACGTGATTATAACAATAGGATACATGGTTAGGATGGGGATAAATGGGGGGTGGGGGTGGGGATGGAATATCTCTAGCCATAATTGCAATCTGACATTTTGCAAATGATATCGTTTGGACATGACTCAGCCTGACAGGCTACATTTCAAAAGGACAAAATACTTCCCATAAAACACATTTCATACCTCCAGCATGACCCTTTATTTTTGAAAGGTCATTATTTCTTAATGGCTGCTGCATATTATTAAATATCATATGCTAGGAAGATTGGAGCTGTTGCAAATCATATTTAAACAACTGCTGGATGCTTACTTGTTGAAGCAGAATATGTAGTCTTCTTAGAATCCAGCAATGCTAGACAAAAATCCCAATTTCCTCTCCTTTTGTATCATGTAGTTCTCTTGCCTATGTTGCCCAGCAGCCAAATTTCTCAGAAATATAGATACTAGATCTAGCCAACTGACCCAGATACTTCAGAAATAGTTCAAGGCACTTAAACATTTGATTCTGTCTCTAAACACACACTCCATCCACAATCCATGATAGCATCTGACTACCGGTATATATTTTTCTCCTCCAGAACTTTCCAAGAAATTCCTGCTGTTCTGCTATGAAATATACATTACCTAAAACTGGCAGTGGATAGCAGGAGGGATAGCCCAGTCACTTCTTATCAATAGGTAAAATAAAACAAAAATCCAGTTGCATTAGCATAAATGCTACCCTGACTTTCTAGAGCTAAACCACTTGTACTTTCTCTCCTGCTGATGATACAGTAGAATTTCAATTCACTAAAAATGTTAGAAAGTTACCCACATCTGTAAGGTTGAGATGATACGATCATATTCATAACATTTAAGAGATATATTGTTTGCAGTAGTTTGTTTTGGGATATTATGTATTAAACGAAGGAAGAAATGACACCTTATTATCAAGTGAGAAAACATTGTGGAGTTTATTATTATTGATTTTATTTCAAACATTTGTACCTTGCCCCTCTCAACCCCCCCCCCTGGGGGGGGGGTGTGACTCAGAGCGGCTTATATCCATACTGTAACTTTGGATATGTGAAAAATGAAAGAGAAATGGGACTGCTGCCGAAACCACAATTTATTTAAATAACTCACCACACAAATATATTCAGCCATTATCACTTTATTACTTTTAACATATCAGCTAAATGATAACATTTGCGCAAATGATAACTTTTTGATTAGCATTAATTACTCGTAAGTAATACAATGTCCAGGCCAGTTTCTTTTTGCCTTGCTTCTCTTCCTGCGTTTTTGTGCCGATGTGTGAAAAACAACAATAAAACCACTCTAAAGCTCATATAGGGTTTTTTAAAAATGCTACAACATGCATAGTTGGAAAAACTAATGCATGCCCAATTTAACGGTGTTTTGTTAAGTTTATCTTTCAAAGTTCTGAAGACGCCTGATAAAAATATTTTAAGTACAAAACAAGAAACAATTCTTGAAGTTTTTTTTCTTGATTTAATGGGTAGGTAGTACTTTTCCAAACAATATTTGAAAGTAGTCATCAAAGAGGACTCAGTGAATTATAGATTTGAATGAATTGTGTGTTCATGTACAATTTAGATCCTAGAAATATGCTGGAATCTTAAAATATATACTGTGACAACTTGCTTGTATTCATTCTGAAGTAGACACTGATTGAACAGATTATCTAGGCCCTTTGCAAAGTGGATTTGTTCCATGTCTGAACGAGCCAAATAAAATGTACTCAGCTTGAACCCACTTCAAGTAGTCCACACAACATATAGCTGGTTTTGCAGCAGAAATACTCCTTCCAGATATTAATTCATCACAAGAATAAATGTTGATTACTCCAAATTTAACATTGATTGTAGTATGGATATGTTGCTGTATATAACTTGTCTAATCATTTCTTTCTCTTAGGCTCCATCTACACTACTATATAAGGCAGTTTAAAAATGCAGTGAAACTGAACAAGTTAAAAATTGTATGGTATTATGGGCAAAAAATATTGGAAGACAAATAAAATTGCATGAGTGGCATACAATATGGACCAAAAAATTTAAATATACCTATGCCACGGATTTGAAAGAAAACTGGATGAAGATGTTCCATAGATGGCACATCTCCCCACAAAAAATTGGAATAATGTACAAAAACAGTGATGCTAAATGTTGGAAATGCCATGCAAACAGGGGAAGCTATTACCACATGTGGTGGACATGTAAAGTAGCAACCTCATATTGGAAAAGTATACATAAAGAAATTCAAATAATATTGCAAAGAAAATTCTCAATGAAACCCGACTATTACCTATTGGGCTTATTAGATAAGGAATTAAAGTTAGATGGTAATGAAGATAAACTGTTTTGTTTTAAATAAAGAATATGGACAGATTGACATTCCTTTTAAGCAAGCACACAGGAAACTCAAGAAAACAAACAGACTGGAGTCTACTGGAGGAATATAGCAAAAGAATGGACTCTACATCTCAGTAATTAAAAGTATTGCAAAATCGAAGTAGGCATAAGGGATGTTATAAAAGAGTCCAGGACTTCATAAACTCCTGAGGGATTGGAGTTGAAAGGACACCTGGGAACCTAACAATGGCAGGTACCCCCAAAGAGGAAGAATTTGTTAATTATCTTTGGTGTGTTGTTATTTTTTTGTGTTTTTCTTGTTCCCCCTCATTTGCATACCTTTCCCTTCCCCTACTGAGTATCCTGTTCACCCACCCCTGTAATTGTTTTTCAGGCTGGAATCAGGTTTTTTCCGGATCATTTTTTGAATTTGTAAAATGTATTCCATGTGAAAATTATTCTTATTGATAAAAACATTTTAAAAAATGCAGTTTAACTGCATTGAACATTAAAAGTTCAAGTATAAGGTTTTGGTCCAAACCATAAATTCTTTCAGTATATGGGTTTAAATTAATTTAATAATATTATAGAGAGAGTACTTTTTATTTTCCATGTAAAATTTGAGGGAAGGAATCATATGGTATCCCATAGCCTGTACCTTGTAGGTAGTAATGCTTCAATTTGAAAATGTAAAATGTCCATTGGCTGTGAAAATTAGCCTTATTGATCTTGGCAAGTAATTTGAACATATGAACATTAAAGAGCCATCTTGTATCTAGTCCAGCATTCTGTATCAAAACCTAAATTCTTTCTCGAGCAGATGGGTTTAAACCCTAATTTAATAACCATTATAGAGGGAAATACTTTACCTATTCTCAGAATGAGGCACTTGAATGGTGTAGTAACTACTGAACACTTGGGAATCTACAATGCTGGAAATGTCCAGGCTGACAGCTTGAAACCTCTTCTGGCTGTGAAACTACTAACCCAATGATCTTGGAAATATTTCAAGTCCTAATTTGCTCAACTTCAGAGGATGGCTAATCTTACCCTCAGACAAGTTTACTTTAAAATCGTGATAAAGTGGAAGTGATTTGAAGTACACAACAGCAACAATTATGATATGCTGATAGGCAACTGTGCTCTTTTAGAAAAAACTCTGCTTTTTGGAACTATACTTTTTAGGATAACTAAAATAACAGGACAGTTTAAATCACCTATCGCTGTATTATCAAATGCAACTTCAATCTACTCCATGCAGTTGGAGAAGTATTTTTCCTCATTCAATTATCAAAATATTATTACACATAATTTTGCTTAGATGATTTGCTGAATCATTCCTAGTATTTTGCTACAAGCATCATTATTAGACACTTCAATTTCTGTTTGTTTTGAGTATCTTTCCCTGTCACACTTTCCCTGGCTCTTATTAGGATTCACTGCAGTTAGTAATTATGAACCAAACACAGCACTTTATTTGCCCGGTCATGGTAGCTTTTAATCGTTTTTATAATCTTGTCTGATTTTATGTTTATTGATGTTTGATATTGCTTGTGTTTTGATGCTTATTTTAACCTGTTTTGTTGGACATGTCCCTCTGTAAGCCACCCTGAGTCTCTTCGGGGAGATGGAGGCGGGGTATAAAAATAAAGTTATAATAATATTAATAATCATCTTCTACTTTTTTGTTAATATCTTTTTTTACTCATGCAGAGTCTATGTTGACCTGTACCTCATAAATCAAAAGCTCTTCAAATACATGGTATCTTTTCTCACATTTGAATTATGAAATAGCTATATTCAATTTGTTATGGCTTATTTTCCATCTATCTCTTTTTGGTTGCACATTCATAAAATGCATGCCTTTGTGATATATAGTAGCTCTTGGGCAAAATAGTGATTTACTACATCCTAGAAATATCACTTGACACTGCCAGAGAGAAAATCCAGATAAACTATTCAAAGTCAGATTTCCCTTCTTTAACAAAGAGCCATTTTATCCCTCTTTATAGTGCTTGATATATCTATCTAAGTATCTTTCTTTGCTAGAAGTCAAGTTTCTAGTGTTTTCTGTGCAAATGCCCTGTTGCTAGTCAATATACTGTATATTGTTTGATTGCTGTTAAATAACACCTCATCAGCTTCCTTACATATGTTAAAATGTTTATTTTGACCTGCAGTTGCAAGGAATCCAAACTAACCTTTACACTCAGCCTCTCCACATTTAAAGGTTTAACTTTTGCAATTTGATTATTCACATGTTTAATTAATGTGGTTTATATGAAAATCTCTAGATGAAGGTTTATGGTCAGCTTCTACTGGAGATTCCTAGAAGGGTGTTCTTTGGAGTGTGGGAGGGAGACCGGGTTCTGTTCAGTTTTACATCCCTAATTCCATTGAATGTAGAGTGCTGATTGTAATTATTGCTGCTTATTTTTCCAAATATTACATACAGAGAGAACAATAGAAAAATTTCTATAGGGCCACATGATTCCAATCCTTAAATTAATAGAATGATAATTGTCTGGCATGGTAGTTTTGCATTGAAATTGACATTTTATTGTAAGTTTGAATGTATTCTTTATTAGTTTCAAAAAACAGTGGTGCAGTCACTGCTTATAAGTAGTAACATATCTTTGTGCAAAATTTACATGTGGTTTTGTTGTTGCTGTTGCAGAAAACACCTTTTTCTGCATAAGAAATAGCCATTTCTATTCAGAAATATTATTTCTTGCACAGAAGAAACAATCACAACAGCTGGGGATACTTTTCACAGAATTTGCAAGTGACTTGTTTAAATAGAAAACAATATTTTATGTACAAGAAACAGCTTTTAACACCAAGAAAATATTTGGGTGTATAAATATTACTTTCTGCGCAGAAAACTTATTTTCTCTGCAAAGGAAACATGTTAATTTTATACAGAATAGTTCCCAAATTGTGAATAGACTTCAAAAATGTGTTGTTTCACAGTGAGAACAAATTTGTTAAAATATTAATTTCTTCCTTTGAGAAAAAATTTAGAGAAGAATTGCATCACTCATTTAGAGTTTGAAAAGATTCATTCAGAAGCAGATGGTCATTTTAAAAGTGCGGTTATTAGAAATGATTGTAAAACCATGGAATAAAGTTCCTGAATATAGATTGATATAGGCCATATTATGCATAACATTTCATGCCCTGCTGAACTAAGGTAGATAATATTAACTAATGATGTGACTCCAGGCAGGTTGCAAATATGTGCAAAGTAGAAATGAAGGTGCAGAAATGGATGAGTGCATGCATGCCCTGTGAACAAATTGTCTCTATTCCAATAATAATTTAAATGAATAACTATACTGCAAACTGACAATTCATTCTTAAGAATTGAAGAGGAAGTATACAAAGGCTATGCCTAAATTTAAATGGTGTGGCAAAATGACTTTGCCTGATATGTGAAAATCATTAATTGTGTGAAATTTCATGGCATATCTTTTGTATGTGTGATTTTATGGAAATCATTCAGATTCCTTATGCACTGCAGAGTGGAGAGGAACTCAGTGTGACAGCCAGCTGTTTATTTTCTTTCAGTGTGCATTTTTCGCTATTTGCCCCTCTCCTTGTTCTTAAGCTGTAAAATAAGGTCTGATTACTTCTGAATTTTTCCCTACTGTCTGTAAGTTCTGCAGCAAGTTGAAGAGCAAAGGTATTAACAGGTTTACAGAGTAGATTAGTAAATAATTGTGCAGGGTTATTTATCATTCATTGCTTGACTCATGCAAAGAAATCATTACTACTAGTATTGCCTCCCTATCTTCTCAGCCACCTTGTTTCTTCATTATTATATCAGTTATACCAGGGCTGTCCAATTTCTACCGGACCGGGGGCCTGAGTTCCGGTCAGTGATCACCTGGGGGTCCTAAGGGTCTGCCTCTGCCCCCGGCTCTGCCCCCTCTCTGCCCCTCCCCTGACCCCTCCCCCTCCCCAGCTCTGGCCCTGCCCCTCCCCGGCTCCACCCCCTCCCCGGGCTCCAATTCCATATATTTAATATTAACATAAGGGGAGAGGGAGGGAATGGCACACATGGGGGGCATAATTAAACAATTCCATATATTTAATATTAACATAAGGGGAGAGGGAGGGAATGGCACACATGGGGGGTATAATTAAACAATTCCATATATTTAATATTAACATAAGGGGAGAGGGAGGGAATGGAATACATGGGGGGCATAATTAAAGAATTCCATATATTTAATATTAACATAAGGGGGGAGGGGGAGAATGCAACACATGGGGGGCATAATTAAACAATTCCATATATTTAATATTAACATAAGGGGAGAGGGAGGGAATGGAATACATGGGGGGCATAAATAAACAATTCCATATATTTAATATTAACATAAGGGGGAGGGAGAGAATGCAACACCCGGGGGGCATAATTAAACAATTCCATATATTTAATATTAACATAAGGGGGGGGAGGGAGGGAATGCCACACATGGGGGGCTTAATTAAACAATTCCATATATTTAATATTAACATAAGGGGGAGGGAGAGAATGCAACACATGGGGGGGCATAATTAAATAATTCCATATATTTAATGTTAACATAAGGGGGGAGGGAATGCCACACATGGGGGGCATAATTAAACAATTCCATATATTTAATATTAACATAAGGGGGGAGGGAGAGAATGCAACACATGGGGGGCATAATTAAACAATTATATTATTATATTTCTGCCCCATATATTCCCATCCCCCTCTTCCCCTTATTTCCAAATTACATACATTTATTATTATATTATTTCCAAATCACGGAGATTATATTTCTGCCCCATATATTCCCACCCCCTTCCCTTATTTCCAAATCACGGAGAGAAGCAAGAAGGGAGGCACAGAGCCCGGGGCTGGGCGCCTCTCTTCCTGCTTTTCTCCCTGATCACGGAGAGAAGCAAGAAGAGAGGCGCAGAGCCCGGGGATCAGCGCCTCTCTTCCTGCTTTTCTCCCTGATCACAGAGAGAAGCAAGAAGAGAGGCGCAGAGCCCGGGGATCAGCACCTCTCTTCCTGCCCATCTCCGCCTCACAAAGACGGAACGCGCCGATTGGTGGGGGGGAAGCCTGCTCCTCCTCCCTGCCCCACCCCGCTCCGCCCCTCCCTGCTGTGAAAAAAACATATAGAAATAATAATAATAAATAAATAAAATAAAATATTTTTTATTTTAAACAGCCCATTTCTTTTCTAAAAGAGTAGGGGGCCGCAGGGAAGGGGCTGGGGGGCCGTATACGGCCCGCGGGGTGCCAGTTGGACAGCCCTGAGTTATACTACTCAACAGGGAAATCCTATCTAATGTTTTACCATTGGGCTTGACAGACCACTCACTACATCTAACACTAGCCAATTTAAAAACTAGAATAAACTAGGAGATGGCTTTTCAACCTGAGCAATCTTTGCAAGTCACAAACCCCTTTTCCAAAACCAGTAAGGATAATTATCTACATACCAGTTCCAGGCTGGTATATATGAGGGCCCTAACTTGTACTATATCTTGGGAAGCAGAGCAGCTTTAGATTGAATGAGTTTGGAACTCCTCTGTTTTCCCCAAAAGGATCCAGAGATTCTCCAATGCCTTTTCTCTCTGCAGAAAACACATCTCTTTCCTCCTACTTCTATTCCATAATCTCAAAAATACAGTTCTGCTCCTGCCATCAGCATAGACACCACAAGTGACAAATGGGTTTTCATTGGGTGTAACAGGTTTCTCTGAGATAGGCACAATTTTTCTCAGACAGAGCTCAGCTGTCCGAGGAGACCCAAATTAATTTGTCCAATGCTGTCAGTCAGGAAATTTAGGTGGGCTTTTTCACACACACACACATTTTCTAAAAATAAAATATAAACTTCTAAAAATAAAATAGAAACAGAAGGCTTTTTATGGAAAAGTTTTAATATGCTAGAAGGGAGTGAAAAACACATGAAAGAATAAAAAGGCAGTACTTCAAGAGGAAAATACACCAGTGTGAAGAAGCATTTTAGCAGCTTCTTGAAGGGAGGTAAATAAGGAGCCAACTAAAAATTACAGAAGAATAGTTCTGCAGATAATAGGTCACAAGAGGGAATAGTAGAGATGAGAAATAGTGCAAAAAGTGGGTATATAATAAGAAGATATGTGTTTGATGAACATAGGGAACAAGAAGGAGAACAGATAAAAACCAATGCAGTTAGATAAATAGTGAGTTCATGAAGACTTAAAGGCAATGAAAAGAGTTTTAAACTCAATACAAAATAAAAGAGGAAATTATTACTGAAGGGAATTACATAGAGGTATAACATGATTAGATCAAGGAAGGAGAAAGTAAATGAGAAGAGCTGAGAACAGAGGTAAAAAGAATAAGTTGAAAGACAGGGAGATAGATGAACAAAACATCACTTTAAAAACAGGAGATAAGACTTGGTCTGAATAAGAGTTTTAAAAGGTTCAATAGGTTACAATAAATGAATGCCAGAACTCTTAGAGAATGATGAGACAAACTTCAGCAAGACTTCAGAAATGTGAGCCTCAAAAGACAGCAAAGATTAAAGGTGGCTTCCAAACTGTTAATTTGTTGAGAAGACTGGATGGTGATAAAAAAGAAAAGGAACCCAAGCATCAGACACAGGAACAAAAGAGAGACAAGTTCCTAAAAATGGGCAAAACATAATGTACTGCATAGTCTACTGTTACTGAAACCATATTTTGAGATTGTACTAGTGTGCTTCTAAGAAACATAAACAATAGTGTGCTGTATTGTGTTAACTAGGTTTGTGCACAGATCTGTTTTAGCCGTCAGACCAGCTTCTTTGGCTTGGTCTGATGGCCATAACAGCAAGAGTCCAGCCAACACAGTTTCTTGTCTATAACATAACCACATGGCAGCCAATCACGACTCTTCATCCCCTTTTCGGGAGCATGCAATACACAAAGAGGCTGCTGCCACATTCTCTTCCTTGTTCAGGGATTCCCTGTGAGCCCTGCCTATTGGGCTAATTGGAATAGAAGAGTGACGTGTCTTATGCAAGCTGTGTCTGCTTCCTTAAACTTATTGCTGAAACCCAGGCTCCCTTGAAGGGAAGAAAGCAAAAGTCCCCAGAAATCGAAAGGGAAGACTTGTAAGTTCCCCATTGCTACCAATGAGATGGATCTAGTTGTATTTTTCAGGTGTGTACTGAAAAAGGCTATTTGGCTACCCACCCATTTTTGGGAGGTGCTTGAAAATGGATATGGGGGTCTACCAGAATTTGGCCAGCAGAAACGGATCAAGGTTCAGCTGAAATGCACAAGTCTAGTGTTTACAGTCTGCTTATGAGCTTCCTATAGACTACTGCTAACCATTATCCTATTTCCTGTGTTGTTAAGAGTTCTCTGAAAGTTGTGTCTATGGCAAAGTATTCAAAATGCATCAGACAGTAAATTGTCTTCTATGTGCAGTGAAATCTCTGTACCTGTGAGTTTCATCTACCGGCATCTAACAAAATATGTACTTTCTAGAACTATCTAAGTCTTCCAGGTAATTCTGCATCACACTACTGTCAGAAGTTACCACAGAGTTGCCTTGGTGAAACAAGCCAATTTCTAGAGATGACACATCTTTAGGAATTTTCTAGGTGCTCCAAAACAACTCGATGATAGCTT
This sequence comes from Anolis apletophallus, assembly GCA_030556195.1. NCBI lineage: Eukaryota > Metazoa > Chordata > Lepidosauria > Squamata > Anolidae > Anolis > Anolis apletophallus. The sequence continues at coordinate 92,136,365 of JARBWK010000012.1, read as the reverse complement.
CCAGCTGAAGTTGTTCTTTTCAGTAAGGGCCACTATTGCCCATAATTTCTTGTTTCCATGGTGTGTTCAGGGACATACCCAGACATATAGGGTTCTTACACTATTTAAAAGGGTAATGATGCCAATGAAAAGCACAAAGTAAGGCAACTGTAATGCCAGACCCCAATTAAGAAAATAAAGAAAAGCACTACAGCACATCAACAAACGAATGTTTTAAAGAACTGTTTATAGAACTGAATATAATAGCAGAAAGCCATAACAGAGCATTGGAGATTTTACACTGTCCATTCCCAGCATGAATTACAAGGGAAGAAGAATTTAGAGATAAGAAAAAGATGCAATGGTTCCACTTTTGTGAAAGAGCAGAAGAGAAATGGTTCAAAAGAACAAGTAGTAGGTTTAACAAAAGAAAAGAGTGAGGGAATATTTAACCAGAATGTGGAGAATGTGAGAAAATATTCCTACAATCATAATTGGTTGTACACCTCTTTAGTAAGTAAGATGAATATGAATGCCACGAGTCTGATACACTGGTTTATGTTGTATTCTAACACTAATGCAGACTATTTAAGCCTGGCCATTATTTTTCTGTCATTATGCACTCATCCTTCTTCCATCGACATCTTACTTGCCAATTGTGTATTATTATTTTATGTAAGAGTAACAACTGTACCTGTCACACGTTGCTATGGCCAACCTTCCCTCCCTCTTTCTCTTCTTTCTCTCCTTCCTTCCCTTTTTTCTTTCTTTCCTATCTTCCTTCTCGTCTTCTTCCCTTCCTTCCTCCCATCTTTTCATTCCCTTCCTCTTTCACCCCCTTCTTCCTTCTCTACATATTCTTGGACTGCAACTCCCAGCAGTCCTCCTGATCTACCTACCTACCTATCTCTACCTTATCTATCTATCTATCTATCTTTTTAGCTATCTATCTGGAGGATTGCTGGGAGTTGCAGTCCAGGAATAGGAAATTGGAAATATGCAGGGATTGGGATGCTCTCAAAGAAATCCAAGGAGAAGAAATTTTGTAGCTTGGAAGCATTGCATTTGTATCATGCTCCTCTCCAAAAAGACATGGTCTAGGGGATGCTGGGAGCTATAGTCCAGAAGAGAGTGTGGATATGCTATTGTGTTTTTTGTTTGCCAGGAGGAGTTGTTTTTGCACATGTGCTTTAGCATCTTTTTGCTTTTTTGGCTTTTAAGTTCCTTCTGCTGGGTTTTTCAGTGTTTTTTTGAGTGATGGTCACTCATTGGCCTGAAAGGTGTATTGTGTCCAAATTTGATGTAAATTTGTCCAGTTGCTTTTGAGTTTTATTAATCCCACAAATGAACATTACATTTTTATTTATATAGATTACTTGATTTATTCGTATCTGGCATTTATTGTCAACTGGTCAGGGTGACCCATGTTGAATATCACTGATAAGAATGATTCTGCAGTGACCTCTTCTTGTTCAATAATAAAAATTGCTGTACTGGTTTACTGACATTAACAAGCCTCACCTCTTTATTTGTGAGCAAAAACATAAAATAGAGCACAAGGAAACCTAATGAAGTGGAAGTAGTAGGAGGAATATTGGAATCATTGGAAGATAATTGTAATGAGGAACTCATAACAGAAAACTTGACTACAAAATATTGGGCCTACCACAGTCTTCTGAAGAACTTGAGAAAGAAAAGGGGCAAGGAAAAATGGCTGGAGAGTAGAATTGAAAGTAGCAATTATATGACTGAATAAGATGAGGAAAGAAAGATTGCTTGGCAGAAAATAGAGTGGATTAGGAGGAGGAAAGCATGAATTTATAATGAATGAAATCAGACAGAGCAAGACTTCTACCGAATCATTCAGTGACTCTGATGAAGACATAAAAATAGCAAGGCAGAGAAGCAAGACTTGGAAGAAGCAAGACCAAAAGAAATGAACAAAGCAGGGAGGCTTAGGCATCTCAAATATGAGTAAAATATATTTGCCGTATATTATATGACATCTTTTTTCCCACCTCCTTCCAATGTTATGTCTACTGTGGCTGCTTCATTCCCTATTTCCATGGTACTGCTTTACTGTCATTTCTAGTTTTTGCCAGGACAGAGAAACCAGGATCTTCTAAAATTGCTGGTAAGAATAGAGCCAAAAAAGGGAGACCATATGCCCAGCATCAAAACTCCACACTACATTTCCAAGGTTATCTATTTGATGGCAAGCAAATATATGCCATAGTTATTCATTTTCATTTGGTGCCTGAATAGTTCCTATAAGGGGGGGGGGCAACACATCTGAATATGTACCCAAAATAAATAGAAATTATTCTGGAAAGTACATAACAGTATGAGGATAATGAAGTTGTCAGCATTTTATAGGGGGGAAAGACATGATTCATAAGTTAAATATATCCCTGCATGTGTTTAAACTACTTATGATTAGTTGTGTTGTAAAGTATAGGGAACACTGCTTTATATAAATATAGCGTACCAATCCATGGGTGTGTGTGTGTGTGTGTGTGAAAAGCATATTGCAAGAATAATATTTTTGTCTCTCAAAATAGGCAATGATAAATGTCAGAAGCACTACTAAAATAAATATGCTTTGCACTGTGTACCAGTGGGCTCTGAATAGATTTTGAACTATATCAAAAGCTTTAATTGTGACAATTAGTCTTCAGATATTAACATTTCAGAAATGGGAAAAAAAGAATATGAACCATGGGGTTTGATTTCTTGTTCTGAGAGTTCTCTGACAAACCTGCATTCCTGAGTAAACCTATTAGACGTGTGCAATTTGGAAAAAAAATCTGTGCCACTTTTGATTCTCAGTTTTTGGCTGCCCCCCATTCCATTTTTAGGGAACTTCCTGAATTGGGCGGGGTGTGTGTATTCTGTTTTAATGCCAGAAAGATTTGGTTCATTGGCACCAATGGGAACATTTTAGAGACTTATTCCTCCGTCATTTTAGGCCTATCAGTATGCAACTCTTCTCACTCACAGGGCACATTTACTCCTGCAAGCCTACCAAGTTTCAGAACATTACACCAATTTACTTTTTTGGGTAATTTTTAAACAGTTTTTACATAATGTTAAAAAAGAGGAATTTCTGGGAATTGAAGTTCCAAGTTCACACCACAAGAGGGGAAGAGAATGGACAGTCAACGAGGCCTCTGGTTGGCAGAGAAAGTGAGACACACACACAGAGAGAAGCCACAACTCCTATCATACCCCAGGAGGGAGCACAAGGATCCTTCAATGTTTGCACCACATAAAGGAAAGCTAGGAAAGTGAGTTTCCATTTTGCCTCAAAAGGCGCGGGGGCACTTTGGGAAGTGATGGAGGAGGCTGCCAAAGAAGAAAGCAAAGGAGGAGTCACAGCTCAGCCTCACTGCTCCTCATTAGCCCCCATTAGCCATAAAAGATATGGTTGCTGTGATCTGTACCAGCTAAGGCTTTGGTTACCCCGTGCTTGGTTCATTTGCATGGATTCAGCAACTGAATCCACCAAATCCGGTACACAAAAACAAACAGATTACATTTTATAGAATTGTTCTGGCTTGCTTATGGGATCAGAGTTCAGATGTCTTAGGTATGGCTTTTAAATGTACCTTTAATACTAATCTATTCACTCAAGAAGGTGTTTCTAAAGCTATTTATCCAAAACAACTGGAATTCCTCTGCAGTTTTTGTATCTGCAACACTGTTTTTCAGAGAAAGCTATTGGAGGCCTCATATCCATACTTCAACATGGGATTAGGCGTGTTATGAATATATTTGTTACTGTCTAAAGCAGGGGTGCTCACACTTTTTCAGAATGCGAGCTACTTATAAAACAACCAAGTCAAAAAGATCTACCTACCCATATTTTGATAGAAGAAATAAGGGACATGTAAGTGATTTTTTGCAAAAAAAATAAGGGACACTACATATTAAATGCATTACTATCAATATCAGCATAAGTAGAGTACTCCATTTTGACAATTATATACTTATAGTGGAATATAATCCTGATTTTATAGCTGGATAATCTGGATTATACTAAAAATCAGCATATATGGTTTTCTACATGTTAAATGCATTACTATCAATATTAGCATAAGTGGAATACTCTATTTTGACAATTATATACTTATAGTGAAATATAATCCTGATTATATAGCTGGATAATCTGGATTAAACTAAAATCAACATATATGGTTTTCTACATATTAAATGTATTACTATCAATAACAGCATTAGTACTCTATTTTGTAACATAAGTATTGATATAGTACTCTGTTTTTTTGGGATTTACAGTTTACCTATAATCAAAGAGCATTCTGAACTCCACCAATGATGAAATTGAACCAAACGTGGCACACAGGACTCCCCTGACCAACTGAAAACACTAGAAGGGTTTGGAGGCCATTGACCTTGAGTTTGGGAGTTGTAGTTCTCCTACATCCAGAGAGCACTGTGGACTCAAATAATGATGGATCTGGACCAAACTTGGCACGAATCCTCAATATGCCCAAATGTGAACACTGGGGAAATTTGGGGAAAATAGACCAAGACATTTGGGAGTTGGAGAGTTGCTGGGATGTATACTTCACTTACCTTGCGGAGCAGAGTCACGCCGGCGAGGAGGGCAGCCAGGAAGTGCTGCAGGGCATCCTCGCCCAGGCAGGGGCTTCGTGGGAGAATGGGCCTCGCAGCGTGCAGCCTCCCTTGAGCGAGAGGCTCTGCCTCCGCCTGCACAAAGGGGGAAGGGACTGGGCCAGGCCACCCAGGGGCTTTCTCCGTTCACCTCCCATCCCCCCCGTACTCGGAGGGAGTGAAGGGCATGGGGGGAAGGCTGACTGCATGGCGAGGAAAGGAGTGTGCATGCGCACAGGGCAGAAGCACCCCATCCGGCTGCGATCGACCTCCTTTGGACCCGTGATCGACGAGTCGATCGCTATCAGCTTTGTGGGCAGCCCTGGTCTAAAGTATCACAAATGAACTGTGGTAGTGACATGACAAGGTTATAGAAGCTGCTGTAGTACAAATGGATCTTTAGGATGTGCAGATATGCTAGAGCTGCAATGAACATACTGAAACATATGACTGAAGACTATAACAGTTTTTGGAAAAAAAAACCACTGTAGATTTTAGTAGACATGTTAAAAATATACACAACAATATTCAATATTGATGGATCCATTGTACTTCATTCAGTGGCCTAAACCTCTTTGTTAGTCCTAACTAAAGGAATCCTATGGATTTGATAGAACTCACCTATATGATTACTTACTATTCAATAATTGATTGAATGAGTCTATTCATTCAATCAATGGGATGCCTCTGGGAGGACTATGGTAGGGTTGCCATATACGGGACGTCCCTTATTTTGACTCTTTTTTTTGGGTGTCCCGTATTTCCAGCAGTTGTCCCTTATTTTTTGCTCCTCCTGACCTGTCCTCCTCTGTGCTGGGAAAAGAGGGGCCGGCTCGAGCCGCTCGGAGCAGCAGGAGAGCTCGGGCGACGCCTTTCCCTGTGAGCTCAGCTCACTTCTAGGATGCCTTGGCGTCTGCTGTTCTGAGGCCAAAGAGGAAAAGCGAGGGAGGGAAGGAGGTTCCAACACTTCCGGCTCCCATGCGAACACCCCCTTTCTGTGTTTTGGAGGGAGCATGCGCACTGGTGCTCCCTAGCTCTTGCAGGTCGCTTGGGAACCCAAAGTGTTGCTTCCCTTTTGCCTTGGTGCCCAGAAAGGAGAGAACGACTGGCAAGGTTTGCATTTTCCCAGGTGTTTTTGGCTTGGAAGGGGACTCATTGACTCAGTTAATTAATGCACTTAATTAACACCGTGTTGGCCTGCGTGCCCCTTCTTGGACCGGGGGGGGGTCTCTGCTTGCAGAGCCTCCTCTGCAGCCTGCCTGCCTGTCTCCCTCCCACCTCCCTCCACATTTGCCTGGCCGTTTCAAGGAAACTCAGGGAAGAGCCTCACTCTCTCTGTGTGTGTGTGTGTGTATATTCTTTTATTTTTACTGTAATGTATTTTTAATGCTATTGTGTGTTTTGAAATGCATGTTTGGGCTAGGCCTCATGTGAGCCGCCCCGAGTCCCCTTTGTGGAGATGGTGGCGGGGTATAAATAAAGTTATTATTATTATTATTATTACTAAGAGCAGCCTTGATCTCTATATAAATCGTAAAAACAGTCACCCAGAACTGAATGCTGTATTCCAAAAGAGTCCTCAATAGAGCATAATGTAATGGGACTATTACTTCCCTTGTCCTGTAAACTACATTTCTAGTAATGCAGACTAAGATATTATTTTAACTATCTTAGTTTGCATTATGTGTATTACACAGATAATGGGATTTTAACAAGTGTTTTTAAAGTTTGATATGTTTTAATTATTGTCTTAATATATATGCTTATTTTTGTTATATAAGCATGTTTTACATGGCATCAAATTGTTACCTATATATGTAGGCTGCCTTGAGTCCCCTATGGGGCAGAGAAGGGTGGTGTTAAGGTAAATAAATATTTGCCTTCTTGCAGCAGCACACTGCTGACTCATATTCCACTTATTATCAACAACCAATAATCCTAAGGTCTTTCCCCCTATTAAGCCAGTACATGTGAAGTATTCTGCAAGTCTCCTTTTGGGCGTTGTGGGTTAAAAAAACCATTTTGGTTTTGTCTCAGTTGAATTTATTCAACTATTTTCCATTCAGTTTTCTATTTTACCTAATTCATTTGGAATACTGCTCATATCTACCAATGACAAAACATGCAGAAACATACTATATACTGTTAAGAGGGTGTAAGTCAGTTTCTTTTGTGAATTTCAATCATTATCTTATTCTGTTAATAAAAGTATTTATACCTAACGTTTGATTTTCAAGTTTTTATTGTGTCCCTTATTTTTGCGAAAAATCCTGTAAATGTCCCTTATTTCTTCTATCAAAATATGGCAACCCTAGACTATGGTCCACTAGGAAAACATATATTTCATTCAAAGGGTTTCTGGTTTAGCTGCTCTCAATAGGACTGGAAATTTTAGAAAGACTGTGGAATGCCACTGATATCATTATAAAAGTACTGAGCTAGATGGAGTAATGGTCTATCATGTCACAAGATAGCTTCCTATATTTTTAGGGTTATGTAGCTTTGTTCAAGTTCATTAATTCCCATTAGCATCACTCTAAAAACATCACCATCTCAATCCCCTTCCCCGTTTCATCTCCACAGATGTTTGTAATTAAATACTGATAGTGACTTTAAGGACATTTTAGGATAGATCATTGGCAGGAAACCTGCCTAATGATTTTCTATAGGAAACTTATGTGAGAAAATTGGTGCACACTGGATGAGTATTAGAGGAAACGGGCCCTAGTTTTCCTTTTATTTGAATGATGGTGGAAATAAAAAGTTAAGCCTTCTGGAATCTTAACAAAGATGAATTGCTCTCTGTCACTGGGCATGCATAATTGCACATAAGTTCTCTGCACTTGGTGAAGAGACAACACATTTGATCCAACATTGTTCTTGACTTATTAGCGAAGTGTTTTATTGCTCTGTATTACTGACAATGAATGATATCAAGGCTATTTTCCTTTGTCTGATGCATACTAACAAACCATTTTAAAAATCCTGGCATACTACACCTGAGTAATTTATTAGATACTTGACTGGTAGATTCATTTTGGAAAAGACTATGGTGTCACATTATATTATTAGCAGTCCTTTTCCATCAACCATTGATGTTGAAGTTTGGATTCTGCATGTGCTAAAGTTGTTAAGGGAAGACAGAGTCAAATGATCAAAACCAGAGCTACCATTAGCAATAATATTTTTCATCACAGTTTTAATACACTTGGTTGGAGTCAGTGCCATTATCCAAGTAACTAAAACATTTAAACTTCAGGAGAATGTGAGCTGAATGCCCTCTTTCCTGCCTCTGTTTCTAAGTCAGAGGCACCTGAAGAGGGATGTTTAATTTAAACAAAAGACTGATATATGGAGTAACATACTTTATTTGGTGTGCCAAAATGAGCATTAGAACTGCTAGAGACAATATTGGATGCTTCTTCAAATAATAATAATAATACTTTATTTCTATTCTGCCCTATCTCCCCGAGGGGACTCAGGTGGATTCCAACATAACAATGTCAGACATTCAATGTCTACATAAAATGCACAATAATAACATAAAATCCCAGAAAAAAACCCACATATAAAAGTAACACTAAAACCTAACATCAAATTAAAAACCTAACATCAGTCCATTGAACCTGACGGTAAATTAAACTATATATATAGTAGACAAAATTCTAAAATAACATAGATACAATTCTAAAATAACATCGATACATTTTGTTATCACCTATTTATTTATTTATTTATTTATTTATTAGATTCGACTTACTATACCGCTCTCTCTGGCGCCCAGAGCGGTTTACAGAAGTGACAATATAAAAACATAAAACCCATAAAATACATTAAAATACATTAAAATACATTAAAATACATTAAAACCTATCAAAGCCATACAATAAAATGATTTATAGTAATAAATAGGAGTCTCCTCATGGCGCAATGGGTTAACCCTTGTGCTGGCAGGACTGAAGACCAACAGGTCGGAGGTTCGAATCCAGGAAGAGTGTGGTTGAGCTCCCTCTTTCAGCTCCAGTTCCCCATGCGGTGACTTGAAAGAAGCATCCCACAGGATAGTAAAACATCAAAACATCCAGGTGTCCCCAGGGCAACTTCCTTCCAGATGGCCAATTCTCAAACCAGAAGCAATTTGCAGTTTCTCAAGTATTTATTTATTTACTATATTTGTATACCATTCTTCTCAGCCTGCAGGCGACTCAGGGTGGTAGCTCTTGACATGAAAAAAATATATAGTAGTTATTGTGATGATGTTTATTTATACCCCACTTTTTTCACTCCACAAGGAGAGAATTGAGTCTAATTTATTTGGGAGTAGTATACACTCACCAACGTTTCACAGATGAAAACCAGGAAATGTGTGGTCAAGTAACTGGAAAGTGTGATCAAGGTAAAATGAAGTAGACCACACATGAAGAAGACCACTAGCAAAGAGAAGTTTACCTACAGGGATGAAAGAATTGTACTTCCTTCTCTCCTCTCTTCCCCTGTAGAATTTAGCACAAACTGCTTTTGAATTCAGATTGCAACAACTGAAGTAAGCTGGGGACAAAGGTGGAAAGTAAACCTGAAAGCAGAATGAGGAGAGAGAAAAGGAGCTATTTTAAAAGCTTTTTGAAAAAATTGGATAAAGGATAAATTGGGACCATGATTGTTACATTGGGGCAGTTTGGAAGGTATGCTAGCAATCGGAATAGCCCATTTATTGCTTTTAGCATTAATGTTTGCATTAATATCATTCAACCAAGTTTAAATACAATCTCAAATGTATTGATGATATCATAGATAAGCACTACTTTAAGTCCACAATGGCCATATTCACATTGTTGCTGTAAAACTTGTCACATCACAAGGAACTCATTACACAAACAAGACTGGATCTGCTATGAGGAAGAGTGAAGCAGAAGCCTCGGCAATCTAAGGTCCCATCTACACTGCTTTATAATCCCTTTTCAGAATGCAGATAATGCTGAAAAATGAGAGATGGGGAGTGCGTCAGCTCTCCTGGTGGCCAGAGTTTGCCTCTGTTCGTCTATATGTGTGTATGTGGAAAATGGCAGGGATTGTCTGCTAGGTATGTGTACCTTCAGGGTGAGAAGAGCGGAATATAAATAAAGTGTATTATTAACTACGTTATACTGCATTGGCGGTGTATACCGATATAATCCAGTTAAAACTGCATTATATGACAATGTAGATGAGTCCGAAGAGTTTGGATGGAGAATCATGTCTGTTTCAGGAGGCAGGAAACTAATTCCTTCGTTTTCATGGATGTCCCCAGATCGTATAGTAACTAAATCTGTTTAATTAATTGGAATTGTATCATATTGAATGAAGATTTGCCTTAAATAATAGAAGTGACATCATTCCCCCCTATATTTTATTCATCAACTCTTCAAATTGATGGCTTAAACTTGAAAGATTCATTAATGCTTCCTATAATTATATAAGCTCTAAAAATTTGTTTTGACTTGATATAATTACCATTTGCATATACTAATTGAAATAAATTTGCTTATGTAAATCAGAATACCTCTTTGCATGTAACCAACTTCTAATAGCCTTGCAATTTTGTAAAACCCTGTTATTCCTTTAAACTAGATCTTATGTGATAATTTGTCTATTCCTAACTTGCAAATTAGGGATATGGTTCCCATATCTCTTTTAAGTTTTATTTATTTTTAATTGCCATTTTTTCCAATTAGGAGAACTGGGAGGCACCCTACTTCCTTTGATGTTTGGGTTACAGAATCCTACATTGAAACTTTACCTAACAAACATACTAGTATTGAAATACACGCAACATTTTAATTATTTAACAAAGGGAGCTAAAAACAACCGTTGTGCAGCACAATAGGTGGGATTTTTATTTGTCTGGGTATTTTCACCCTGAAACAGAAGCCCATTCATTGTAAGCTAGAGAAATAGGAAGTAAATCAAGAGAATCTATGAGCCATGAACATCTTAGCCAAGTAGACATTCTCATTAAAACTGAAAGTTTTATGAGGTGGATAATCAACTGTTTTGTAAAAGCTAGTAAAATATGGATGACTACTTCAAAAATCAAATTGTGTATGTACTTTGCCAAATATCTTTCTACATAGCCTACATTTGTGCCTAGTTTCATTAAGTTTAAACATAGAAAATTTAAAAAATCTAGATCTTATTATTCCATGTGTCTTATCATATTCTAAACAGTATAACTGGGGTACATTAAATCATTGAGTTAATCAGAGTACAATCTGCTTACTTTAATTTCAGTGTCATCAAGAAGCTGCCTAATGCCAAATCCATGTAGTTTGGTGTTTTCTATTTTGCATTACCTTGGTGGCTTTTCAGGGAGATGTTAAAAGTTATTTAGCATTCAAGGTGTGTGCTGACACTTTCTTACTGCCTCTACTTTTGGAGTCCTTGTCTGTACAAGATATATTTGGGACAATTTTCCTCTTTCCCATCCAACATTCCTTTAATATCGTGTCTACTCTCCAATGGCCAGTGGTGACCAGAAAGTTACAGTTGTTGTTTTCTAAAATGGAAAATATAACATATAACAAGAGAGTTGCTAAACTAGCTGAGTTTTCATCAAAGCTGTGGACTCACAATGTTTTCCTTTATAGCTGTCTAAGCTATTCCCAGATATTTATTGTATCCTGCCCAGTTACCATGGCCCTGCTGAATATAAGTCATCAGCTGTCTTCCTCTGACCCAGAGATCACAACATACTTACTACACTTGAGCAGCACCTGGGTGAATTGAAAGAGTGCTATGTTTCCTAGTTATAAATCCCTTGACCATTCTTTTCAACTCGGTACTGTTTTTATGGGCTTGTTGGACATTTCTGGCAGCATTGTTAATTAAGCAGACGTTATCCTGATTAATGTAGTGTGAGCTACTCCTGAATTGCTATAAATAATATGATGATTAATTGCTATATCTGAATTCTGTCTTCTTTAAATACTTTATAGTGGGGATGTACTACATGGATGCAATGTCCCATTCTCATTACGTTCATCAAGTGAAGAGAATTCTCCCTCTTACAAGGTTTATTTCCCTTGAGAAAGACCATAGGCAGAGTTCACTCAAAAGCATTTTTCCTCCTGAATTGGAGCATATTAAAAACCAAATGGGGAATCCTTTTGAAACTGCATGTGGGGAGAACTTATCTGTAAATTATTACTGCATGTATTGAAAGGGAAATGAATATAGGTTTTGACTGTAATATGAGCGATAAGGGACTTCTCTAATATATTTTTCTCCTTTTTCCAATGATGTTTCATCAAAAGATTCCTGGCAGAGATTGTTAAGTGCTGATGGCCCTTACCTTTGTGGTTCATTTAATTCAGGATGCTCTACTGTGGTCAGGCAAATAAGTTTAAAATGCCATGGTGAGAACCAGAGCTTAGAAGTAGCCCATTACAGCAACAACCAGTACCTACAATGAAATGTAGATGGAGAAATGCAAGGGAAAACATTGTTATTATTATTACATATTACTATTATTATTTAATGATAAGTATGGGAGAGCATACTTTAGATCAGGAATCATGTTACTAAACTGTATTTGTTAGTACTCCCCCTTCTTATCTATTAGGGCTGTCTGATCCACACACAAAAATGTTTCAAAACTCGCTTTGGATGCTGGGGGCGCTGGCGCCTCAAATCTAATTAATATCCAAAGTTTTCAGCAGTATTATTGGAATTTATACGGAAATAATTCCAACATTCGGAAGGCTCCAAAAATGGCAGACAGGCATTTAACCTAATTTGGAGCAGATTGCCCCCCCCCCCTTTAGGTCTACCGGAGGAGAGCCAATTTGCTCCAAAGTGAGTTAAAACATTCACTTTGGAGTGGATTGGCTTCTCCCTGCATTAGGTCTAGCAACTTTGGGGTGGATGGGCTTTCCTCCGCTAGACCTAATGCAGGGAGAAGCCAATCCCCTGGATTAGAAACTCTTTTCTCCCTTCCCGCATCAGTCCGACACGGGAAGGGAGAAAAATGCTTCCAAGCCGCGTTTAACAGGGCTTGTGGCCCAGGGCCCTCTCCCCCGCAAGAGGGACCTGGGCCAGGAGCCCTGTTAAACCTGGGTTAGAAGTGCTTTTCTCCCTTCCCACGTCAGACTGATGTGGGAAGGGAGAAAAGCGCTTCTGAGTCCTTCTGACTAAATGGCGGAAGAGCTTCGAAATAGGACATTTACTTCCGGGTTACTTTAATTCTTCAAACACGGTAAAATATTAACTTCTTTTCCAACACAATCCAAATTCTGTTAGATTCCGACAAACCTACCCAGCCCTATTATCTGCTAGGTGATATACCATATATATGTAAAATATGTTTTCTTGATGATGCTGATAAAACACAATGAAGCCAATGAAGTGAGATATTCTGCAGATGGATGGAAGGGAAGGGTGAGGAGGGAAATCTCTCCTCCTCCCCCCACACACCATTTTCTCCACTCAGGAGGAGACTCTGGAGAGCCTCAGTGGCTACCATGCTATCTCTGGTAAGTTTTGGAGCCCAAATAGGGGGTAGGGGTTGGGTGCCCAAAAGGAGCCCAAAAGTCTGAGATGCGCAGATTGGCACCCAAGATCGCTTGAACTGATCCTAAGAGATAATCCACACAGATCCAATATCTGTAAGATTTGGACCTTAGCTTAAAGTCCGAATCTTATCAGATGTTTAATTAATGTGGAGTAAACAGGTAAAACCCGTTTTACTCCACATTGATTCGCTTTTACCAGAGGCGTTGTTTGGATACTTCCAGTATAAACGAGACAGGTCTCACATTAAAGGCCTGTCTGGAAGGGCCCTTAGGAGTATATAGAAAACCTATATTAATCAAACATACAAATAAGCAAGCAATAAAAAATAAACTCCAAAATGAGGAGAGCCAACTGTGGATTCCCTATAAAGGAATTCATGTTTATCTGAATCCTGTGTTAACCCTGCAGTATTATTTGCATTATTTTTTTTAAAGAGTGGAAGTATACATTGAGCACAACTTCATATGGACTTAAATCATAGAAAATGCTTGGGTCAGCTTTGGGTTGTAGTTGTGTTCCTCTCTCCAGGCTTCCTCTCCTAAAGGAATGGTGTGGATAAAGGACTGAATGATTGAATTGAATTTGTTTCCCATAAAATGTCAGTGTTTCTTAATTCATTAAAAGGACAATATTGTGATCTTCGATTCATAGTTTAGTCATGGGGTGAAAGTGGGATCACTAATTTGAGAACAAGACTGCTTTTTATCAGTCAAATTTATATCTAAATCCATTGTTCGACTAAGAAAAAAATAATATATTTTTATAATTGGATGGGGTAATTCAAGATATCTGGTAAAAATTAATTGCTAGCAATAGGGCTGTAGCCAGGATTTTGATTCGGGGGCTGAGTTTGGTTCAGGGGGCTGAGACTGGGTGGAAGAGGGTCTACCCTAGCAAACCTTTTGTATTGTTATCCCAATAACCCCATTAATGTGGGATATAATGAGCATGGTGATCAGATCATGATATGAATAAACATAACAGTTTAAATAATGTACCAGTAAGGCCTTTTTCGGACCACCCTGAGAATTTGGGGGGCTGAAGCCCCTTAGCCCCCTGGCTACATGCCTGGCTAGCAAGCTCTACCTTATTAAGTGTAATATTTCGCTTTGTATGAGTTTAATTGCATGTTTGCAAGTATTTGTATTTCAGTAGTTGATAACAGCCTTTGACTGTGTGGATCATAATAGATTGTGGCAAGTTCTTGGTGGTATGGGGATACCAAGTTATCTTTTCTGTCTCCTGAGGAATCTGTATAATAACCAAGAAGCAACAGCAAGAACAGACCATGGAACAAGAGACTGGTTCAAGATTGATGACAGGCCTGTATACTCTCACCCTACAAATTCAACTTGTATGTAGAACACATCATGTGACATGCAGGGTTTGATTAATCCAAGGCTGGAGTTAAAATTGCTGGAAGAAACATCAACAACCTTAGATATGCAGATGATACCACTTTGATGGCTGAAAGTGAGGAGGAGCTGAGGAGCCATATAACCAAGGTGAAAGAAGAAAGTGCAAAAGTGGGGTTGCATGTAAATATTTTTTAAAACCCTCAAGATTATGGTAACCAGACTAATTAATAACTGGCAAATAGAAGGAGAAAATGTGGAGGCAGTAACAGACTTTGTATTTCTAGTCTGAAGCAGACTGCAGCCAGCAACTCAGAAGGCATTTACTTCTTGGGATGAAAGCAATGACTAATCTCCATAAAACAGTGAAGAGTAGAGACATCACACTGTCAATGAAGATCTACATAGTTAAAATAACAGAATAGAAACCATAGTGACCAATGGATGTGAGAGCTGGACCATAAAGAAGGCTGAGCAAAGGAAGACAGATGCTTTTGAACTGTGGTGCTGGAGGAAAATTCTGAGAGTGCCTTGGACCACAAGAAAATCAAAACAGTCCATAATCCAGAAAATAATGCCTGGCTGGTATTAGAGGCAAAGATGAAGTAATTTGGCCACATGAGAAGGCAGGAAAGCTTGGGGAAGACAATGATGCTAGGGGAAATGGAAAGAAAAAGGAAGAGAAGCAGACCAATGGTAAGATGGATGGATGGTATCCTTGAAGTGACTGGCTTGACCCTGAAGGAGCTGAGGGTGGCCACAGCTGACAGGGAGCTCTGGCATGGACTGATCCATGAGGTCACAAAGAGTGAAAAGTGATTGAATGAATAAACAAAAAATGAAGAACAAGGATTCCAAAACTCTATATTTATATGCTCCTGTTTCTAAAATTAATATCTTTTAAAAAGTCAAATGTGAAAGTACTTCTATTCATTTGGGATATAAAATCAGTAGTAGAAATGTAGACTTCCAAGTTTCAAGATTGGCAGAATGAACCAGTTGATAGAGACCCTTCTCCAATGGAAGGATGCCCACTTTTCTGTCTCATCAGAAAGCTTTATGCCACATTATAATGTCAGAAGATCTACAGTTGTCCACCTCACTTTTAGAGAAAAAGTGAGATACCGTAGAAATGGTTTACATCAAATGATTAAAGAAATTCATTAATGAATCTCATATTAAAGTTGCTAATTTTCTCTTATAAAAACCAACTTGAGAACACAGTTCTGATTTTTAGTTTACCATGCTCCCATAATGACACTCTTGGGACATTTTTTTGGCGTTTGTGTGGTTTGGAACATGATGTTTTGGTAAAGGAATGCCGTGTGAATGCTCCCCCCCCCCCCAACTTGATGAAGGTTATTCTCCATTTCAGTGATGTGAAAACTTTGGTCATCCAGGTGTTTTGGATATCCGCTCCCAGCAGCCTCAGTCACTTTGGCTAATGATCAGAGATCTAAGAGCTAAAGTCCAAAACATCTGGAAAACCAGATTTTAGAAACCATTGCTCTATTTGCATGTATCAAGTCTTT
Organism: Anolis apletophallus; assembly: GCA_030556195.1. NCBI lineage: Eukaryota > Metazoa > Chordata > Lepidosauria > Squamata > Anolidae > Anolis > Anolis apletophallus. The sequence continues at coordinate 92,120,317 of JARBWK010000012.1, read as the reverse complement.
GTAAACCTTTTTTGTCCAAGTTCTACCACAAGTCTGGTTAGACATTTTAAGAAAATACAAAAGAAAACAATACAGTGGCTGTCGATGCTGTCCTTCAGTAATTATGATCTGGACAACAGACACACTCTTTACTGCTATGATAATGTGGCGCAGCTGGCTGGGAGTTAGCTGCATAAGATCTCCACTGACCAGAAGGTCATGAGCTCTCGACCAATTGTGTAGCTCGATGTCTGTCTATATATGTTGTTTGTCTATGGGATTGAATGTTTGCCTGTATATGTGCATTGTGATCCACCCTGAGTCCTCTGCGGGGTGAGAAGGGTGGAATATAAATGATGTAAATAAAATAAATAAATAAATATTTGAAATAGAGCAATTATTTATAAATCTCTCTCTGTGTACAAACACATGTATACAGACTAATTTTGAAACAATTGCTTTAATGGGACATACAAGCAGCATGTGTGTTATTAAAGCAGTTTAACTGCAATGGGTTGCTGCTATGGAATTATAGGAGCTGTAGTTTGGTGAGGAACTAGCATTCTTTGATAATAACATTCACACATACTTTTATAGAGAGGATTTGGATTATTCTCTCTCAATTCCTGCTAGTTAAGAGATGATGTACTGGAAGGGAAATACCAGTGTTTCAGTGGGAGAAGAAAAACTAGATTGTAGACTTGTTTATTGGGCTCGTAATGTTAATGACTGTAGTCTTCACTCAAGAGCCAATGTGGTATATTGGTTTGAATGCTTTACTAGGACTCCAGGAGACAAGTGTTTGAATCCCTGCTTGGTCATGTAAATCCACTGATGATCTTGGGAAAGTCATGCCCTTTCAGCCTCAAAGGAAGGCACTGGCACTATCCATTCTGGATAAAACTTCCTTAGAAAACCCCATGATAAGTTCACCTTAGAATCCTCTTAAACATAAATGACTTCAAGGTGCACAACGAAAGCTTTCACCTACCATGGATGTTCCTCAGCAGTGTACAGAATCGTATCATACAGCTCAAATTGGTGTCTAATATTCATAACTGTTGTATGAAAAACAAGAGAGGCAAACAGCTACTGTAAAAAAGGCAGAGTCTTGATTCTTCTGTAAAAAATGCTACTGTAAAAAAGGCAGAGTCTTGCTTCTTTGTGGTAGGGATACTATATTACAGATATTTACCTATTCACACTATAAATCATGTAACTGCTGCACACGCTCTTGGTTTGGAGAAGTAAACAGCGCATGTGACTTATAGGGACCATGAGCCACATCCACCCAACTATGCAGGGATTTCATATTCCTTTCTTTGCTATAATATTTGTTGCACCTGGGGATCACCCAAACACCAGTTGACAGTTCTTTCCTCTCAAATGTAGTCTACAGCATTCAGTATTAATTGACAGTCTCTTATACAAGTACTACCCCTGCTTAGCTTCCAAGAGCAGGAGATTTGATGCCTTTAAGATATTTAGGTCATTTGTTGAACTACACCTGCCAGCATTCTGATTCGCAGCTCCCCAGAATTGCAGTCTAACAACATTTTAAGGGCACCAAACAATTTCCATCACATATTTGAAGGTAAATAGGATGAGAAGACAACATACATATTTAATAAATTAACAGTAAGGTGATGGTTCTCAGTTTCACTGAATTTTTAAGATGAAAAGAGATGCTGAGTTTTGATTCCACATCTGTTTGTGTGCATTTAGATAGGGAAATAAATGTGCTGTCTTGACTTGAGTGTATATAGTCTTTTAAAAATAGGCTTAGAGTTAAGCTGTGCTGTCTCTAGTAATCCTTGGTTTTTAATATTCTTAATTCTTTGTGGCTCTCTCTGTCTCTTCTAATATGCAATACTAAATTCTATTAGGTTGTACATGTGCATGACTAAACCTGACTGAATCATAAAGGTCTAGGGTTAGGTTTACTAAAAGTGTTTTGCATTTCTTATTAATATGTGAGATAATTTGATATTTAGGTTAATTAGTTCTTTAGTGAAGGAGATTCATTTTATTGTCGATGAAAGAAAAGGGACATTTGAAAGGAAACAATCATATTAGACGTGCAGTATGGGGTGAAACTGGAAGTGAAAAGATCCAATTTTATAATTAACTTTTTTTTGTTAAATTGCTTTCATTTAAAAGTAAACACAATGAAATCTAAGGATGTTTAGTGAATAGCCTTCATTTAAACATTTATCAAAGGAATATCCATCATGGAAGCCCCTTTGAAATTAACAGGAACTGCAGGAATTCAACTATGCATGTTGCCCAGTGATAAACCGGCCACATACATACTGCACCCCCACCCCATGAGATAATTACTTTATCATACACTAAAATTTGATTTGGGTAATTTATGTGAATAAATTCATACCTATTATTAATGGTCAGAATTTTCTATCAGGGCTTCTTAAACTTTTCCAGTAATGACCCATTTCAAATGATGATTTGTTTATGTGACCCATAAAATATAGGCACATAAATAGGTACAACAATTATACATTTGCTGGTAGCAGATCAATTTGTTAAACAGGCTGATTTTACTTTTTATGAAGTACAGCTGAAGCAATTTCTGCAAAGTTCACTTTTACAGTGCATATTCTTGCTAATAGATGAATGGAAATGTCTAAACAGCCAATAGGTTTGCTGTTGCAAAAATTACTTGGCCCTCACCATTGCACTAAGAGGATCCCATTTGAGTTTGGGACATATAGTTTAACGACCTCATCAGATAGGTCAATTTGCCCATCCTAAGCCACTTGCTCTCCCATCTCTTTCTGGCCAGGCTACGTGGTAATAGGGGAGAGCAAACAGTGTAAGCCACTGCTGTGGCAACACGGAAGACTTCCCACATTGCCTTTGAAACAATGGAAGGAAGCCAGACAGTGGACCCTTCTCCCCATGGGATGGGACCAGTGGTGAGTCAGGCAATGCAGGGCATGGAGTGACAGCTTCCCCGTGCCCATGCGGGGACTCCAAGGATTCACCATAATGTGTGACAATGCAATAGCCAATGTCATAAGGTTCTTAGAAGCATTGTTCTACATTACTGAATGTATAACAGAGGATCTATACATGCTATAAAACCCAGAAGGAACCAGGTTAAAAGGCTGGATGGCTAAACGACATTCAGCCAAAGTGCAAGTGGGATCGGGTTAAGAGCTAAAAAGCACGTGTTAAAAAGGTGCACTTAAGACCCAATTCAGACTGAAAAATGCACACCTTTGCATGACTGTATATTTCTGCAGTCATGCGAAATAGGTCATTTCCTTCCCTACCCCTGTGTAGTCTGCTCCAGTATAGGTGCACTTTTAAAACAGACTGTCAAACAGACCCACAGGTGATTAAAATTAAGCACAACTGGAGAGCAATTAGAACTCTCTGAAACTCTGTATGTTACACTTCATAATCTTAAACAGAGGTTGAATTAAGAATTGAGGGAAGAGATATCTGGCTGAAGTTGTTTTTTTTATTTAAAAAAACCCCTAATTCCCACTGTCGTGTGCTGGACCGGATATGCACACATGCAAATCTGCTTGTGTTTATATTAAGATATTCACATGTGGGAATATATGGTCTAGCACTTAAATGAGTGATTTTTTAATTTAAAAAACCCCCTTATGGCAGATATTTTCCCGTCCACCCACCATCTTGATCCGCTAAGCAGGAAGGCTGTGAGGATGGCAGGAGACCATATCCTGGGACTAAGGTCTGTACACTGACCTAATTTCAGGTCCAAGGGTTTTTTGCCCCCAGTTTTAAACACAGGACTTAGCACTATTTGGAAGCTCCCCAAGTATCATCCCCTGGCTTGATTCCTAATCCCAGTTTAATAATCAGCAGCAGCCACACTAAGCAATGGATGTATGTACAGTACTGCTAGTGGTCAGGTTGCAGAAGAATGATACTTCCAGTCCTCTATCACCAGGAATCTTCAGTAGACTGGTGGTTCTGACAGGTATCCTATTTCTGGTTTTTAACCTTACTTGCTGCCAGGACCAGAGTGGAAAAGTCAGCTTGTTGCACCCTGATCATCAATAGAACAGACCTCAATTGCTCTGAGTGGTTCCGTGTCGTTTGAAAAAAAAGATGCAATATTTATAATCAGCAATAGTGCTCCAAGTGTGAATGCATAGCATAACTAAATACAAAATAGAGATATGTAACTGCAACAAACAATGGCATCCAATATCTGTATTCTAAGTAGAAATATACTACATTTTACCACAGAGGACAAAACTGTGACCAGCTCCATATCTACCTTTGCCTTTTTGTTTCCTGGATTTACAACTTCAAGATCTTTTAATGGTTCCTTGTCCCAGTTTTTCTTCTCCTTCTTAGCATGGATACTACCATGGTAATATAGCTCCACCAAAAATGATGATGCTAGGTTGGTTCTGTTTGTGTGAGCGATTAATCTGTGAATGCATCTTGCTTTCTGCTGACTCTGTATGGAATATGAATATGAGATTGTAACAGTGTGGGGAAGGATGAGGGCACTTGAAGTAAATAAAGCATGCTCCCTTAATACAATGGAAAGATACGCAAGCCATGGCTCAAGACATGTTAATGACCATCAGCTGAGTGATTGTGAGGGTGGTGTGTGTAAAGGGTAGGGCTAGAGGAAGATACAATGGGAAGATACAGAGAAGGAGGGGGGGACAAGAAAGAATGTGGGGAGGTGCCTTTGAAGCTTTCTGTGAAGAGACGACAATAAATGCACTATTGTGCTTATCTTGACCAGCTTGCCTGTTTTTGCCTAGCCTGGGTTTATAGTAGCCACATGGCAGAGGAAATGCTTTTAATATATCAAAGCTTATGCCATTCCTCTTCCAATATAAGAGGAACAAAATGTCACAGAGAAACCTTTACACATATACTAATAGCTTGGAATAATATTTGCTTGGACAACAACTCATGAGTATGTCGAGAACTGGAGTCCAAATAATTATTTTTTTCAAGCCTAAGCAAATGCCAATACCTGGAAATTGATCCAACATTTTGTTCCCTTTATCATCTCCATTCTGGAATAAATTTCTATGCTAGGGCCACCATCCACCACCTGAGTACTGGCTTGAATGCATCTCTTTAGTAATAACCTTTCAAATATTATGGCACCCATACGTAAAGTTGATTCTCCATGGCATTGTGTGCTGTATGACAGTATACTTTGTCAGTCAATAACCCTAGTTCACATGAAAGCTATATTGTGAAAACTGCCCTATAGTACTACTGAATTCCTTGCAAACTTGACACACCCCTGTAGTGGCCAGTATTGTTAGCAATTCTGCTAGTTCATTAAATATTTTGAAAGGACAAAATGAAAATGCCATGAATTAGGGAAACAAGGCTATATCTTGACCCCAATGAAGTTGACAACTGGCTTATAGCTGGGTTTTTCTTTCATTGTAATATTTTTGAAGAAAGTATTTCATGAGGGTGGGGAGAAAGCGAAAAGGCATAGTCTCATTCTGAAGCTGTTTCTAATTTTAAAAATGACTTTCTACTCTGAAAGCTGAATTACCAAGGATAGCAGGGATATTATTGCAATCTAATGCAGGAAACTGATCATCCATCAACTTTAAATTATAACTTGAGCCAAAATTATATTTTATATTGGAATGAGTTTTTGTGCTTCTGCTGATATTCAACCCCTGCTAAGTTTTTATGCACACAAGAATGGAGGAAAATGTCTGGAATTTAATTTCCATAATGAAAAGAAGACTAAATGGATTTGAAGGGAGGGAAGTCGGGTGGAGGAAGAATTTCATGTGAATGTCTAAAGTTATTTTATTTTCATATAGAAAGATTAAAAGTGGGGTTTAAGCTGGATTTATATGTTACCAGAGGGATACGTTACTGAATTCAAGTGCTAGGATCTTACACTGTTCATGGTAATGCCTATAATAATTAACTATATCCAAATTATGCAATTATACAGCACTAGTATACCCTTCAACCCCCCATAAAATTAGGGTAGCAACTATCAGATAGAAGGCAAACCTTGAAAGCCTTCTTCATATATTTCTTCACTGTACATGTGAAGTCTAGAGAGATGCTGGAATTTTCTTTCTGGAATGGGTGGAGGCTATTAATTTTGGCATGTTCCAGTTAATTTTTTTAACACATCACAATAACCAACATGTGGGACTACAGAAACAACAGTGCTGAAAATGTCTCTCCTCTCCTTTAGTTCATGGAAGCTTCTAACACAGGCATCCTTAAACAGCGGCCCTTCAACTGTTTGGGCCTCCACTTCCCAGAGACCCTGGCTTCTTTAATGATCAGGAATTCTGAGACCCAAACAGCTGGAGGGCCATAGTTTGAGGATGTCTGCTAGCAAGTCAAAATCTATCAGCAATTCACGGCAACCTATGTTAAAATTCCAGGTTGACCCATAGTCTCCGTGGGAAGGTTACCTCATTCAAATGAAGGGCCCTATGTTTGATCCCTACTTGGACCAAAAGGCACAACAGATTTTATAAGAAATAAAATAAAGTGGTCTTTTGAATGAAGTTGCTTTGTTGGGTTGTGGTTTCCCAGCCCTGAAATAGATGGACATAGTTGCCATATTAGGAAATTATGAGGGGCTAATCGTGAATGTAACTGCAGATATTTTAGAAGTTTTTGGTGTACTCAGTCATCCAGTAGAGACAAGCTCGGTCAAAGAGAAAAGTGGCTTATTTTGTTTTCCAAATTATAAGTAGAAATATAAATCTAACAAAGCACCTTGATTGGAAGATGGCCTGCTCTTGACCAAATGCCTGAGTAATTACACATAATCTGAAGGCTAATCTGATTATCCCTCTGTAACATCTCAGGCCACATTTGATTATTTATCAATTTTTCTCCCTCTGGAATCTCTCAGGCTACACTCAATTATTTTTTCTTAAAAGGAAAAGTGACTAAAATAGAACTGAAATTGGAAAATTTCTGTTTGTGAGGGGTGTGAAGGTCCAGTGCAGCACTAAATGGAAAACTGAATCTCTGACTATGCTTTTGATATTCATTTCGGACAACAACAACAACAACAAAACAACAACAAAATCTAATAATTGGCATATGAGGGTTTTAGAGACCATCCTCCAGTCCACTCATTTTCTATCTCTGCATGTGTCAATGATGAAAACATTCAGAGCAGTAAAATGCAGCTACACTGTTAAATTAATACAGATTGACTCAATTTTAACTGCCATAGCTCAATGCTATAGAATTATGGGAGTTGTTGTTGGCAGAGGAAACTAAAGACTCCCTTTAATTCCATAGCATTGAGTCCTGGCAATTAAAATAATGTAAGTGCAGATGGTCTGTAAAGTATGTCTAGGTATGATGACACAGAAAATTTTAAAGACCTCTGAACACCCTTACCATAATATTGTTACAAAACTGGATGAAAGAAAGAAATACGTTGCAGAAACCTGTGTTGTGAAATACTACATTTATCATTAGGAAGGAAACACCTGTCTCTGCAGCTTGATAATTCTAAATGAATTGCTTAAGAAAGTGCGGACAGGTCAACATTAAAAACATTAAAAATTATCTCAATCAGATGAGCAATTAATAGGGAAATGAAGTGGGATTTGTTGTACTTGCCTAAACCACATGTAATCCCTCAGATAAAAGGGAGTGAATGCTTAAATGTCCAAAATTGAGCTTTATTGCAATTGCTAATTCTTTGATAAAGCCTCTTTAATTCACTGTTACCTTGTATTTTATTACATATCTGAGAACTTAATAAGAAGCTGAAAATAAGTTTAAATGAGGAATTATCTTCTGATTAGTCAAATGCTCTTTCATTTGACTTCATACTGACACTGAAGAGGTTGCTTCTCATTCTGAAAGAAGCAGTGCCACTGAATAATCCCAGCCACATCCCATTAATCAAAATGTTACCTAATTCTAACCCTGTAAAATACTTACAGGGTTAGAATTATGGGGAGTTTTAATTGATCCAGTTACAATTTCAATGTAATGAGGCTGTCATATCCTCTATGTATGTAAAATATTTCTGTGTGCAGAATCAAGTGTCTTTCACTTGGGGTCAGCTCTCATGGATGTGAAATAATTAACTCATTCCAGTGTTGATGCATTGTGTTTTAAAATTTGACACATGAGTTGGGCCAGGCAGATGAATAGAAAGTGTTTGTGTCAACTAATTGAAGAAGAAAAAAAGAACAAATTTCATGCACACTGCACGTATCTTGTTTGTAGTGCAAAATAAAGGAAAATAAAATAAAAGAAAGAATAATACAATATGTAAAATGAAAACCAATTTTAACCAACATAAACTTAACGGTATTTCTGTGGAAGAGCTCAGGGGCCATCCAGATCAACCCCCTTCTGCCATGCAGGAAAAGCATGATCAAAGCACCCCCAATAGATAGCCATTCAGCCTTTGTAATAATAGTAATAGGAACACCCCAGGAGGCATCTACTCCAACCCCCTACTGCCATGCAGGAAAAGCACGATCAAAGCACTCCCAACAGATGGCTATCCAGCTTTTAGTAGTAGTAGTAGTAGTAGTAGTAGTAAGAGGATGAGGATGAGGAGGAAGAGGAGGAGCAATACCAGGGGTCATCCAGTCCAACCCCCTGAAAGGTGGGAGGGAAATAAGATTTTTGGAAGCAAGGAACGCAAGAGAAAAAGGCTTTTGGTAGCAAGGGAGGCAGGGGGAACGAGGAGTAGAAAAGTGGAGGGAATGTTTGGAGGGGGAGGAGGGAGGAGATGGAGGGAACCTTGGAGCCCTTCAGTATGCTTCATGGAGCACACTTTGAGAACTGCGGCTTTAGAGGTTGATAAAACATCCAGAATAAATTCACTGAACCCAGGGTTGTAGCTGGGGTGGGGGTTAAGGGTTCAACCCCACTCCTTGAAATGTGTCAGGTTAAAAACAAGTGATTTCCTCATGAATTGGTTAACCAGTTAAAATTTATGAGTAAACCAGTTTTTTTTAACCTGACACCTTTGGGGGTGGGGAGGGGGAGGGCTGGGTCTGAAACCTTAACCACCACCCAGCTATGGCCCTGACTGTACCATGAACTTGGAAGCCACCAGCTACCACAATTTCAAGCCAAACATAATCATAAAACACAAGATGGAGTTTAAAAAAGTTTTTTTAAAAAAAGATGCAGGGTTACTGTGTTATTTCCTGATACAAATCAGGGTCCTTCCACACAGCTATATATACCCCAGAATAACAAGTCAGATAATCCACAATATCTGCTTTGAACTGGATTATTTGAGTCCACATTTCTATATAACCAATATTGATTTTATACAGCTGTGTGGAAGGGATCTGAGTTTTCCTTTGAATGTGACCAATCTATTTAGGACTTAAAACATCATACCTACTCTTCTATTTTATTTATTTATTTGCTCTATCTTGTTTCAAAAATGTCATGGAGCCCTTTTGTTGCCTTACTTCATTCAGTCTGAGAATATATGCACAATACTACTCTCATATCCATGCATTTAATCCACTTACTCATACTTGAAAATTTAATCCTTCCTTCCCTGGAAGTAGATTCTATGTTTCCAGACCAAATATAGTTAAAATATCAGGTTCACTATTATTCATTGTTTCAGGTCTTCATGGAAAAATGACATGTATCTGCTGAAAGATTGCAACTTTTGCTCACACTTCTGGTGCATTATGTGAGAAAAGTCAACCTAAAGCCAATACCTTGCCAAAGCAGAAGTATGAGAGCTGCTACAGAACTTAACTGACATTGCATCAACTTTCAAGTTATCTGCAGAGAAGAGATAGAGTTTTGGAAGATCCAATCCTAGAGTTGGATTTGAAGCTTTGATTAGTTGGGAGTAGATTGGTAGCCTAAAGGGCAATTTCAGATCCCCCCAAAGATATACAACCAGATTCCAAACTGCACACAAATAATGCTTCATTTGTGAACTATACATTTTGAAATTGGTGTGCATCTGTATCTTTCCATCTGTACCATTATATCTCCTAAAGAGATTGCAGCCACTGTATTTCCCTTTATTTATCTATAGAGAATTAGTTTTTAAATTAAGTATATTTGAACATGACTATAAACTGCTGTTGTATCAAGAGTTAAATCTTTGTATGTATTTCAAACCAACAAAAATGGTAGTGTGTAATCAAGAAATTCAGTGCCACAAACCCTCTGATGAAATTATGCAGACTATTTCATTTTCAATATGCAGTTCTAGATATTTCTGTGTGAATGGACCTGGACATGACCTAAAAATGTCTTTGTTCTAGTTTTTCTTTTCTGAAAAATATTGGTGACTTGCTTATGTGAACAAAATTGGGAAAAAAAGCTCCATCATATAAGCATTTTCTAGCTCAGGCACAGGATAACACAGTTATACAAAATGTTCAATATTAATATTGACTAAGCAATTGTGGCCCAGACTAGAATTCCTGTATTCCGAAAGCTGACAGTTACTTTTAAAAAGCCTAGTGTGATTTAATTCTTAGGTGAACAAAATACTTCTTTAATATGTTTTGTCAATTAATTATGCTTGGACCTGCATAAATATTCAGTGTTAAGGATCCAACCAAAAATTACGGTATGTATTAGGCTTGTTTGATTTTAAAAATTGGTTCAAAACCCGTTTCATATGTAGGGGGTGATGGTAGTTCAGATCTAAAGTCAATTCTGATTTTCACAGAAAAAAAAGTTCAAAACTTTTCAAAACTTCAGAGACTTCTGAATTCTTTGTTAATGGTTTCAAAGTGTTATTTCCTGTTTCATTGTGTGTTCTTTGAATGTAGTTGTTTTACTGCAGAAAAAGGGGGGGAGCAAAGGGAAGAAATTCATCCACTCTGGTTGAAACCTCTTCTCTCACTTAAGACTGGCATGGGAGGGAAAGGAAAGGAATCCATCCACACTGGTTTAAACTTATGCGGATCCATCCTATCCACACTGGTTTAAACTGATGCGGGAGAGAAAGGAAAAGAATCCATCCACACTGGTTTAAACTGACGCAGATTCATCCCATCCACACTGGTTTAAACTGATGCAGATCCACCCCATCCGCACTGGTTTAAACTGATGCGGGAGAGAAAGGAAAGGAATCCATCCACACTGGTTAAAACCGCTTCTCTCACTGACGTGTGAGGGAAAGTAAAGAAAGGGAATCCACCCACACTGGTTTAGAAGAATTCTTTGGCTTGAACCGAGGCCAGAGAACAAAGCCGGGGGGGGGGGGGGAATCATTTCCGATTCACTGATTTGTAAGAGAAATGGTGGAAAAAGCTTCGGAAGGCCAAAGGGACTTCCGGTTTCCTTTAAAACTTCGAAATTGCTTCAAAAATGAATTATTTTTGAATTTATTCTGAATTACAAAGTGTCACAATGCTGGGTCCTGGCCCAGCCCCTTAAGCACACACACAGAGACAATGATCAATTAACTGTTTATTGAATAATAAAGAACAGGTGAAAAAGGTAAATTGTCCAATTGGGAAATTGTCAATAATCCAAAGTAAAACAAGTGAAGTTCAAAAGGCAAAAAGCATGAAACCAAAAGGCAAGGTAATTGATGGAAACACAGCAAGCAAAGTCCATGAGAATACAAGGTCCTAGGCAAGGTACTTGGCAAGGCAGCCAGACTATGGCTTCCAGGAACACGGTCGCTACACTCCCTTCAGATCAGAAGTGGCCGACCAATTGAGGAACTGTTCCCAGGGACCGTATACTTAATCCCCCCCTTTGGGAACCCATCACCACTCTAGGCTTTGTCTTCATTCCTTACGATGGGACTCAATGCTTCTCCTACGATCAAAACACCCTTCAGGCCAGTCCAGTCCACAGCTGGCTCGCTATCTTCCTGAGAACCTTCCTCCCCTTCTGTTTCCATCAACTCATCCCCTGCAGGTTCCCAGATGCGTTCCTGGGAACTGTGCCCCCGGTCTCTCATAGCTATCAGAATCTGGGTCACCCTGACCTTCCCCATCTGAATAAGCCTCAGGCCAGGTGTCATCTCACTGCAAACTATCTGTTGGAGATGCGGGCCCAGCAGCCCCATCATCCGCTTCACCTGTATCTACAGCAATCGGGTCCAAAGCAATTGGCACCCCTGGGACGGCCCCCTGGCCCCCCGGCTGGAATGGAGGCTGGGTTGCTACAATAAGTTTCTGAACAAACCTAATCATGTCTAGTAGGTATCTTCAGCCCCAATGGTAGGATATAACTAAGGAAAAAAACAATAATATATGTTTTACTCTGTCTTTATTTTATTCAAGGTACGTAAATGCAGGAAGGCAATTGGGGTAATTAATTAGCCTAGAATTCTGAATGGGACACTACACCCTTCTTTGGCCAGCTAGCATCATGCCCCAATTACACTTGGCCCATTAATCTTCCCCCCCATAGAAGAGGTGTTGCTACAATGTATTTAATATGATATACACTTTCCTATAAAACATAAACAAGAAATAGTTCATTGTAGTACATTTATAATGACAAGAATTTTGGTAGAGACCAATGTTCTACCAGTGCATTCCCATTGGATTCTGGGAAGATGGAGTCATTCAATTGCAGTGGGCTGTTGGGTGGGCTATTCTTCCATTAACAGAGCCAATCAGTGGTGCATTGGGTGTAGATTGAAACTTGAATGGCATGGAGAATGGGCTGCTGGAGTGCCTAAGCTTGTGAATATTAGATGCTTCTTTGCATAAAGGTTGAAAAGATCCAATTCTTCACATAACTTGGTATTGCACTAATACTCCAGTTGGAACACTGTCTTCATTCATTTGAGAGAGAGAGAGAGAGAGAGAGAGAGAGAGAGAGAGAGAGAGAGAGAGGAGGAAATTATCACAGGTAACTAGTTACTAGCAATCACCTATTTTTAAGCTCTGCGTTGAATTCTGAACATTGAAATTTTAAAGTTTATGATTTAGAAGTCCAGCGAAAGTGATAGCTGCCACTTACAGCTCAAAATTGTGGACATATGTTCAAGCAATTCATATGGTTACCTGAGGTGGTATTTGAGATTAAGGTTAGAAGTAAGGTTTGGAATTAGAAATTAGATAGAAGGATGATGGGAGAGATAGCAGAAGTAGCTTGAGATAATCCTGGAGGCATTAGTTGAGATTGGATGCAAAGAACAAAAAAGAGCCTAGACGTTGTAAAACAAATTAATTTAGATATTTTAAAGCATGGTTTTAAAACTAATAGACTAAGTCTTTCTATAGTGATTAGCCAGAAGTACTATAAGTCTAGCTGAAGGATACAAAAACATGCTTTTGAAGTACCTCTTGTTTTGTCTAATTGTGAATGCCCACAACTCAAAGAGCTTCCAAAGAAAGTGGTCACACTATTTTCTTTCTTCTTACATGTCAGGCAAAATTTTGACATTATGGAGTGAAGCTGAAACTGTGCCCACTACCTTTGTTTTCTCAAAATGTCTCTGTGACTAATTTGGACTAGGTCCATTTTGGGGAGGTGAAGATAGTGAACATGAATAAGTGCACACAAAGTTTTCTAGAAAATATAGTAAACAAAGTAAGAAGGTCCCACTGTCTGCTACTACTTGACAGACAATAAATGGGTATACTTAGGCCAGTGTTTTTCAACCTTTTTTGACCCACGGCACATTTTTTACATTTACAAAATCCTGGGGCACACCACCAACCAAAATGACACAAACTCATACTCTAACACAGTAATACATATAGTTAATATGTTTTAAAATGTATTTATACACTCAGTGTGAAACTTGGGACTGTTTTGATGAACACAACATAGATATCCTGGCAGGAATGGCAGAAAGACAAACATGGTCTTGCTCAACACCTGTCAGTCTCTCTCTGTGTTTAGTGGGCATTGAACGTGAGTTTTGGAGTTGTAGTTCACCTATATCCAGAGAGCACTGTGGACTCAGGACCAAACTGGGCATGAATACTTAATATGCCCAAATGTGAACAGAGATAGAGTTTGGGGAAAATAGACCTTGACATTTGGGAGTTACAGTTTCTGGGATTTATAGTTATCACACAATCAAAGAGCATCCTGAACTCTTGCAACTATGGAATTGAACCAAACTTGGCATATTGAACTCTCATTACCAACAGAAAATACTGAAAGGGTTTGCTTGGGAATTGACCTTGAGTTTGGAAGTTGTAGTTCACCTACATCCAGAGAGCACTGTGGACTCAAACAATGTTATGTTATGTTGTTGTTTGTTTTCTATCCAGAATCACAATGTTGGAAGGAGGCTCACCACTTTAAGGTCCCTAAAACAGGCGTGGGAAAACTTTGGCCCTCTGGGTGCTTTGGACTTCAACTCCCACCATTCCTAACAGCCTGAGGCCCTTTCCTGCTTAAGTGGCTGAGGGAGAAAAAAGAAAAGTGCCTGAGGCTGCTAGGAATGGTAGGAGTTGGGGTCCAAAACACCTGGAAGGTCCAGGTTTGCCCATGCCAGCTTTTGACAGAGACCTCTTCCTCCCTCTTCGTGCCCTTTCTTCCCCCTCCTGCTGAACACTTTTTCTTCTCAACTCGGGCTCCCTTCTTCCCAGCCTCGCTCTGCTCGCTTTGCCTTGCTTTGCTCACGCTGCCACGTCTGCCGCTATTTTGATTCGAGGGGGCAGCATGAGTGTGTTCAGTAGGGGAGGGGGAGGGAGGAAGACGTGGGGTGAGTCTGCGCAGTAGCTCCCGCACAGGTCACATCTTCCTCCCTCCCCCCTGAACACGCTCAGAAACGGCAGCGTGAGCAAAGCAAGGCAAAGCGAAAAAGTGTTCGGCAGGAGGGAGAAGAAAGGGTATTGGAGGTTCCAATTTCCCATGGCACACCTGATGATCGCTCATGGCCTCCATTTGTGCCTTTTCAAACTCCACAGCAGTGCTTTTCACAGCTGACCTCCGGTTAGAGTGCTCAAGGGCCAGGGCTTCCCAGTTCTCAGTGTCTATGCCACAGTTTTTAAGATTAGCTTTAAGCCCCTCTTTAAATCCTTTTCCTGTCCACCAATATTCATTTTCTGTTCTTGAGTTGGGTGTATAGTAACTGCTTTGGAAGACAATAATTGGGCATTTGGACAACGTGGCTGGTCCAGTGGAGTTGATGGCATAGGATAATTGCTTCAATGTTGATTGTCTTTGCTTCTTCCAGCACACTGGAAACATATATTGGTTATATAGAATGAAGGGACAGTATGTTGCAGGGGTTTGGTAGCGAGGGTACTGACAACTGGTGGCTCCAATTTCAATGTGGAAGGAGCTGTCAAAGGTGCTGGATCTAGTTGGGAAGATAGTATTCAGAATTTGAAAACCTTGATGTGGATTCAACATCCCAGTGAGATGGGAGCCACTATTAGTCATTGTTTAATGGGTGGAAATGGAGACTAAGTAAGTACCCAGGGGAGAAAGACTGCACTTGGGTTATTTTTTTAAAAAAACCAGGAAGACAGAGCATATTGAAATGTAGTTGTCTTCTCTACACTTTTTAAGAAAGGGGGAAAGTCATTTTAACTTTTTAGTTGTTTAATATGGAACAACACACTTTTGTTCTAGAAGTAATTTGATTGTTGTTAATAAAGCAGAAATATGGTTAGTCTTTTCTGAGATGGGATACGTGAAATCACAGTCATGTTCTTGTTCTTCTGCAAATTTCACCCAATTTGACTGGCATTTTAAAATGCCAGTTACATTATTAAATTGCCCTGTGCTCTGTGTCAGTCACCATCAATCTGTTTGCCTTTATGGATTGTTTTTTTTTAAACAAAAAACAAAAAGCCAATGTAAGCATAGTCCATGTGCCCACCATTATTTTTCTTACTTTGACATTTCGGTAGTGGTATACTTGGATGCTTGATGCTTTAAAATCTGTTATTAAAATGATCTTTCCAGTTTTATCATGACAGATGCTTTTGGCAGCTGCAAAACACTGATTTTATTTATTGTCTACAAACAAATGAAGCAAGTGGTCAAAGAGTGTTTTCTTTGCAGAGCAATATAGCTGATGGGTTTGTCCATTGAGAATAATTTCGATGACATACAAGAAGCATTGGTCCACTCCAATCCTCTTTGGTAAAAGTTGCTTTAACAAATATTGTGTGTGCTGTTATATCTGTTCTAGGTCAAACATTGTGGATATTCTGATGTATCAAGGAGACATGTGGCATGTAGAATTTAATCATCCAGATAAATTTAGTTTTTTAGGGTTCTAACCACACATATGAATGTACTAGGTGTGTGTGAAATTCATTTGTTGATTCACACTTATTTTTCACTTTAGTATTCTGACCATTTGTTTGTTTTGCAAGTTAAGAATCAATCTCTCTGTGGTGGTGTGATGGGGCTGAACTGTGAGCACAGCCACACTTGCTGCATCACAGGCCTGGTTCTGTCCATTCTCCTCACCTCTTGTGGCACACGCTGGTTTGTACTTCAAATTTCAGAAACCTCTCTTGTGGATATTTATTTATTTATTTATTTATTTATTTATTTATTTATTTACATCATTTAAATTCTGCCCTTCTCACCCCGCAGGGGACTCAGGGTGGATCACAATGCACATATACAGGCAAATATTCAATGCCATAGACATAAAACATATATAGACAGACACTCAGAGGCAATTTAAAATTCCAGCTTCCTGGAGATTTTATGGCCTCGTAAATCAGTTTATATTTTAATATATATATATATTATATATATATATTATTGTTAAAAACTTTTCAAAGTCAGTGGATTAGTGAAATGTTCTGAAACTTGGCAGGCTTGCAGCCATAAATGTGTTCTACAAGTGTGGCACGTTTCATCCTGATAACCATATAAATAATAGAAAGACAAGCATTGCAATTTCCCCCATCAGAGCCTATGGACCAAACCTTATTGAAATGATAACTGAACTCAGGGTTCTGAATTAAGAATCCACCCCACCCCCCTGCCTTCCAAATCTCCCAAACCTTCCTAAAAATTGAATCAAAAACAGATTGAATCGAAATCAGATGGATTTCTGCCATTTCTCCCTACCCAAGATGTACTTCCAGTTGACTTGATTGGAGAGTCATTGTAGGCAAAGCAGATTCATATAACAATGCAAGCTCCTTGACCTTTGCAAAATTTCCTGATGGGGATAGTTAATTTTGCTATGTTTTACGATATATGAGAACTCCGACCTTACCATTTGTTCAAGATCCCAGACCACACTGAAAGCTCTGTGCAGGTAGTTCTAGATACACAATTGACCCCATTTTGATTTCATGCCATACCTCTGGACATATTTGTTTCAGTATTCTGTGAGGTGCCTTGATTGGGCAAAATGTATGAAATAAATGAAAAATAAGAATAAGAAACAATCCCAAATTGCCATGGATGGGACCACAATAGCACAATTACCAAAAGTGGCATTGTTTGAAATATGCCATATTATCTGCTGATCCCAAACTGTTTCCTAGCTTCTTGAATTGAAGTCCAACTCCTTGTTATTGATGACCCAAAATTCCAGTCAGTAACAGTTGGTAAACTATGAAATTTGGCATATGCCGGAAAGCATGGGTAAGTTACTTTTTGAGTTACAACTACCAGAATCACCTATTGAAAGTTGGTAGTATTTGAGAGTTGAGATTAACATTCCAAGCTCTGGTTGTGATAATGGCTGCAGTGGCCCATTGTGTAAAACTTACACTACTGCTTATTTCTGATTTTATCTGAGACTATTGAGGATTGACACTGCAATAAACATACCTGCTTCTAGCCAGTAGTTCTGCTGAAACACTTGTTGCCTTCAAGAATGCCATTCAGATATTTATGGTTTATGCAAGGGTGGCATAATGCCACAACTTAATGCATGAAAAGGTGTAATGTATATCTTTCCTGAACATGACTGTAATACTCTTTTTACCACTTTGTCATGCATTAAAAAACCAATGTCTCATAGTAGTGTAACATTTAATTCAAATGGATCTCAAATTGAAATAATTCCTCTATACTGAAGGAAGGTAAATGTGTTCTAAAATCATTTTGCTAACAATCTGATAAAAAAATGATCCTTGATAATTTTTTGCATTAAAAGGAGTTGTGTTTCATATCAAATCAACTGTTGATTTTATACTGTCAATGGACCTTTTTTTTTACTCTGATAAAATACAGCTAAGACATTAATTAGATTTAGCTATATTCATCATAGTTGTATAGTTTTTTTCTATATGGAGCTTCATTTTTGCTTTTGTGTGTGTAACTCTTTTGAGATAGGGAGGGTATGTAGCTATTCTCTAAACATCCCTTGGGTAGTTGTCACGCTCCAATAGACTTACTGGTGGAAAAGGGAGGAACGAAGGCAATTCAGCTGATAACATTGAGGCTGTTCCAGAGAAAGAAAGGGGTGCTTTCCAGCTGTGAACTCACTCATCCCTCTCCTCTCCAAGTTGATGAAGAAGTAGCTAGCTAGTCTCAACTTGGTGGCAGCGATGGTGGGAAGCAATGAAGGTGTACTTACAAATGAATTGCATTCTGCTTTTACTTCTCTCCAGAGAATGGAACAGATTTATCTTTATCATCTGAATTGTATCGTCCTCCTTCCCTCCCCTTCTCAACAGTGAAGCAGGAGAAGTAATAACTTCAGTAGTTGTAGCAGGGCTTGAAAATGGACTTCTGAAACTTGTATTTCCTCTACATTGAAAGAAGAAGCATCATTCTCATCAACTCCTGACCTTATTTTTATTTTTTTCTTGTGTGCCTTCAAGTTATTTCTGACATGTGGAGAGCCTAACACAAACCTATCACATGATGTTCTATACCATGCTGGCTCTCCTCTTTATAATTTAGGCTAGTTTAACTAAGGACCTCACTACACTAGAGCATGGGTTCACTTTAAATCCAGTTTTTGCCCCCTGTAGAATTTTTGGGCTTGTAATTTAAGGGAGGGACATTTTAACTGCTCAGCCAGACAGGTCCTGAGGTTCACTAAACTACAAACCCCAGAATTCTGCAGGAAGCAAAAACCAGATTTAAAATGGATCCATGTTCTAGCATGATGAGGCTGTTAGTCTAGTCTAGTAGTTTGAGCATTGAACTACAACTCTGGAGAATAAGGTTCACATCTCTACTTGGCCATGAACACCAACTTGATGGCTCTGGGCAAGTCATAAACTCTTGGCCTCAGAAAACCACATAAGTTTGCCTAAAAGTTTCCATAAGTCAGAAACAGCTTGAAGGCACACAGCAATACATATGATAAATATATGATTACTATAATATAGTAAACTACATTAAATTACACTATGTAGTGAAATATAATAGACAATTGGCATGAATGGTCCGGCTTAGGGAGGTCAGTAGTGCAAACAACCATAGTGTAATTGGGCAATGTTTAGACCATAATTATTGACACATTTAGGGTTATGTAAATAATATGCACAAAGAAGAACCTGCTTTAAGGTTTATCCAAAAACAAATATTTGAGGTTTAGGCATTTGTGATTCGGGGGTTGTCCCTCATTACTAAAATGCCTTGCTAAATAAGTGGAAAGTAAGTACTACACTACATCTTCATTGTCTGACTGTCCAACTTACTAGCCTATCCTACTACAGTCCATGAATTTTGATTATTATTTCAAAACTCTGTTAAGGTGTCACGTTGCAAGACCTAGGCCGGCCCCGTAATCACACACACAGAGACGATAATCAGCTAACTACTTTATTTTTTTTAATTGTTTTTATTAGGTTTTCAATAATTAAAATACAGTGTAGATTAAGCGGGGCTGAAAGAGGGAGGAGAGAGACAAAAGGAAGGGAAACCATAGAGTGGGGGTAGTTGGGGGTCGGGATGTGGGATAGGAATGAAGTGAAGGATAAAGAGAGAGTTGTAGAAGAAGTTGAAATAGAAAACATAGTTGCGAAATGTCCTTCCAGTCCGGCTCGAGAGTTTGGATGTCGCCCTGAAGTCTACTTCTTCACCTTTGTGTCCTGCTGCCAGTTTTCCTGCTGTGCCTCTTTGTTAGTTTCCTTTAACAGCTCGGTATAGTGTTTTAGAGGTGTCCAGTCTGTTCTGTTTTTTGTACTCTGATCGTTGACTCTTCTACTCAGTACATCAAGATCCATCAGCTCTTGCAATTTGTTAAACCACTCCTCTATGGGGGTACTCCTTCCTTTTCCAGTTTTTTGCCAAGACTAATCTTGCCGCTGCTGCTATAAAAAGTAATAATTTATCTAAGTCTTGGTCGATCTTTTCATCCCTTAGGTTAAGAAGATAATAGTCTGGCTTAAAATCAAAGTTTCTCTTACTGATTTTTTGCGTGTGTGTATGAATTTGTTTCCAGAACTTTTGTATTTTGGGGCAGGACCACCAGCAATGGAGAAACGTTCCTATTTGATTCCTACACTTCCAGCATTTGTTGTCTGTGTGCTTGTAAAATTTTGCCAGTTTTTGGGGAGTTAGGTACCACCGGAAGTACATCTTGTACCAATTCTCTGTTAGGTTAGATGGTCCTAGGTGTTTTATAATTTTCCTCCAGGTGGCCTCCCAGTCTTGCAACAGTATTGAATGGCCCAGGTCTTGGGCCCATTCAACCATGACTTGTTTTACTGCTTCTGTTTCTACCTCCCACTCCAGCAACTTGTTGTATAGAGTCCTGATTGTTTTCTTCTCGTGCTTTTGGAGCGTCTCCCATACTGTTTCTTCTTCCACAAAGCCTTTATTTTGGTCTTGCTTGAAATATTCTTTTATTTGGGCGTAGTGGAACCAAGAGATTTCTGTTCCTGAGTTCCTTAAATCCTCTTGCGTTTTTAGCTCCCACGACCCTTCCTTTGTGTGCCTCATTCTCCAGATGTCCTTTAGAGCTAGATCTCTCTTCAATTTTACCATCCCTTTTGGCAATTTACCTCTTTCCGCTTCTTTCCCCTCCTTTTTGGTTCTAGATCTGTCTAATTCGTTGTCTAGGACCCCGTTGAAGTCCCCTATTAATAAAATATTTTTCGTAGTTTTGGTGCTCCAAAAGTTTCTTAATTGACAAATAAAGTTGGTTTTTTTCCGGTGGGAGCATATATATTACAGATTAGCATTTCTGTCTGTTCGATTTTTACCTTTACTCCTAGGATCCTCCCATCATTGTCCTTAAAGGCCAAAGATGCTTCTATAGTGTCTTTAACATAAGTCTTCCGGGTGAAAGCAAGATGGCGGCCGCCACGAACGTCTGAAGCTCCCGAGAACTTCAGGCGTCCTGAACCCCCCCACAGCGGAGGAGAGAAGGGAATCTCTCCAAGGGACCTACGGGAAGAGGTTGGTTCCTAAAGCAAACTTCTGCAGGCCGAGGCGACGGTAGGGCGCTACGCCGGTCCTCAGACTGGAAGAGGCTTCCGTGAGGGGGTGCAAGGCACTTTGTGCCCAAGAGGCCGACCGCTTTCATTTTAAATCACTGGGTGGATTAAGGAGAGAGGAATATCAAGGAAGAAGGAACGGACCGTGAGAAGAGGTAGCCTGCTTGTCAGCTGGCTGTGGCAAGAACAACTAACAAACGAAAGTTAAACACAAAGTAATTCAAACGGCAGATAGGCGAGGCCAGTCGCCACGAGAAGCAGTGCTAAGCCAAAGCCAAAGCTAAAGAAAGCGGAGGCGGAGGCGGGGGACTGGGAGGCCAATAGGCAAAGGCAAAGGCAACCGATGAGTCTTGGAAGCCGCGTGGCAAAGGGTCTCCTCCGCCTCCGCCTCCGAAAAAGAAATAAAGTTACTCAGCGCCTGGCAACAGGCGGAATCCAATAACAGACAGGAGCGGGAGTAGGACTGAGAAGCAGGCCAGAAAGCGGACTCACCATTATCAAAATCCGGGGTGCGGAGCCGGGAAGGAGGAGGTAGTCGTCCCCTTTAAGAAAAACTCCTCGCAGAAGGAAAAAAGGACGCGGCGACGCGGCGGTGACGCGGCGGTGACGCGGCGGCGGCACGTAAAGCTAACTACTTTATTGAAGTAGAAAAATAGTTGAAAAGGTAATTGTCCATAAAAATATCAAGTAATCCAAAAGTAAAGGTATAGTCCAAAAGGCAAACTTGGCAGTATATCCAAAAACTTGGCAAAGCTCCGCTTAACTAGCGGATCAGGAACAAAGCAAGGTTACAAGGTAAAACTCTACTTGGCAGGCCACTGCCCCCAAACTTAGCTACGTGGACTTGGCTTCGCTACACATCTGCATAGGTGAGACGTGGCCGAAGTACTGAGGATTCGTTCCCACGGATCCTATACTTAATCCCCTTGACGAGGCCCCCGACGCTCTAGGCTTCTCCTCCTCCAATCTGTGCTGCGAGTCCTCGGTCGGTCTAGGCTGTGGAACCAACCCCTCCTGCTAGCCTCAATGCTCCGTCTCCTATCAAAGGTTCGACCTTGCCTCCCAGCACCTGCTTCCCTATCTTCGTGAGAGTCAAACTCCCCATCTGCTTCCCGGCCTCTCCTTCGGTTGTTTCCCACATCCTCTATTGCAGCCTCGCCCCGCCCCCGGCCGCTCGTAATCTTCACTATCAGTGCTTTCAATTCCAACTGGCCTTCCTGCTTTTTGTAAGGGTCAGGCCAGCCGTCATCCCAGGCTAGGCTTTCTGTGGGAGAAGAAGGCCCAGCTGTCTCAAAATCCTCTTCTTCTAGCCCCTCCAAATCCTCTTCCGAATCAACTGGCTCCAATGCTAGTGGGACCCCCGGTGGTGCCCCCTGCCCACCAGGCACAAACGAGAACTGGTGTGCTACATAAGGTTAATGACGATTGTGGTCCCATTTCTTCCATACTTTTTCATGCCCCTTTCTTTCTGATGGTGTATTCATGAAACAGCCCCACTGAGAAGGTGGTTATGTGCACAGTTAATCCGAATATGAACTATTCTTTCTATTGTGCATATAAATACAAACAAGTCTCTATTTTGTTCACCACACTAGAAACATTTTGCCTTCTTAGTTTTTTTTTAATTAGTTAACCACAGGTAAGCCATATCCATGGATTGAATGTTTAAACTGGTCTCAGTGTATGGTGTACATTGTACATTATCAGTTGAGCAGCATCATTTATCCAGTATGTTATGCAAAAAATAGGAAATCAGCATGATTCAAAACAGAAATTGTCTACTAATTTTATAGCCTAAATCCAGTTGTTACTGCCAACTAGAATACATCCATTCATTCAGTAGGAATTATGAGTGATGGTTTACCATTCAGCAATCTTATTTTGGTGAGTTTAGTCCTTGTGAGAGTAGTAGTTGGATTTCAGACCATGAAAATATCAGGTAACTCTTCCAAAGAGATATATTTGTCATCTCTACCCTAGAGCACATATTACAAGTATTGTTTAGGTTGTATATTGGCCATTTTTATTATTATTTATAAACTACTATTCCTCCTTGAATGGTACCTTGACATTTCATTTTACCAATAAATTGCAAACTGTATTGGAAACATATTCTTAACATATGCACTTGACATGGTAGGGATAAGTACATTATGTAGAACTAATGACAATAAAATGCCAGGCAAAAACGCATCACAACATAAATGTCTTGACCCACTTTTCAGCAATAAATACTGTCTCTGCTAATTATTAGAATTTGTAAAGGTTTTTAGACCCTCATACCTGAACTAAGCCCGAGTGTGTGATTCTCTGAGAAAAAGATCTGGAAGCATGAAACTGGCTTTGGGAAGCTTAACTATGTTCTCTGGAGTATTGTGTCCATTTTCAATTTCAGTGAGCTGTGTAATTCTCTCACAAAAATAGAAAATTACAACTGCAGAAGCAGAATCTCAGTGTAGGAAATGGAAAAGAAATCAGGATTCATTGCCCATTTTCAGTTTTCCATAAGTGGGGACTCTGTAAATCATCTACATGATATACATTTTTCCCTTGCTCCCTGATAGCTAAGGGGCAGATTCTGTTCCCAAGATGATAAAGAAGAGAACACCCATTGACAACAATCCAGCATCAAGAAACAGATGGAAGCATAAAAATTCCTCAATGCTGCTGGTCTTCCATTGGCTTCTTTTTTGCACCCAGAGTAAATATATTGTAATGCTAAACTTCAAATGTAAAATCACATATTCTACCTCTACTAAAGAACAGAAAATAGAGAATGAAAGAATGCTGAACTAAAATAGGCCTTGTTGGTTTGATCCTCTATTTTTAGAGAGTAAGTATTTCTACAGCTAATTCATATTGCCTTCTGGTGAAATGAAGATGAACAGCATCTTTCTTTCTTCATACAATCAGATGATTGTACCACTGCAGCAGTATACACATCCTCATCCTAACATATAGTAAAAATAATAACATCATTTTTAAGTTAATTTAAAACTAGTCAGATAACTCCAGCCAAGTTTTTAATATTTGTGTAAAAATTAGCTAAGTTCAAACCAGCCATTTGTGATCCAGGAATGTCATGCCAAAAAAAAGACTAGACCATAAACCAATGGATTCAAATTACAAAAAAAGAAATTCCACTTAAAAAAAATAACTTCCTTAATATGAAAACAGTTCAGTGGTGGAATAGATAGACTGCCTCAGAGGATGATGGACTCTACCTTTTTGGAAGTTCTTTAAGAAGAGGTTGGAAAACATCTTTCAAGGTTGTTTTATTTGTGTATTCTTGCAGGCCCGGATCAAGCCCTTTTGCCACCCAAGGCCAAAGGGTCTGCCTCTGCCCCTCCCCGCCCCCGGCTCCGCCCCTCCCCGCCCCCCGGCTCCTCGCCGGATTGAAGGAAGGAGGGCAGGGCGAGGAGGAGAAAGAGGTGCCCTCCCACCGCGTGTCCTGCACGCTGCCCCCCATTTTTGGCGGGGCTGGCGCGACGCAAGGGAGGAGGGCCGGCGGCGCGGCTTCTCTCCGCCTCCTGGCTTGGCATCGCCAGGCAGGGAGGAGGAGGCGGAGAGAAGCCGTGCCGCCGGCCCTCCTCCATTGCATCGTCACGCCACGCAAGGGAGGAGGGGCGGTGGCTTCTCCCCGCACCTCCCTGCCCCCGCCTCTTTGCTGGCGCAAGGAGGAGGAGGAAGGAAAGCCCCACCCCCGGAGCCAATGCAGGGCCTCCCCACGGCTGCTCCTCCCTCCCTCCCTCCCTCCCTCAGCCACCATGAGAAGCGGCCAAAATCGCCCTTTTCAGGCCAGCTTTAGGAGGAAGGGAGGATTGGCTCTGCACCGGGGAGGAGGTGGGGTCGGAGCCGGAGGTGAGGAGGGGCGGAGTCAGGGGTGGAGCCGATCCTCCCTCCCTCCTAAAGCAGAGCCGAGGGGGGCAGAGCAAAGAGAGGGGGCAGGCGCACATGCACCTTTTTAAAAAAAGAAAGAAAAAAATTTGAATTTTTTGGGGATTTAAAAAAATTCTTGGGGGGTCCCGATCTGCTGCCCCCCCCCAAGTGCCGCCCGAGGCCATGGCCTAGGGTGGCCTTATGGGTAATCCGCGCCTGTATTCTTGTATATAAGGAGGTTGGACTTGATGGTTCTTATGATTTGTCCCTAGTTCTAAGTTTTTTTTTCTTTTTTTCATGTCAGGAGCAACTTGAGAAACTGTTAGTTGCTTCTGGTATGAGAGAATTGGCTGTCTGCAGGGACATTGCCAGGGGACGCCCAGATATTTTGATGTTTTATCATCATTGTGGGAGTCTTCTCTAATGTTCCTGCATGGGAAGCTGGAGCTGACAGAGGGAGCTCAACCCACTCTCATTGGATTTGAACCTCTGATCTGATGGTCAGCAGTCCTGCCAGCACAAGGGTTTAACCAATTGTGCCACTGGGAGCTCCATGGTTCTACATGAGTTGTGTAATTGCCCTGTCTCAGGGTTTGGGGATAAGGTGTTGCCTTGTTCCACTATAAATAAGCACAGTGCACTGAAGCACCATAGCAACCTCTCCATTAGTGAAAATTCTGGTGCACTTTATTGTGAATGTCTTAACCATTTTACCAAAATCTGAACCCCTTTTTATACTTACAGGCTGAGATCATGTAGGGCATCTCTTAGTGAAATAGCTTCTCATGCAGAACTACACAACATAGCTCCTGTCAACATCCACAGCTGTAAATGCTAATATTAGTTTCAAAGGGAAGATTTTCCTTATAATTGAATAAGAAGAGGGAAAGATTTCATTATTTCATCCTGCCTGCTTTGTCTTATTACTTATCATCTCCTGCTCTGAAGCCATCTAATGTAATTTGTATTAAAACTCCAGCGTTTCCAATTTTTCCTCACACATTCATACCTTCAGGTTAGTGGCACAGACACAAGTTTTAGTTTATTTGAAAGAAGTCAACCCCAAAGGGAAATCTAATAAGGAAAGAAAAGGGGTCTAAAAACCTTAAAGGAGAGGTGGTGGCATCAGGAGCAACTTCGGTTAAAAGGACAATCCAAGATTTATTGCTTACCCTGCAGACTGGACTGGAAGTCACTCTATCTCAGATCTTGTTTTCCTCTATTTCAATTTTCTCTCTTTTCCTCACCCCCTGTTTTTTCTCTCTTCCATGCCTACCCCCAACCCTGACCTTTCCCCTCAGCCCCTCTCCCTCCCCTACCTCTATCCTGCTCCGTCTTTCTTTTTTTCCCCTTTTCCCACTCCTACCCTTTCCCCACTCTGATCTTTCTTTATTTTATTGTATGCATCAAAACCCTTAATAAAGACCATTTAAACGAGAGAGAAAAAAAGGTTAGTGGCACAGACACAACTCATAGTGCACAAAGTGAAATAGAGTTTCAAAAAGTTATTATTTCTGAGGCTTAGACTAAGTTAGTTTCAATGAGAGAAGACCTATCGAACCAATATCTGAATGATGAGTTAACACGTATGTTAAAACAATTTTTTCACTTGATCTACAAGACTTAGTTAAATATTAGATTATAACTGCAAGACTCCATATTGATTCTAGGTCAAAAAGGTACCTGGAGTCAAGGCAATGATAAATTCTATCTCTGCCTTTCTGAACCCCTTCTGAAGGTCCCACCAGTGACAGTAGCACATTAGATGCCAATTTAAGAAAGGGCCTTATGTGTTTTTGCACTCCAGTTAAATAATGTTCTCCCATTAAAGGCTGGATTGATGCCTACCTGTTGTTTCATTGCACATGTCTTTTTATCCAACCCTCTGAGTTATATTGATTTTATCCAGTTTGTACATGTACATGCCAACTGTGGAATTCCTTTCCCAGGTATCAGATCAGCCCTCTCCCTCCCTCCCTTCTGTAAAAGAATAAAAATCTGCCTCTTTGATTAAGCCTTTCAGAACTTAGGCAATAGACAAAAACAGAATTATGTGCAAGGACTATTGGAATGGCCCAGATTATGATTATGAATAACGTGGTTTAACAGTGATGCTATTGGTTTAATGTTTTAAATATTTTGATATCTTTTATAATCCTATTTCAAAGGTTTGTTGTAATTTTACATTGTTTTTAATGGCATCGAATAGCTGCCTATGTTGTAAAGCTGCCTTGAGACCTCTCCGGGGTTGAGAAAGGCAAGGTTGAAATGGTGTAAATAAATAAATGGTTTTAATCATTTTATCTTGTTTTAGCTGGCTAGTTTAGTGCCTTTTAGATCCTATATTATTTTAAAATATTTTTATTGACATATTTTAAATTTTAAACACTACATACAAAAGAACACCTAACAAACATATAAGGGGAGGGGAATAGGGGAATATGTGACTTCCGTTCGTATTCCATACCATTAGTTCCATCACTTTTACATATATTCTTTTGAAAGGAGCATCCCTCATGCTCTTCTTTATTAAGTACATAAGATTTCAATCTTAATTCGTATTTCTAACATAGTCTATCACGTTTGTCCAGTCCGTTCTAATGTTCCCTTTGCCATTATTCTGTCGCAACCTGAAAGTAAGCTCGTCCATGTCCTTAATTTCCAATATTTTCTCTATCCATTGTTCTTTTAGCGGTAAAAGATTTGTTTTCCATAGTTTTGCAAATAAGATCCTTGCCGCCGTTGTCAGGAATACGAAAAGTTTTTCTAAATTCTCGTTGTTGAAAGTTTATTTATCTATAAGTCCGAGCAGGTATAGCTTTGGTTTCATATAGAACTCTACCCTTAAGATTTTCTTGCATTCATTATGGATTATAGTCCAAAACTCTTTAGTTTTGGGGCAGGTCCACCACATGTGAAAGAAGGATCCTTCTTGCTTCTCACACTTCCAACATTTATTTTCAACATTTTTATACATTAAATTTAATTTCTTTGGGGTAATATAACATCGGTGTATCATTTTTAACCAGTTTTCTTTTAGATCAGTTGCGTATGTAATTTTAAGCTGCTTTGTCCATAACTTCTCCCATTCCTTTAATTGAATGGGTCTCCCAATGTTCTGTGCCCACTTTATCATTGACTGTTTAATTACTTCCTTCTCCGTTACCCAATTCAATAACATGGAGTATGTTTTAGATATAGTTTTTCTTTCATTTTTCATAATTGTCTCCCACGGACCCTCTGCATCACTAAACCCTTTAACTTTATCCTTGTTGAAGCTCTCCCTCATCTGGAAATAGTGCAACCACACAACATTGCGGTACATCTTTGCAATCTCCTCGTATGTTTTCATCACCCAATTACCCTCTTTTTGCACAAATATGTCCTTATATTTTGGCCATTCAGACCAGCCTAATAGTCTTCTTTGATTTGCCTCTAGGGGCGATATCCATAACGGTGTCTTACTGTACATATAGCCTTTATATCTTTCCCAAAATTTTAAGAGGGAGGAACGAATGAAATGGTTTCCAAAGTTCTTCTCTATTTTAGCACCTCCATACCATAAGTAGGAGTGCCATCCCCTCCGCAAGTCAAAGCCTTCTAATATCAAAACTGAACTTTTCGCTAACAACATCCAGTCCTTTATCCATGACATAGCACATGCCTGGTACAGTTTCAAATCGGGTAGGCCAAAGCCTCCTTTTTCTTTGTGCATGACCATAATGTTATACTTAATTCTTGGTTTTTTACTCTTCCATACAAAATTAGTCAAGTCCTTTTTCCATCTATTAAAAATCTCCGTGTTCCTAATTATAGGCAAATTCTGAAACAGGTATAACATCTTTGGTAATAGATTCATCTTCACAGAAGCGATCCTCCCTAATAAGGAGAGGTTCAATCCTTTTCATATGTCTATTTCTTCTTTCATTTTTTTCCACTGATCTATATAGTTGTTTTTTGTAATAAATGAAGATTCCTTGATGTGAGCCAGATTCCTAGGTATTTGATTTTATTGACCACCTGAATGCCCACCAATTCTTATAGCTGTATTTGATCAGTTTTAGAGATATTTTTAGTTAAGATCTTTCTTTTTTTCCTATTTAATTTAAATCCGGCTAATCTGCCATAATCCTCAAAAGTCGACAGCCATTTTGATATGTTTTCTCTAGGATTCTCAATTACACAAATCACGTCGTCGGCAAATGCTCTTATTTTGTATTCCTTTTTTTCTACTTTTAAGCGCTTTAGTTCTTTATTTTTCCTTATCTTCATTAATAAAGTCTCGAGCGCAAAGATGAAGATCAGCGGGGACAACAGACATCCCTGCCTAACTCCTTTCTCAATATTAAATTCATTAGTAGAATTCCCATTTATCCAAATCCTTGCCTTTTGATGCCGGTAGATTGCCTTGACGGCGTTTTGAATTGGAATCCTATATCGATTTCCCTGAGGAGTAATTTAAAATACTTCCAGTTCAGGTTGTCAAATGCCTTTTCCGCATCTATTGATATTAGGGCTAGCTCTTTCTGATGGTTGGTCTCAAAGTATTCAATCACATTCAAAATCGTTCTGATGTTATCTCTAATATACCTACCGTATTTTTTGCACCATAAGACGCAGTTTTTTCCTCCCAAAGTAGGGAGAAAAATCAGCTGTGTCTTATGGAGCAAAGATGCAGGCAGGGGAGGGAGGCGCTGGAGCAGAGGGGGGCGGCGATATACTCACGCTATATTCACGCCCGCTGGCGAGGCCTTCCCTTCCTCCTCGGCAGAGGCGCGACGAAGTGACGTCACGGCGAGGCCTTCCTCCCCTTCCTCCTCGGCAGCAGCGGAAGGGCCCGAAGTCAGAGGCGCAACTTCGTGACGTCACGTCGGAGCCCCTCTGCCGAGGCGGAAGGGAAGGCGTGAATGAGCTCGGCGTGAGTATATCACGCGCCCCCTCTGCTCCAGCGCGCCCCCCTGCCTGCATCTTCCGCCTCTAGGGAGGGAAGCCCGAAGAGGCCCTGGGAGGGAGGGAAGGAGGAAGAGGCCTTCCCTCCCTCCTTCCCTCCCTCCCTCTCTCTTCGGGCGTACTTACAGCGCGCGGCCAGCGAGGCCTTCCTCCTCGGCAGAGGCGCATCTTCGTGACATCACGAAGATGCGCCTCTGACTTCGGGCCCTCCCGCTGCTGCTACTGCGGCTGCAGCTGCTGCTGCCACTGCATCTCCGTGGGGGCCGCCCTCGTGGCCTCCCCCCTCCTCCTCCTCGAGTCCGTGAGCAGCGAGCCCGCGTCGTGAGTCCCCTCTTCCGCCCCCGTTCCTCTGCGCCGCCAGCTGGCTGCGACGACACAGCGGCGGGAGTCTGGGCATGGGCGGGCGCAGCCGGGAGCCGCCGGGTGAATATAGCGTGAGTATATCGCCGCCCCTCCTCTGCTCCAGCGCCTCCCCTCCATATTAGTGTCTCATATAGTAGCCAGCCCCCATTTTTCCCCCAATTTTCCTACTCTAAAATCTAGGTGCGTCTTATCAGCAGGTGCGCCTTATGGTGCGAAAAATACGGTATTAGGTAGGAATCCATTTTGGTCTTCTTGAATCCAATCCACTAGGAGTTCCTTAAACCTATTGGCCAGAATGGTAGTGAATATCTTATAGTCCATGTTTAATAGTGAATTGGCCAGTAATTCTTCAAATCTTCGGGATCTGCTCCATCTTTATGAATCATTATTATATCTGCTCTTTTCCATGAATCCGGGATCACCTTTTCAGCTAAGGCCTTATTCATTAATTCCCTAAGAACTAGGACTATCTCATCTTGCATAGATTTATAACAGCATGCCGTGTACCCGTCCGGCCCTGGTGCCTTGTCATTCTTTACGTTTTTGATTGCCTTTTTAATTTCTTCCGTTGTTATCTCTTTGTTCAGTCTTTGACATTGATCATCCGTAATTTTGGCTAACTTCAATTTCCTTGAGTATTCCATTATTTCCTCCTCTTCGACTTGCTCTTCTGTATATAATTGTTGATAAAAGAGTTGGAATTCTTCTTTGATCTTTTCGTCTTCAACTAAATACTTATCCCCCACCTTAATTTTGACGATTTGTTTGGATTGCCTTTTTTTCCTCAGTCTCCTCGCTAGCCACCTTCCTATTTTGTTCGCATTTTCAAAGGAATTTTGTTTAATAAATTTCATTTGCTTTGCCATTTGTTCAACTTCCAGGTTATGCTTCTCTTTCCTTATTATTTCCAGTTTCTTTATTATTTTCTTGTTCCCTGGATTTTGTTTAAGTTTGTTCTCTAAATTGGTAAGTTCTTCCTTGATTTTTGATAATTTTAATCTCCTTTGTTTATTTCTTGCGGAATTATGCTGTATAAGGTGGCCCCTCATCACTGCTTTATAGGCATCCCACACCGTTTGTATTTTGACATCTTCTGTGGCATTTTGTTCGAAATACTCTTTGGTCTTCTCTTTATATTTTCTGATGTCTTTTTCGGTTTTCAGCAGGTTTTCATTAAGTCTCCATTTCCTCGATCCTCTCTTTTGATTTATTACCATTGTCACTGCACCGTGATCTGACAGATCTCTGGAATGAATCTTGATTTCTTCTACCTTGGTTGTTAGTGATTTAGTTGTCCAGATCATGCCTATTCTCGACCAACTTGAGTGGCGGTTAGAATAGAAGGTATAGTCTTTTACTTTGTCATTGTGTACTCGCCATGTATCTTCCAAATCATATTCATTCTTCAACTTGATAAGGTTATCTGGTAGTGTGCTTTGGTCATCTGGGGTTGTCCTTTTTGTTCTTTTTGTCTTGTCTATTTTCTTCTCCATAACTCCATTAAAGTCTCCCAAGATTATTAGGTGGTCACTTTGTTCATTAATTAGTTTTCCTCTTAGGATCTCTGTAAATTTCTTTTTTGAAGCATTGGGGGCATATATATTACAAACCAGAATTGTCTCCACTCCTAATGTAAGTTTAACTGCCACCATTCTTCCATTTTCATCTCTAAAGAGAAATTCAGATTTTATATTCTCATCAATCTATAGTGCCACCCCTCTTTTCATTTCCGGGGAGTGTAATTGTCCCAATTTTTATCTGTTAAGTGTGAAATATGTTTCTGACCAATATGGGTTTCCTGCAGTGCCACCACATTGAATTTCCCACTCTTAATTTGTTTGAAAATCCGTTTTTTTAATTTGGGGAGTTTAATCCATTAACATTATTTGAATATACTTTCAGTTGTTGTATAAAGCTACTCATTTTGTTCCTTATTTATTTGTTCATCTAAGTCCAGTTCTTCTTTGCTTTCTTCTTCCCCTTCCTCATATTCTTTTCCTGGCGGATCGGTCGATGAGGCACTTGCAGACGTCGCTCCTTGGTATTCCGGGGTGTTTAATCTCTTCTGCTTCGGTTTCTTCTGTTTCTCTCTCTCGGCTGAGCTGAGGGGTGTTCTTATTTT
Source organism: Anolis apletophallus (assembly GCA_030556195.1). NCBI lineage: Eukaryota > Metazoa > Chordata > Lepidosauria > Squamata > Anolidae > Anolis > Anolis apletophallus. Next base: position 92,087,764 of record JARBWK010000012.1, on the reverse strand, counting down.
TTTCCTTTTCCAATCTCTTGTAAAAGTCCCTCGCTTTCTCCTCTGAGGTGAGCCATAATCTTTCATCTTTGTAGGTCACCATGATTCCCTCAGTTCTTTCCCATCGGAACCTGATGTTCAATTGTTTAAGTTCATTGGTTAGAAAAAAGTATTTCCTTCTCCGATTCAAGGCCGCTGTTGGGAATTCCCGGAGAACCAAAAATTTTGCCTCTTTGTAGCTGATCGGATTCATATTATTTTTCCTCCAGACTTCATCTCTTAATCTCGTCCGTATAACATTAACTATTACGTCTCGGGGCATCTTGTTCTTTTTCGAATAATTTGTATATGATAAATTTTGTCCACTTCTCTGTCTACATCTCTTTCAGAGATTTCCATCAAATTAGAGATCAGTAAAATAATAATTGCTCTAATATCTTCCCCCTCAGTTTCCGGAATATTCCTAAAGCAGAGCTGATGTTCCATCTCTCTATATTCTAAACGCTCCTGGGTCCTTTCCATGGTGCTACTTCTTTTTTCCACTGCTTTCACCTTCTTCTGCGTTTTCTTCTGGGCTTTATCTGTTGCAGATTGATCTATTTTTAATTGTTTAACATCTTGGAGGGTTTCTGTCATCTCTTTCTTCATTGTACTCCATTCTTCCTTTAGCTCCTGTTTCCTAGTGCTCATATCTTCCTGTGTAGCTCTTTGTTGGGATTCCAACTTCTCTGCCAGTAGTTTGAAGTGTGTCCTGTTTCACCGAGAGTTTTTGTATCTCTTTCTGGATATCTCTTAAAATTTCTTTGATTCCTCCCTCCTCTGGGCCTTGACCTGAGAAGGAGCCCCTCCTCGGTAATCCTTTGATATCCTTAGTATTTCCTTTAGAGGTTGCCATTTCCCTTGTCCAATTGATTCAGTTTAATATAATTTAATTACAAATTAATTAAAGTTAATAATCTCTATCTATTTCAACCTCTTTTTCCCAAAAACTAATCAAATTAAATATCAGATATCAATTCATTCCTTTTACCCCACTATCTTCTTAATCTCCCCTCACTCAAATCCAAATTAATTATACAATGCTTATTAAATCATACAGCAATTACATACTCTTGCCCCGGGAGAATTCTCAGCACCCCTCCCCAAAGTCAATTACAATTTAATCAACTCTCCTTTATAATTAATTGTTAATCGTCCTTGGCTTAGATTTATATGCTTTGCACTCTCCACCGGAGTTTGTTGATTTTAATTTCTTATGATGACAGACCTTTCATTAATTCACTAAAGTTCCGCTTAACTTGAACCTCGCCTTCATCAAATTGATCAAATGTCTTCTGGCAGCAACTTTAAATCGTCTACTTCTCGTCCCCTAAATCAGCTACTTCTCTTCCTAGCTCCAGTCGGCCTCTCGGCCTTGTCTCCGTCCGCTCCGTCCACTCCGTGCCGTCAACTCCTCCGCTCCTCGACTATCAATCGCTAAATCATCCGGGTCCCCGAATGGCGTCAGTAGCAACCGCCTCGTCTGCTTCTTGTCCTGGATTTTGTTTTTATTTTTTATTTTGAGTTTATTCTTATTAAAGTCACCAATCTTTCTTTCTCATCTCTATGGTTTACCCTACTCTATGGTTCCCTTCCTCAATTTCACTTCCGGCTTCCTATCCCTCACCTTAGGAGTCCGTCACGCCACCACTTCTCCCATCGGACACTCTCACCGCCAGCCTCCTCTCTATGGTTGGTGCTCCTTATTTCTTCCTTCTTCTTCTCTTCCGGTTTTCCTTGCTTCCAACCTCCTGAGGGGGCGCGGCCTCCTTATCAGCGTCTTTGTTTACACGAAGAGGGAGCGTAGCCTAAACAAGACTTCTCAAGGTCGGGCCCATCTTGTTTCCTTAAATTCAGTCTCTTAATCAGTCCTTTATTGTAGTTTCTTAAACTTTCCTTGATTTTTTACCACCTTTACGGGGGTTAATCAATTATCTCTCCACCTCCACTTACGGCGGCCGGGATACAGTCTAGCTTCATTGATTTAATTTCTCCGGGCTCAGAAATCTAATTTCCACTTCATAGTTTTCCTTTATCGGTATTATTAATCTTCCTTCCTTCTGGTGCCAATTGGTCACAAATTATGGCTAGGGATCAACTGATCCGGCTTTAAGTTTTCCTTTCTTTTCTTTGTGCCGGGCATATGCCTTTGCGGCAGCCCTTTAAGTGTAGGGATGTTCTCTCCGGTACAGAACTTGAACTCTTATTAGCTTCAGGAGAGGCTTACAAGTTGCACTCTTTTTCATAGTTGTTTTTCTTATCAAGTAGTGGACGCGGGGAAGTATCTACGGGGTTTGACCCCGCTTCCCTGCTCGTGACCTGCTCGCCGTGGTCTGAAACCTCTGGACCCCCCCGATCCTCCTCCTTGAGGGGGGGAGAATACTTGGGGGCACAGGGGGACCTGCTGGCTTGGCGTCACTCACCTCTTCGATCCAGGGTGAGAGGGGGATTCGTTGGAGTCCTCCAAATCGCTGAGTCAGGGTGGCTTGTCCGGGAGCCCTAGCAAGCCCTGCCTTCCTCCATGATCATCCACCGGAACTTCCCCCGATCCTATATTATTTTAAATGCTTTTATATTATGTTAACTTGGTTTAAAAGGATTGAACATGTTGTGCATCTCTTATTTGGAATTTTGAAATCTAAAATACTCCAAAATCCATAATTGTCTCCATTGGCTATACTTTTGCTTTCTGATGCTTCTGAAACAAAAATACTCCTGCAAAATTATTGCTATCCTTTTCTATGGCTTTCCACTGTTGGTTTCCAAGACCTGTAAACATCAATTTGATATTAAATAGGCTCTTTAAAAACTAAACTGCTGTTCTGACATAAATAACATCAACGAGCTTCAGACTGTTCTCTTTTTTCTGTAATATTTCTGCAATGTTAAGTATCAGACATTATCATTTATTGTTTCTCCTAGTCGGTGCGTTAGTTGTTGAGACATGGGTGAGTAATGGGGGGGGGGCTGGATTTCAAATGCAATGAGTCAGGCTCATTATATATGCCAAGGTCAGGTAAATAATAACAAAAATTGCTGCAAAGAAGATTCCATTGTTTCTGCTTTCTGAAGAGGGCCTCATTATCTTTTTCTGAGCACAGGAACCCAAATATTTACATAATGCTGCACTGGGTGGTGGAAAATAGTCTGCTTTATTGTAGCCATCTTTGGACACTGCTGGCATCCATCAGTTGTTAATTGTTTCAAATGAATACACTGTTGATATGTTTGGAACTTAAAATAAGAACAAGTATACTAGCATTCAGAGTGCTAGCAGTTCTGAGTAATGTTTCCGTTAACTTGTTAATCTTTTGACTCATGGCTTACAAAAATGATTGCCCATTATGATTCTTCTGGGATTTTTTTTCAGGAACCAGGCCAAATCTGATGTTCACTTTAGTACTAGGGGTCCACAGAATCTAGAACATGGTAATTATAAGACTATTTCTGAATTGGGAGAGGGGGGATGTTCTGCCTTCCCACGTAGTGTCTAGAGCAGGCCTCTTCAACCTATGACCCTCCGGGTGTTTGGGTCTCCAACTCCCAGCAGTCCTAGCCAGCTTGTTCAATAATCAGGAATTTTGGGAGCCAGTCCAAAACAACTGGAGGGCTGCAAGTTGAAGAGACTTGGTCTAGAGCAGTGTTTTTCAACCTTTTTTGAGCTGCGGCACATTTTTTACATTTACAAAATCCTGGGGCACACCACCAACCAAAATGACACAAAATGACACTCTAACACAGTAATACCTATAGTTAATATGTTTTTAAATGTATTTATACACTCAGTGTATAAACTTGGGCCTGTTTCGATGAACACAACATAGATATGACTTCCTATCACATATTTATACATGGCTATCACGTCTTCTCTCAGCCTTCTCTTCTTCAGGCTAAACATGCCCAGCTCTTCAAGCCGCTCCTCATAGAGCTTGTTCTCCAAACCTTTGTGAAATTTCACCCTGAGTGAAACTTGCTTCCAGTTAACTAAGGATGTCATGAAGCTGTTATAAACAGTTCCTTGGGGGAGGCAACTCTCAAAAATCCAGTAAAATAGTTTAAAAAAACATTTCAAAATGGAGGGCTCAATTTGTTTCTTGGGAACCTGTGAGGGGGCTGCTAGGAGGGGGGGTAGTGCCAATTTCCCACGGCACACCTGATGATCGCTCACGGCACACTAGTGTGCCACGGCACACTGGTTCAGAAACACTGGTCTAGAGAACATTTGTGATAGAAAGCTATCCACCCAAGGTTGTTCCTGACAAACAACCATGCAAAAATATGCCACTCAGTATACTAGTAGTCAGAAACAATGTTGTGTTAGAAAGGATGAAGGGATAAACAAAATTGCAGAGCCAAGCCAGGCATCAAGGTCACATCTACCAAATATAAAGGTAATTCTATATTTTTTCCTCCTTGAGCCACAACAATGTCATAGGTTATTCCAATAGAAAAGTCTTACTGCCACTTCCATATGCAGAGTTAACACATATTACAGTAAGTAGGAAGAGGTTTTTGGCCTTTCATTTGTCTGAATTCAGGATTGGCCAAGCCATGACCCACGAACTTCATACATGTACTTAAAGTCATAGCTTCCCATCCCTATAGAATGTCATGATCATCTTGGGCACTTCCTACACATGCAAATATCTGACAAAAACTTGTCCAGGTGTACTCCAGTGGTCTATACCAGGGCTGGCCAACTGGTGGCCCGGGGGCCGCACACAGCCCCCCAGCCTGTTGGACACGGCCCCCGCTATGCCCCCGAGGGGGAGGGGTAGGCGGGGCAGGGGGGAGGAAGTGAGCCAGCTCCTCCTCCCTGCACCGCCCCCTCCGTCCCTCTCTCCACGCCGCCGATGCAAACCGGATCGCATTGGCGCCGGTGAGAGAGGGACAAGGGGTGGTACAAGGAGGAGGAAGAGAGCTAACTCCTCCTCCCTGCACCACCCTCTTCTTCCCTCTCTCTGCGGCTGCCGCGATGCCTTGCAAGGGAGGGGGGTCCCCCGGCGGTGCCTCCCTCCCTTGCAAGGCATCGCGGTAGCGGCTGAAGCCGCCGGCAGCTTCCGCGGCTGCCGCAATGCCTTGCAAGGGAGGGGGGTCCCCGAGCGCCTCCTCCCTTGCAAGGCATCGCGGCAGCGGCTGAAGCCGCTGAAGCCGGTGATGCTTTGCAAGGGAGGGTCCCCGCCAGCCTCCCTCCCTTGCAAGGCATCGGATGCCTTGGAAGGGAGGGGGTGGCACCGCCGGGACCTCCCTCAAAGCATCTCCCAGCTGAAGCATCCCGCCAGCTTCATCTGGGCCGGATGCCTTGGAAGGGAGGGGTGCCCCGTGGCCCCCCTCTCTCATCCCGTGCCAGGGGCGGGGCCGAGGGCGTGGCCTTGGCCGGTTAGGTCATCAGTGACCTGGAACAGCACTGGTCTATATGTAGCCTAGTGAATAATACTGCACTTGGGAAACCTTGACTACTTTTGTATATAACACCTTTGCCAAGTGGTGTGTGTGCATGTAAAAATTAACCCTGGCTAAAGAAAGAAAGGTCGATAGAATATTATCTTGATCAAGTCTTGTAGAAATCAAGAAGAGTTGACTTTCGTGATGTCTGAAATCTAGTTTTTGGGGAATTACTTGTCCTGCACATTGCAGCTCCCCAAAATTGTCCATTCTCTTTGGTGTGTTGATATTAAGAAATGTATTCTACCATTTTTATTTTAGAGCATCTTTCTTTCTCTCAACTCACCAACCCCTAAAATTTCATTCTGCTTATTAATTCCAAATCCTTGCAGTCTTGCAAGTTTGCTCCCTTTGAGTTAGTATGACCCTACCCTCAACAAACTGCCCTTTATTAGTTGTATTCTGTCATTTATTAAAATCTTACAGTAACAAATTGCTCTCCCCACCCCAACCCCCCAGGTAATAGTGTATACCTTGATTGTTGTGCATTCAATAACAGTACCCTTTGAGATAGTTCTGCGTGAACACGGTTACTTGATTTGAATTTGCTTAAGACAGGCTATTGCCAAGGTCATGAGATCTTCTACAGAAATCTGTGCTTATGACATACAAGGCATTCTTGGTAATAAGTGTTGGTAAAAGATGTGTACAGGAACTGACCTTTATGTTTTATGTATTTAAAATGAATATAAAACTTTGAGCATTAAAAACCTAGTCTGGATTACATGGGTGAAATAATACTTCTTGGTCTAGTGATGTAGCTTCATAGAAAATAATATGTTTCTTTGGCTCAAAGAAATCCTTGAGTAGTCACTTTCCTGCTCTTCTGAAATTCACCCATGGATTATTGGCAGGATAAGGCTTTTCATTGCTATGAAAGCCCTGAGAAATGTCATCTGTGCAAGGGGAAATGATAATAAGTGGAGATGATATAGAATGGAAGTAAATGTTCAATAAGGAAGGAGGATCTAAGTCTTCCACACAACTGACCATATCAACCTGGAGGCAATGAAGAACAGAGAGCTCTATTGCTGGAAAATGCAGGGAAGTCTGACAATGGATTAAAATTACTTAAGCAGAAAATGAAAGCCATTCCAAGCAAACTGTAAGTTACCACAAGGGTTTTAGTTCATGGTATTATTATGTAACCTTGTGACCAACTTGTGCAGTTTAACTAGGCAGATATATCTATTGAGATTGATGGCCAAATTTTTGAAAAGGTACTGGTCAAAAAGGGAGAAAATCCACATCAGGGTGCTTAGATGTCTTAGGCAAGATATAGTTTCCCTACACACTACCCTTGTGAGTTCTGGACATCATGAAATGTATTTATACGAAGCTAGAAAATATGTTTCCTGGAATTCTGATTTATTTTATTTTAAATTTCTTTACTAACATTTTACTGAAAAAATGTATGGTTAGATGTGATGCATAGGTTGTGGGTTTTTTTAAAAAAATGAATGGAGGGAATGTATATTTATGGATTTTGGATATGTTTTTCATACAGTATCTATCTATTATCTATCTTCTATGGCTGGTGCATAATTTTGGATTAGAGCAGAACTCATATCTGATTAATTTAAATTTGGGCATACGGCGGTGAGTCCTGAGGTGAGGCATGCAGGAAAGGTGTGTATGTTGGGGGAGGGGGGATTTAGAATTTGAATCACCCGTTTTTTGTAAATGTTCTGTAATGTTCAGATTTCTCTCAAGGTCAGTTTAATTTTCACTGTAATTATTAAGCAACTTTTGTGAAGCTACTTTTATAATCTTTTAATTCTTTGGCCCCATCTTCGCTAACACTGCCATAAGGGAGGCGCTGTGGGGGTGGCTAATCACAGCCATCCTAAGTGTAGTTTGGGAAGGCCAGGCACCCAATGGTAGAATGATTCCCTGTTATCTTGTGCCATTGCAAGAAAATTCAAGGAGATGGCTCTTGCAGTTTTTTTTAAATGTTGATTTTTTATTTTAAAAAAGTGCAAAAAAATCCGTGGATAAATCAAAACATCATGAAATTTGATGGGCTAACAGTGGTCAATGGGTTCTACCACTACAGCAGGTTTCATCAGGATAGCTAAAAAAAATGAGGGAGAGAGAAGACCCTGAATTTTCCCCAATGGAAGTGATATTTTCCCTATTGTGCAATTGTGACTGCCATTAACCAAGTACTTACAAATATTCAAAAGTTTCATTAGAGTTCTGAAACTCCCCCTCCCCCAACCCCCCCAATTCAGAAAGAACTTTGGAAACAAAGCGCCAGCGCCCCCTACTTTTGGACACAGTTTAGAACCATTTTTTACAGATCTCACATGCCATATATAATACTAGGCCTGTTTGATCCCCAAAAAGTGGTTCAAAACTTGTTTTGGATGTTGGGGGCACTGGTGGTTCAGATCTAAAGTCAATTCTGATTTTCACAGAAAAAAATTCAAAACTGTTCAAAACTTCTGAGATTTCCAAATCCTTTGTTAATGGTTTCAAAGTGTTATTTCCTGTTTCATTGGGTGGTCTTTACTTTTAAAGTAGTTGTTTAATCCAGAAAAGGGGGGAGCAAAGGGAATAAATCTGCATCCAAACTGGGTTAATCATGGCTTTCGCCCAGGACTGACACGGGAGAGAAGGAAACCCACATCCAAACTGGGTTAAACAGTGTTTAACCCAGTTTGGATGCAGATATCCTTCCCTCCCGCATCAGTCCTGGGGCGAGAGCCATGTTTAACCCAGTTTGGATGCGGCTGTCCTTCCCTCCTGCGTGAGACCTGGGGCGAGAGCAGTGTTTAACCCAGTTTGGATGCAGATTTCCTTCCCTCTCGCATTAGACCTGGGGTGAGAGCTGCATCCAAACTGGGTTAAATACAGTTCTCGCCCCAGGTATGACGCGGGAGGGAAGGACATCCACATCCAAACTGGGTTAAACATGGCTCTCGCCATAAGAAATGAATATGTAAAAGGGAATAATCCTCATGTTGGTGGTGGGAATTGTAAATGTTCTGTGAGTGTTTGGTATGTTTTTTTGTGTGTGTTAAAATAAAATAAAATTTTTTTAAAAAAAACAAAAAAAACCATGGCTCTCGCCCCAGGTCTGATGCGGGAGGGAAGGACATCCACAAATAAACTGGGTTAAACACGGCTCTTGCTCCAGGTCTGACGCGGGAGAGAAGTATATCCACATCCAAACTGGGTTAAATACGGCTTTTGCCCAAGGTCTGACACGGAAGGGAAGTACATCTGCATCCAAACTGGATTAAACACAGCTCTCCTCTCAGGTCTGATGTGGAAGAGGACGTCTGCATCCAAACTGGGTTAAACACTGCTCTCACCCCAGGTCTGACATGGGAGAGAAAGGAAACGAAGGGAATCCATCCACACTGGTTTGAAAAGCTGAATCATTTCCGACTCACTTACTGATTCTTAAGAAAAATGGCAGAAAAAGCTTCGAAATGGCAAGGATACTTCCGGGTTCCCAAATCGCTTCAAAAAGGAATTTAATCCAAATGTATTCCAAATTAAGACAATTCCGAACGAACCTACCCAGGCCTAATAAATACACAAACACACACACACAATTTAAAATTCATTGTATGGTAATATCTTTAGTGAGTCAGACAAATGGTATAAAATATATCACACCTTAGATACTTCATAGGCTTTCATAGACTTATTCATTACAAAGAAGAGATAACATATAATTTGCTGAAAATAAAGCAACAACTTTGTGGTCCTCACATCTACATTCTGATATGGATATCATAGGGAATGTAGCCATAAGGTAGGAAGGGACAGTGACAATTAAAACATAGTCAATTAACTTTGACTTCTCCATTTGAGAACTTAATTTGCATCTATCTACTATGAAGGCATTGGCCACTGTTGCGGCCTGCACATAGCTTGGCCTGTTTATATTGAAAGTATATGCTTACTTTTATGTGCTTGTGCTAGATTAACAGGCCTCATTTTTGTTTCAAGGCCTCTTTGCAGTTTGGGGGCTGGGTTGCTGTTTATCCTGGTTGGGAGGGGCTTATCCTCTCTGTTTCCGTTCCAGAAATCACCTCATAGCCTTCCCCATCACCATTTAGTATTTTCCCTCCAAAAGTCACCCCACAGGATTTCCCTCCATTTTAAAGATTATAAAAGGGGGAAACCTCTCTGATTTTACCTCAGGGACTGCCAAGGGACATATGGCTGAGTTGTAGAGTTGCCAGCTCTGGACTGCCACCTCCTTTTAATGCTTAAATTCTGCCAGAGTCCATCATCCATACTGGGCATATCGGAAGGCCTGGTGAAGGTTGTGGGACTTTGGTCGTCTTCAACAGTCCTGGATTCAACATAGGAAGGATTCACCCTTCACTTTAAAGGAGTCCAGCGGCTGAGGTCTGTCTGCTAGCCGTGGCAGCTGACCAGAGACAGAAAGAAGGAGAGGGAATCATCATCCATCATCCACAGACTGAAGAGACTGTAAGACTGCTGTTTGAGTTCTGCTAATCTTTAGACCTTGTAACCAATTTAAGAGCCAGGCACCTACAGCTTTGTGCCTTGCAGAAAATAAATCCAGTTAACTTTCTCAAGAAACTTTTGGTCTGTGGAGTTTTTGAGACCCTCTCCCATAGAGGGAGGCATCAGCGTCCCCTGGCCATATGATTTTCACAGCAATTCATCCAGTCACTCCCTTTAGGCCCAGGTGCGACTGCATAGCCACCATAACAAAATGATGTATCGTTTCTTAGGAAAGTCTTGCTATTATTAGATATGGAGATGATTTTTGGTAATGGAATAATGCTGAAGTCTGTCTACTGAAGTCAAATTGGATATTTTGTTGTTGAAGGCATTAAATCTTCAGAAAAGCATTTCCCACTGAAGACACAAAATCTAGTTCCTTAAGTGCAGAATCCTCCATTTACAGCTAAATGCATCATTTTCTATTTAGGGTTGGGTGCTGACCATTCAAACAACAGCAAAGCAAAAACCAAGAACCAAATCCATTCTGTGGTAATATCTTTATTGGGTCAATCAAAAAGGTTTCAAATGAGTCACACTCACTTTCAAAGCTTTATGGCTTTTTCCTTAGGCAGAGATAATGAAATACCACACAATGTTTATTTTGATTGCTTAATATTTTGTCAGATGGAGAAATCATGAAAATATCACACTTTCACTATGTCATCCCCCCCCTTTTAAAAGAAGATAAACATTAACTTGAATGTTCTGTCCAGTTCTGAGCATCACAATAAAAAGGGACTATTAACAAGTGAAACATGTCCAGAGGACATGTATCCACACTCTAGGATTATAATGTTTTGATACCACTTTAGTTGTCCTCCCCAAACACCATACTGCCCACCATCCAAGGAATGCTTTCATTTGGGGATAATTTCATCCTAGATTTTATGTGTTTCCTCCACCACAGACATCCCAGACATTTTGTATTCTCTCAATTGGTGTCTGTCTCTCCCATAACCCTGTCCTACTCTTTCCAAGTCTGTCTGCACAGCAAACAGAGCAGACCTAAACAGCAACTAAAAATACTGAATAAGTCTGGGGGATTGACTCCACATGATGGAAGTTGTAGTCAGAGCACTGTGACCCCACACTGACAATGGACCTGGACCACATTTGGCACACAAAACCCTCATGACCTAAGAAAAATACTGGAGAGGTTTGAGGGAAATTCACCTTGATTTATAGCTGTTGTCGATACTGGGATTTATAGTTCACCTGCAATCAAGGAGCACTCTAGACCCCACCAACAATGGCCCTGGACCTAACTTGGCACACAGAACCACCATGACCAACTGAAAATACTGGAGGGATTTTTTTCGGGGGGAAGCTGACCTTCAAATCTGGAAGTTGTAGTCCACTTACATCCAGAGACACTATCACCAAGACAGATTACGGATCTGGACCAAATTTGGCACACAGAACCATATGACCAACTGAACCTACTGGAAGGATTTGAAAGGACTGATCCACCATGGTGGGAGCTGTAGTTTACCCTGCAGCCAGAGATCACACTGAACCCAGCCCATGCTGCATCTAAAGCAGTGGTTCCCAACCTTTGGGTCTCCAGATGTTTTGGACTTCAGCTCCCACATTTCCTAACAGCTGATAAGCTGGCTGGGATTTCTGGGAGTTGAAGTCCAAAACATCTGGAGGCCTAAAGGTTGGGAACCACAGATCTAGAGCAAACTTGCCCAGCATGACAAACCTTAAGCACTGGTAGAGTTTCAGGAGCTTAACCTGCCATGCTGTGATGTGTAGTTCACCCATAACCTAATGCATTTTGGTTAGGGTTTTTTATTTTAAAAAATGACTTCTTTAAACAACCTGGGCAACGCCGGATACCCAAGATAGTACTATGAATAAAAAACACACAAAATCAACTAACCCAAAGTTCCTCAAAGTGGACAAACACAAAGAAGACAGCAATTTTTCAAAATGGACAAGAGCATGAGGCACTGAGGCTTCTCCCTTGAAGCCCAAAAGCCCTGTACTCTGGCACTAGTGCTCCCTCTGGTGCTAGCTCTTAACAAAAAATGTTGATCTCATGTCAAAGTGAAACACGGGTGGATTGACAGCTTTTAACTCAAAACACTCTTATTTTGGGATGCACTTAAGTTGAGGTTCCACTATATTTCTAAATCAGTTATGTTATTATGTTAGCAGCTGCTCAACACAAAATAATTATCACAGATATTACGTCATTGGTGAGTTAATAAACAAAGGTAGTATAATTTCCCTCTGACCCCCCTGCCCCTCCATCTCATACTGCATGATTCTAGAATGATATCTGAATACTTATATTCCTAAAATTGGATTAGCATAAATTTGTTGTGTAGATGTCATGATTTTTTTCTATGTAGAATGCCTAAGGGCATTGCACATAGGATTTCTGCCTTGTATCACTTGTTATGATCACCCTATAAATGCTGTGTTCCACTCTGTGTTTGTATGCCTGTAACTCAGAACTTCACCTTTCTCATGAATTTCACTATTTCCCATAAAAGCTTATGCCGTTACATATATCTATGTAAATAAAAATGTAATGTTCATTTGTGGGATTAACATAACTCAAAAAACACTGGATGAATTGACACCAAATTTGGACACAATACACCTATCAGACCAACAAGTGATCATCACTCATAAAAACACTGAAAAACACAGTGGAAGAGACTTTAAAAGCCAAAAAAATACATTACAACGCATACACAAAACCACATATATACCACATATACACAAATATATACACACACGTGTATGCATACACAGAAACACACAACACATATACACAGACCAGGCCACAGCAATGTGTGGCAGGGGACGGCTAATGTGTTTGTGTGTGTTAAATGCTGCAAGACTGCAGCATTTCTACTTCTCAGAAGTCCTCACTACTAAGGTTTAACCAGTCAACTTGCCTCCTGCTGATGTTCACTTATTACTTTCCCTAGTGCTGTTACACAGTTCAATATGATGTCATGAGTGTAAGGAGTGCCTTGAGGTCTCTCTTTTCCCCAGGGTGTAGCTAAAACTGGGGAAACTTTGCAAACTCTAATGGGAATGGACCTGATCTATACTTCTTGGACAAATTTGCAAACCAGAATGTCAATGTACGTATTTGCTAGCTTTTGTACTTCCCGAATATTCCTGGGCATTTTCAACTCAAAGGAAAACAGTCAGAAATGTGTTCCATTAAGTATCTTAAAATAAAAAAGAATTGAGTAATTTGCATTTGAGTGACATGATTTGTCAGAAAAGATGATAGTGCTTGACAAAGTAAAAGGCAGTAGGAAAAGAGGTAGGATGCATTGCTGTTTTAAATTGTTTTATATGCTATAGTTTTTACTTTGTATTGTACTGTGTGTTTATTTTATGCTGTGAATTAGAATTTTTAGCCATATGTAAGCTGCCCTGATTCCCGTCGGGGAGATAGAGGTGGGTACAAAAAAGTTGTTGTTGTTGTTATTGTTAGGAGATAAGACTGTACTAGAGGAGCCACAGTGCTGGTTCATAAAGGGTTGTTGATACGTTTCTTGGAGATCTCTCATTTAGGATTGAAGGTTACTTGACAGCAATTAATAACAACAGATTTGAGAGAAAGACATTTAGAAAGTGTTGTATTTAAATCTGAGTGCTTTGATGAATAATGTAAAATATAATAATAAAGAAATAACAGAACAGATCTATAACTGAACACACATCAAAATGATGTGAGTATGAAATAGAATGATTCAGTCACACCAGGTTTGGACTCATGCAGCTCTCTACTACATGTTGCCTGCCTCCTTGTTCATTATGTTTATGCACTTTTTCTTTGTCTCTATAAGTGTGTGTGTGTGTGTGTGTGTGTGTGTGTGTGTGGGATGGTGGTGGTGATAAGTGTCTGTATATTTTGAATTTATGGTGGCCTTGCTGAAGGCATTTTGGCCACCAATTAAAAGGTCTGGGTGAATATCTATCCATCCATTTATCTATCTATTCCTTAATCCATGGCAACATCTAGTTTTGTTCCATTATTAATGCATACATTTTCCTCTCTCAAAGTTGCTGCCCCACATTTTATTGAAGTATTTTGGACATTGACCACAAATCCATCAGTTCCACCACAAATTGTGTATATGGCTGTAGTCCCATTAAAGCACTCATTGGGATGTGACCCTTTGTCAAATGTACAGCTTAGAGCAGTGTTTCTCAACCAGTGTGCGGTGGCACACTAGTGTGCCATGAGCGATCATCAGGTGTGCCGTGAGAAAAGCTCTCTGCCCCCCTTCCTTCCCCCCCTCCTGCCGAACTCCTGCTGCTTGGGAGAGGAGGAGGAAGGGACGGGCGGCCACAAAGAAAAAGAAGAAGGGACCGGGGCACCGCCTCCTTTGGCCGTTTCCCCAACCAGTATCCAATCTCCCATGACTCCCACCATGACTCTCACCCCTTGCTTGTTGAAGCCGCGCGGAGGAGCCCCGCCTACTGAAGCCCGTCCACTGCTCATGCTCCCCCTCCTCTGTGAGAGAGCTGGAGCTGGGGGGAGGGGGCATGATGCAGCCTGGCTCCGCCCCCTCCCCCAGCTTCAGCACTCCCACAGCTTCGCCAGCCTTGAGGGGGCAGTGCCAAGCCAGCGATGGCAAAGCCAGCACAATGCTGGCTTGGCACTGCCCCCTCAAGGCTGGGAAGCTGTGGAAGAACTTAAGCCAGGGGGAGGGGGCGGGGCATGGTGTGGCCTGTCTCCTCCCTTGACTTCAGCACTCCCAGCAGCTCACCATCCCCCTGCCATTCTTTACTGTGTTACAGTGTCATTTTGTGTCATTTTGGTTGGTGGTGTGTCCCCGGATTTTTCAAATGTTAAAAGTGTGCCGCAGCTCAAAAAAGGTTGGGAAACACTGGCTTAGAGGGTGACACAGCAGCTGTATGCCACAAAAACTTGATTCCATAACCCCACACTTTTTTTAGCAGGTGGGTTGAATGAGATGTTTATCCGCTCAATATTGAGATTTGTGCCCATGTTTTATCTGTTATGTAATGAGTAATAAATTGTAGTTGTTTTGTCTCAAATCCAGGTTTTGTTTGTTTTTCCATTCCCTCATCTGACTTCCTTGAGGAAACACAAGGACTGCTCATTTGCTGTGTATGACTTCTTATGGGGAAACAATTTAAAGGACCTTTGGAAGGAATTAGAAATACAATGAAACATGTGGAATCTGAGCAGCAATCTTTCAAGCTCACTCCATCTTCTGGAGCTAGTTGGCTAAAAATGACGTGAAATGGCCAGTAGTTCTCTGTATAAAATGTGTGGAAAATATTCTTTTAAAACCAACTGCAAAAATACAGTCGGTCTCCCATAGTAATGCTCAAACTTATCTATTAATTGTTTGTTTTACTTATTACATTTATATACCACTTTTCTCCCCCCTAGGGGGACTCAAAGCGGTTCACAACATAATCAATGACAAAATGCAATGCCTAACACATATAAAACATCACATATCAATTCAACCACACAACATAATCAATGACAAAATGCAATGCCTAACACATATAAAACATCACATATCAATTCAACCACATATAATAGATTAAAACCATAAAAATGATAAAGCTATAAACAACAGTCACAAATGCAACATAAAACATTTAAGCCTTGTATCAATCCCAAGGTTATTTTTAACTACCGATCGCCTTCTTGAATAACCAGGTGTTAAGTTGTTTGCTAAATGCTAGGAGGGAGGGGGCTGATCTTAAGTTCTTTCCTAAATGCTAGGAGTTGAGGGGCCACCACTGAGAAGGCCCTGCCTCTCAACCTCGTCAATCACCCCTGCAAAGGTGGTGGGACTGAGAGCAGGACATCCCCAGCAGATTTTAATGTTCTACTAGGTGGCTCATAAAGAGAGATGTGTTTGGACAGGTAGGAAGTTTGTATTTTTATCCCTCATAGGAATAGTTTACATTTTTATCTTGTTGTTTTGAGGAAGGGTACCAATATAGCCATATAAGTTTTCATGGAACCCATGAAGCTATTGTGTCCACACTAAAGCATACCAACTGTATTGCAAGGAATCCTCCAGCCAGCATAATTGGAAATCAAAGAGGATAAGCCTGTTGAATGTTATGTGCTGACTTATTAATCTCTGCTACATAAAAAGCATGCTTGTCATCTTATTCAGTCTTATTACTACCAGCTTTTTTCTTTTCTTTTTCTATCTCCATTACAGACAAACAGAATTCTATAATCATTTCTTCTGGCCTGATGACACATTCTACAGCTCCCCCTCCCTTTTTCTCCATTTAGACAAAGAAGATGTATTAGATTTATTATCTAAAAGATATGGTTGAGTGTAAATGATGAGCAGATCCTTAAGATAATGCATATAAACACTCTAAGTAATACTTTTATTTTGTAGTTTAAAAGGGCATCCACTTTATATAAAAGCATTATCACTTCCTATGAATTACAAATGAAAATTGCAGAAGGTATGTTTTAATAGAATTTAGGAAAATGGACACAAGTCTAGTTCATAATGATAGCTTGAACTCTTTAAATTGAACAGTGTGTATTAGGGTGATTGAATTTTTTGAAATAAAATGCCAGTTAATTAATATTTGTATGCTTTGAATTAAACATTGTATTCACATTTGACATATGCTTCCAGGTTGTCATGGTTGTATATTATGCACAAATAGAACAAATAATGAGTTTAGGCAATGTTAATCTTGAGGTCAACCCAATTTACTACTGGTTTGTGCTAATGCAGGAGCTTTTAACATATTTACATAAATATTCCTTTGCAAATTTGGCCATTAAAAACATTCACAGATGAACAAACTTCATTAGTTGACAATCATGTCATGTAAAGTGTAATCAAAGGAACACTGTGTGCCAAATCACATTTTATAAAGCAAGATAATTGTCATTAAATTGAAGATCAGAAGTTATTTAGCTATAAATATATGTTGCAATGTACTGTGAAGATTCACCCTAAAGAAATTTCAAAGAGTCTGTTTATTAAATTTAGAGAAGTAGAGCCAACATTCTGCAGAACAAAAATGGGCAAATCTGTGCTATTTCAATGTTTTAAAACCTCAGTTCTTTTCAAGCTGATTATGTGAATCTGTGAATTTTGGTATAATCTTTCAAAATGAATTGAACTAAAATTTACCCACATTCTTCCTTCATTTCCCCTGATCTCTCTTTCCTATTATGCTATGGAAAGGTCTTATTCTGCTATGACATTTCAAAATATAAACAGCAGGATTGACTTATTTATTATTATTTATTATTTAAACTTGTGAGTCGCCACTCCCGGAGGGCTCGGGCGACTTACACCAAATTCAAGATTAAAAACAAGATAAAACACCACAAAACACCACAACATTCAATACAATAAAACACAATAAAACATCAGTATAATGTGCACAGTACTGTTTTAGTTATATACGTATAAGTTGTGGTGAGGACTTTTTTAAGCTGAGGAGTAGGATAAAAATGTTTGAAATGATATGTTAACAAACACACATATATTTGCCTGCCCACCCCTGAAATAAGACGCACGACAACAGTGGTTGGGTTCAAATTGGGCAACATTTATTTGAATTGTTAGCTATTTAACTGTCCTTAACCTTAACTCAAGGGGTGTCAGGAATTTGATGTATCCAATTCAGGTAGCCACCCTACCTGGTTTTGGTGTTAATTTGCAGGTGAAACAATTGGATTCCTTGACATCCGGCCAAGGCAACCCGTTAAGGGAAATGAGAGCGAGGTCTGGTCCCCAAGATATTGAGACAAGACTCCTCCCATTCCAGGCCATTCAACAGAACTTCCCCGATCAACTTGAACTTTGACTATCAACCTGATGGCCTTCACCCCTAACGGGGGGTGCCTTGAATGCATACCAAGATATGGGGATTTCCTTATCTATTTTCCGCTAAGCCAATTTATAACCATCCCTCCCCTCAAGCCCCTAAACAGTAAAGGGGGGTAGGTGAAAAAAAACCCTAACAATGGAGGGGGAAAAACTTCTCCCCAGCTCCTTTTTACGGGCAACCGGGCTGATACTGTTATTGGGCGGGAGTGGTGGGTCGACGTCTTGGCAAGAAGTGAGCAACTGGGGCTGGCTTCCGGTGGATGAAACCATACCCCAGTTGCAGGGAGGCCCCATCCGGATCCTCCCCTTACTCACTTCCTCGAGGGAGGGAGGCAAAACTCCTTCCTCCCAGTATGCACTGGGGGAAGGTGGCCTTCTAGTCATACTTTTGGTTCAACTTGATAGCAAACTACACATGCTATTCTTTGTATACCAATTAATTGTAATATCAGATAATATACAACATTTCATCATGTACATAGCAGTTCTAAGGAAGCATGAGTAGACTCAGACCCTTGGGATGCCATGGTGGAAAATTTAATTTTCCCTCTTGCTAGTCTCATTCTCTAACAAAAGAATCTCTCAGAAGTGCTATTTGCATTTCAAGGGAACCTTCATGTGGTGGCTATAGGAATGTATGCAAATAGCAGCATTTGGGAAAGTATTTTTGTAAGGCTAGTGGCAAATAATGAGAAAACTAATAGCAAGACCCATGGCAGTTTTCATTTGTAGTGCTCACACCAAGATTTTGTTCAAGCTCTTGTGAAAATAGACATACATTTTAGAATTTATTAATTTCCACTATCTTATGCAATTTTTAGCCCTAGGTATAGGTATAGGTAGGGAAAACCTTGGAGCTTCAGGCACTCCCTGAAGCTCCAAGGTAGGAAAGTTAGGAGTAATAAAGGGAAATATTTCTTCACCCAGAGGGTCATTGGGTTATGGAACTCACTTCCAGAGGAGGTTGTGACAGCTGTCAGCCTGGACAGCTTCAAGGCAGGATTAGACAGATTCATGGATACCAAGGGAATCAGTAGTTACTGAAATGGACATCCAAGTGCCACCTCTGTGTTGATGGAGGCAGGCAGGATTTTCCCCAGGTACTGGTTTTGGGGGGTCGGGAGCAGGTGAGGGTTTTGCCCTCCTTTCTGCTAGAGATCCCTGTGTACAACTAGTGGGCCACTGTGTGACACAGAATGCTGGACTAGATGGGCTGAGGCCCGATTCAGCATGGCTCTTCTTATGTTCTTATGTTCTAAAACCATTCTTTTTTAGAGTATAAAATATTTCCTGCTAAAATGTTTTGCCATTTGTTGTTGTTTTTTATTCATTTATTCATTTCTGACTCTTTGTGACCTCATGGACCAGCCCATGCCAGAGCTCCTGGTCAGCCATGGCCACCCCCAGCTCCTTCAAAGTCTAGCCTGTCACTTCAAGGATACTGTCCATCCATATTACCATTGGTCTGCCCCTCTTCCTTTTTCCCCAGCATCATTGTCTTCCCCAAACTTTGCTGCCCTCTCATTATGTGGCCAAAGTACTTCATCTTTGCCTCTAATATCCTTCCCTCCAGTGAGTAGTCGGGCTTTATTTCCTGGATTATGGACTGTTTTGATCTTCTTGCGATCCAAGGCACTCTCAGAATTTTCCTCCAACACTACAGTTCAAAAGCATCTGTCTTCCTTCACCCAGCCTTCCATATGGTCCAGCTTCCTCATAGGACATTTAATATGTATTAATAGAAAGGAGAGAGAAAGCATCAAGTATACACTTCTAGAGCAATATAATCTTTAAGAAAAGATTGGCAGTTGTCTGATAGAAGAATAAACTCAGAAAATTGGCAATGTATTGTTGGGCAAGTCTGGATATACCTCTGTCCTTTACTTGCAAAGTAGAGTTCTGTACAAACATCTGTGTTTGTTATTGGCTATGGCTACTGCACTGCAAGCAGAATTTCTTCAGCATATGTCCTGTTTTGAAATAGATGTTTGACACATCATTTCAATTCTCAATTAAGACTACATCAGATGTGTGACTAGCCTGATCAGTTGGCATGGTTATTTGTAATACATCAGGAATGCCAACCAATTTAGTTTAGGGTGTGAATAATGTAACATATGTACAGTACTTTTGTGTCTCCTGTTCCCTTATGGCAACCCCATGAATTATATAGGTTTTTTTTTTTTAAAAAAAGTCAGGGATTACTTAGAGGTTTGTCTGCATGAACAAATAGGTCTGAACTCACCTTGAATGAAGCACTTTAATAAACCAACTTTGCTCCACTTTAGGCAAAGTCAAGGAATACTCCTTTTTGGCCTGATCCACTGTCCAGACACCACTTCCATCATCCAGGGATGATTCATCCCTGTATTGCTGCCACCGCCCCCCAGTGGCCAATGAGCTGCCTGCCAACATCTGACTGCCATCTGTTGCATCTGCTGATGTCAGAATGGGGCATCTACATGATCTACAAGAGGGAGAGGTTGCTTTACCCCTTCCTGATCATGTGGACATCTCATTATTATCTCAGTGGATACAATAAATGAGCTTAGTGACTGGCAAGGTATGGTAGCAATGACACAGAGACAAGGGGATGGGCCAGCCCAAAGCCTGTCAGGTGTAGATATAATTAGTTGGCCACTGTCGTCCTTTGAAATATGTTAATGCCTACATTTGCCTCCCTTCCAAATACAAATTAGGAAATATCCCACTTAGATACCAAGATAACAGCACATAGCATATATAGGTGGTTTTTTTTAAAAAAAATAAAAAATAAAACAACAACAGCAGATTTATTCATGTGAAAGACTTCCTTGATAGCTACAGTTTTGTATACACGATCAGTAAAATGTTTGGTTGTTATTTGCATAATGATAGTAGTCATCTATATTACATGGTTGTTATTATGCATTCTAAGTAAGCTAGGAGAAAAAAAACTTTACCCCATTTTACAGAGCTGTTTTTTATTTATTTATTTATTTATTTATTTATTTATTTATTATTCCTCTGAAGGCTCAGAGCGGTTTAGAACATCCAAAAAACACAGTGTACATACAATGTAGTTAAAATAACAGAAACAGAAATAGCAGACTCTCGATCAGCAGAGTCCAAATGCCTGCCGGAAAATAAATGTTTTGCATGCCACCAGAAAATTTTGTAGCCTCCAGACTAAAATGGTATGATACTCAAGAATAGCATATTAATACATTAAAAAGAACAGTGCACTGAATCACCTATGTATTATTGAAACAATTTGCAAGCTGTTTGAAATAATCCACATTGGCTGTTCAGTATTAAATGACATACAAGTCAACAATTTAGTGGTTAAATATTCTAATTTTGAAGAGAGAACCTCTAGATGGAGATTTGGGTATCAGCTACAAAACTAGCTTCCAAAAGCCTTTTTCAAAATATGATTATATTTCAATAAAATTATGAGTGAACTGAATATATTAGTAAAAGTCAGGTTAACATTGTCTTTCATTTCCCTTTCCTTTTCCTTTTTTGTTATTTCTAGCCTTGCTGTCTCGATAGATTTGAATCTGTCTGTTCCGTAAAATTACATGCAACTCATAAAGAAAATTTATTATTATTGGTTTGCAACTGTTGCTTCATGCTGAAGGATAAATTCCGAACTGTGTTTCTGAGTTTTGGCAGAAGTAAATGAATAAGATCCATTAAACAAAGTGCTATATAGCACCTGAGAAATATAATATTACCGCAGTAAGCCTGTTTATTTCAGAAAGCAGTTTGCAGGCCTCAATTTTTTTGCAAGTGTCTTCAAATGTATTGTATTAGGTTTGAATACCTAGCTTGTGCCTTTAAGGTACAGTTTTATGTATCACTGCCTATGACTGAAAGAAAACATCAAAATGCTTTTTGTCTTGCTGCAGATTTACTTCAGCTGCAAGTGCCCTGCTTTGAATGCTGATATCGAATTGAGGAGACACTAGCTGCAAATACTTAGCAAATTCATTGACTGCCCCTGGGATAATCATAGTCTCTCAAACTAGCTTACCTTATATAGCTTTCATGGGGGCGCTGTGACCTGGGGAACAGGGACACATTTTCTTCTCCAGTTCAACATTTTAAATATTGAGGCCTCCTTACCTTCTGTCTCCAGAACCCATCATTATCTTTGGTAAAGTTGTTCTCCATGTCTTCAATATACTGATCCATGTGGGTTATTCA
This sequence comes from Anolis apletophallus, assembly GCA_030556195.1. Taxonomy (NCBI): domain Eukaryota; kingdom Metazoa; phylum Chordata; class Lepidosauria; order Squamata; family Anolidae; genus Anolis; species Anolis apletophallus. Next base: position 92,065,763 of record JARBWK010000012.1, on the reverse strand, counting down.
GATTCAGTACAAGCAAGTCCTGTTTGAACCCTACTTATTCTGATGGGTATCAAATGGGGGCATTTAATTTTTTTGCAAGAGTCCCTATCTGCCACCTACTTCCCCACTTCATCCTCAGTTTGCTTCAGTTGCTGCAGACTGAGTTCAAAAATTAAAATAATAATTTGCAATGAAAGGGGAGAAGAAGGCAAGGTGGAATCCTGCATTTCCCAAGCAGACTCAGACATAAGCAAACTACTGCAGCCTTTCTTACCTTTGTGTTCTTCTTCAATAACTGTTGTTATTGTGACCACACTCTGATGTTGCTTGGTCATAAGTATTCCAGTCTTCACCTGTGAAGTACTGGAGGAATGGAGAAATACTCTCGTGCTGAAAATTTCTCATCCTTGTTTTCTACATTAACAAATGGTGAAGCTTACAATTTAGTCATTTGACATTTCATCTGCTTTGAGGTGCTATAGTTTTGAAGCATCCAAAGACAGCTTGAGTTGCTGCAGAACATCAAAAAATCAAGCTGTGAGTGAAAACACATTGCATTTTATCCCTCCAAAACTGTCTGCATTTCCTTGTTCTTATGTGTAAGGAAGTCTCCGATAATAAAAAAAGAAACTGCTCTGAATGTTTGATCAGACAGAGATATCTCAAAAACATTACTGAGTACTATGACAGGTTATTTGTTATTATTCTTACTTACTAATGATCTGGGGAACATGCTTTTTTGAGGGTGGGATGTTTTCTGCATTCTAATTTAGAGTGTTATTTTCTCTCTTTAAAGAGTGAATTCTGGTTCTGATCATTTTCTTATGCATAATGCATACAATTTAAATCAGATAACAGGCACTGTAGTGGCAAACCCATCCCCATTCTACTAGTGCTGTGAGAAGTAAAAAAAGAACATAGATTAAAAGGAGAAAAGCAAGTTCTTCTTCACATAGAACTCCAAACACCCCCCCCCCCCTAAAAATCCCCTTTCGGTTATCTTTTGAAAACATTGGGAACCCTATGCCCTGTCTTTTTCATGCTTTCTTAGACCTTTGTATTTCTAGATCTTTTATTCCTTCTGTGGCTCATAGAAGGGAGCTATTGAAAACTGTAGGTTTCATGTCCACAATGCCATCCATCATCACAGAGCCGTGGACTGCAGAGTTTTATCAAGAGATTAAGGACTTATAACATTTTTTCCAGCAACTCCTGAAACTAACATTTCTTCCAGTTTCAAACACAGCTAGGAAAGGTTACATTTTTGTATGGCAACTTCCAGAATTTCCCTGCCAGTTCAAACAAGTAAGTTTATTTGAGCTTTGATTTTAATATTGATTGAAATGTAATATCTGTAAGTAATATTCAAACTCATAACTGGAAGTGCCTGGCATAAAGACCTACAGGCTAGCCAGTACGTGGCAGAGGGCATTCGCAGTGGCCGCGCCAACGCTGTGGAACTCGTTGCCTGAAGAGACGCATGCCCTGTGTGACTTGATGACATTTCATAAGGCTGTTAAGACCTGGCTGTTTAGGCAGGCATTCGGCCCTGACCGGTGCCCGCCATAACCTGCCACCCGCCATATCACTGCCACTACACCACTGCTGTCTTGATACAGTTTCTGGGGGTGGGGGTGGAATTGATTTTAACGTTGTTTTAATGTTGCTATGTGTTTTTATTGGTTATTTTATTGCTGTAAACCGCTCTGAGCTTCGGAGTGAGCGGTCTAGTAAGCTGAAATAAATAATAATAATAAAAAAAAATAACTGTGTTAATCAGTTTACCTGTCTGAACGTATTCTCCCCTATGAACTGTCAAGAGTGCTACGATTGTCTGGAGAGGCCCTGCTCTCGGTCCCACCACCTTCGCAGGCGCGTCTGGTGGGGATGAGGGACAGGACGTTTTCTGTGGTGGCCCCCTGGCTGTGGAATTCCCTCCCAAATGAAATTAGATCTGCCCTCTCCCTCCTGACTTTTAGAAAGCAGGTGAAAACGTGGCTGTGCAATGAGGCCTTTGCAGAATGAAGGAGAAGATCGCGAATAGACTAAAGTAGCTAACCACTAGATACGGACCGAATATATGGATTGAGTTGGACTTGATTTTTCTTTGGTGAAAGCCTTTTAATTTATTTATTTATTATTTTGATTTGTATACCGTCCTTTCCACATTGGCTCAGAACGATTTACAACATATCGAACTAAACAGGAAGCATAAAAACACACAACAATAAAATATCAGACAGTATAGCAACCTTCCGCTGTGACCAGGAGGGTTAAAGGTTGAATGCTTGCTGGAATAACATAGTTTTACAAGCTTTCCGGAAAGCCGGTAGCTCGTTATCTGCTCATACTTCAGGTGGTAAATTGTTCCATAGGTATGGAGCAACTGCAGAAAAGGCTCTCTGCCTAGTAGATGACAAGTGGACAGTTCGCAGGGAGGGAATCTGTAAAAGATTGAGATCTTCAGAACGAAGAGATCTCTGTGGAACATATGGGAGTAGACGGTCCCTCAGGTACACCGGCCCCAGACCATACAAGGCCTTGAAGGTCAAAACCAGCACTTTGAAGATGATCCGGTGCTCGATTGGTAACCAGTGCAGGTGCTGCAGGGTTGGAGTAATATGAGCCCTGGCCGGCACTCTGGCCAGGAGTTGTGCTGCAGCGTTCTGCACCAGTTTGAGCTTCCGGATGACCGACAGAGGAAGGCCAATGTAGAGGGCATTACAGTAGTCCAACCTCGAGATGACCGTCACTTGGATTACCATGGCTAGGTCATTTCCGAAGAGATAGGGCACCAGCCGCCTAGCCTGCTGCAGATGGTAAAAGGCGAATCTGCTGATGACAGATTTATTTATTGTATCTGTATTTGATAATTTTGTTGTAAATTTTTGATGTTTTTAGATTTTAAATGTTAGCATTGAATATTTGCTGTTTGCCGGTCTGAGTCCCTCTTTGGAGGTGAGAAGGCCAGGGTATAAAAGTTTTAAATAATAAATAAATTAATCAGAAATATAACTATGAAAAGGAATCACCATAGAGACTAGTTGAGAGGACAAGTTTGATACCATAAATTTACATAGCTGAAGAATAGCTCTACTGAGCATGAAAACCTGGACTCAGCCTGAGTTGGATCGTAATTTTCATTTTGATATTCTTGCACTTCTGGTGAGTATTACTGGTTTTAGTTGGTTAAATCAGTGTTTCCCAACCTTTTTTGAGCCGCAGCACATTTTTTACATTTACAAAATCCTGGGGCACACCACCAACCAAAATGACACAAAATGACACTCTAACACAGTAATACATATAGTTAATATGTTTTAAAATGTATTTATACACTCAGTGTGAAACCTGGGCCTGTTTCGATGAACACAAAATAGATATCCTGGCAGGAAGGGCAGTGTAAAGAAGTCGTTTAACTGGGCAGGGTGGACCCTCTTTTAGATTCCACCGCTGCCACCAATTTGTAAAGACTCGTATTCGCACACCAACTTTTACACCGTGACAGGGCAGGCTATCCCACCGCTGCCACCAATTTGTGAGAGATGTCCCCAATCTGTGATGAAACAGTATATCTAGCTGCCACCAATTTGTACTGAGGTAACTATTTGACCACCATTTGTAAAGAGAGATGGTGTGTTAATTACTGTTAGGGTTCAGAGTGAGGCTTGTATTTTATAATATAAACACCAGGAGGCTTATGAACCAAGAAACTGTAATAAGTTTTTTTTGAAATGTGAACTTTAGCTTGCTGGTTACGAAGTTTCAATATTCTCTCTCAGAGGTACAATGCTTAACGGTTATTCTTCCACAAAGGTTCTTTCTTAAACGTTACACAGTCATAAACTAGGCTTTTCTTGCCACTTTTATGCGTCAGCATAAACTACAGGTTGGCTCTCCCATCCAAACCTCTGGACTGTTCCTTTTAACTATTAGAAGTTATTTCTTAACTTCTTTCCTCAGCTTTTATCCTAGGCTGAGTATCTTAACACCTTCTCAACTTCTTGAGTTGGACTGGATTAACTATCCACCTCTCAGCTCCTTAAGCTGGTCTAAAACACAACTGCTCTCTCTGAGCTTCTCAGCACCAACTGTCTTAGAGCTGGTCTGACAGTTCAACTGTCAAAATTCAAAACTTCCCCAGAATTCTATTGGCTCTGGCAGAAAGCTGTTGACTCCTCCCACTTCTGGCTCACAGCCACGTTGCTATGGCAACTCTTCCCCAAGGTGGGCCTTTACTGAAGAACTATACCCTCCCTAAACATCTAAACATTTCAATACACATTCAATACTCAATCCTATAATAAAAAATAAACACTTCAGCACAGGCAGAAAGACACAAACTTCCCACACAAAACTCCCAATACCAAGAGAAAATACTATAAGAGTTTGGTGGGCATTGATCTTGGGTTTTGGAGTTGTAATTCACCTATATCCCAATAGCACTGTGGACTCAAACAATGTTGGATCAGGACCAAACTTGGCATGAATACTCAATATGCCCAAATGGGAACACAGATGGAGTTTGGGGAAAATAGACCTTTTATTTATTTACTTCTTCCATGAAGTTCAAGGTGCCATATAGGCTCCCCTCATTCTTTTTAATATAAGAAGCATGCAAGGTGACTTCATTAAGAAAGGCAGTTGCTGGCCTTTCCTGGAATCTAAAAGCTTTTGATTCATTATTTAAATAGGTGTCAGGATAAGGGATGCAATTATTTGTGAATTCTCTTCTTGAAGGAAGCTATGAGTAATTATAGCAATTTTCCTCCTGGAGTGAGATAGTTTTTCTAAAATGCAGTTTTCAAAGACCATTTGGAGTTTTGGACTTATTCCTCAGAAAAATGTGCATGCAATATTTTTGCATAGTAAACAGTATTTTTTACAGAAAAATATTAATAGTATTTCCTGCACAGGAACTGCATTCCAAAATGTGTGAATTTTGTATACAATAAGGAATCCAGCATTTTCTTTATCAGAGTTTCTTTAACACTTAAGAAACACCTTTTTTGAAATTTTAATAGTTCTGGATGTTTTTTTCATTCCCATTCATAATACCCCATATTATTTAATATTAGAAAACTTTATTTATTTCACAAACTACAAAAAAAATTCCTGTTTTGTTTGAGTTCTTTGAAGTTTTAGTACTGTATGCAGCTCGTATGATCAGAAAATTCATATTCAGATTCACCAAAGTTATCCAACCTACATTAAATTACCACTGTGACTCAGAGAATCTTTTAACATATTTGACTGCTACACTAACTGTCTCAGTACCTGAATGAAAATAGCCCAACTGCTGCTCCCCCGCATTCTCCTTTACTTGAATTTTATGGCAATGCTGGTTTTCTATTTAAAGAGTACTAGAGAGAGCTTGTAATGAAGGACCATTACAAACAATGACAAATATGATCATTTATCTGGAACCTGAAATGGTCCAGATAATCCAATTCCTTGCTTAGGTTTTTTTAAATCACTTCGTTCTTCACTACATGTAGACTTTACATTTTAGAAATTTACAAGGCTGAAATTTTCAGGAATTCTCCACACAAAACTAGTTTTGTGCATTTGTGGAGTTACTGATTTTTAAAATGCACACTGCTCTGATTTAATGAGACAAATTGCCAACCAATTTTCATTAAAAAAGCAACACTTAGCCATCTGTGATTTTCACACATCTTCATCCAATGTTGGGACTAATTTCCTCCCTCTTTTATATGTATAAAACTTTTTCTGGGAATGTGTTGTCTACATAGCAGATGAGATGAAGTATTAGATTAGTGAGTGCTGCTATTTATTAACTACAAAGATGTTTTAGGTTTTACTAAGAGACTTTTCAAAATAATCTGGGCACCACCTAGCTATATTTTGATATAATGATATTAGACTGTCACCAGATTTGGCTCTGTAAAATTAAGAAGATTCATAGTGAGTTTTACTATATGAACTGGCTAATAGGGTTGGATATCTCCAATTTAAATTACTTTGAAATCGGTTTAATTTCATATATGAAATTAATTTCATAGTTTTTTGACCCTCAAGGCCCAACCCGGAAGAGAAATATCTATACCGAACCTGGGGGCCGCCATTTTTCTTAATTTTTGTAATTAGATCGTATCTTCCCCTCAGTAGAGATTCTTCTAACAGAAATATCTATGTCCTCCAAAATTACTTTTCAGGGTAACTTACACAGTACACAGACACACCAGAGTTCTGTCCCTGCCTTCTGCCTGGTCGGGGAAGCAGGCGAAGCATGCTAAAGCTTTGCCAAAACCGCAGACATGAACAATGGATGCCAGAGGGAATGGATCGATCCATTGCCTCTGCCATCCATTGCTCATGTCTGCGGTTTTGGCAAAGCTTTAGCATGCTTCTCCTGCTTCCCAAACCTTAGGTAAACCACACTGAATTCTAGATGGGAGTCCAAATGGGAGGGAGGGAGGGGTTATTCTTGGAAGCAGCAAAAAGGAGGAGGAGGAGGCTGGTGCAATCACAATGTATTGAGGAGTGAAGGTGTGAAGGGAAAGCAAGTCTACAGGGGTGGTTTCTGCAAGGGTAGTAGTCTATCCAATCATAATATCAGGTAATCTTTGCAGGAATAGGGGTCAGTTACTTGTAATCAACAATTACATGTGTTGTAATCCACTCGGGAGTGATCTCAATAGCCACGCTGAGGAAAAACACGGAAGAAGCCCTGGCTGCAGTGCTTGCTGGGGGAGAGAATGCCATCAGGCCAGCTGAGCCAGTGGATCAACAAGGGTGGTTCCCGCAAAGGAAGTAGACAAGCAGAGCGTTCCACAATCGGCTTGGGGTGATGCCTCCAAAGATAACACTTAAGGCATCTCTCCCAGCGAGCTTTATTTTTAAAGCCTTGCATCAATAGGACTAATAATTTCCAGATTCCCCAGAATATGAACCAGTCTTCCTTTCAGATTACAGTTATAAAGCTGTGATTCTAGTTTAGCTGTTATGGCAGCATCCTATGGAATCCTGGGATTTGCAATATAGAAAGGAAATTATCAATTAGAGAGCTCTAGTGCCTCACCAAACTATGAACTACAGAATTCCCTAGGATATTTTACTTAATAATTTTGGGTCTGCATTTCATGCAGTATTGGTAAGTTTCTGCAAAATGTTATTGAGCGTGGCTACTTTATGTTTCATGTTCGCACAGTGTTTCCTAAATGTTAGTGTTCAATCTAAGGTGATGCCAAGATATTTAGGATGGGGATCGAGTTCAAGCTTTTGGCCTTCCCAGGTAATCTTCGGTTTCATGTTGGCTTCATGGTGAGGTAGATGGGAAGCACACACTTGTGTCTTGGCAAAGTTAGGCTTCTGGTGATTATCTTTGTAGTAGCTACTACAAAGCTAAAATATAGGTTGTGCGTCTTTAAAATGCTTGTGACCAGAACTTTTTTTTATTTTGAAAGACCTGTATTTGCATTTATGTACATAATGAGATATCCTAGTGATGGGACCTAAGTCTAAAGGTGACATTTATTTATGTTTCACAGAATTCTGGATAAGGGATGCTCAACCTCTGTGTGTGTGTGTGCGTGTTTGTATGTGTGTGCATGTGCGCACGCATGCACCCATTCATCAGGAAAAGGCAATAGAATTTCATGCTTTTGAAAAATGAAAGCTTAAAAATCAATGAACCCAGAAATCCAAATCCTTGCTTATTTATTGTGACTTTTGCACTGAAGAAAATTCACTCTGGAAGGAAGAAAGGATTGATGCAAGGACTACAAGTGAGGAGTAAATGATTACTGTCTTTTCACCTGTAGCTAGGAGACTTGCTTTGTTGCACAGGAACATAGTTGCAAACAGTAAAGTAGAAAGGAAAAGCTTCAATTTCTTCTTAGATTTCTAAATACATAAAGTATTTAAGAAAACTAAAAAAAACGTATATTCTCTATATACAATTGCTTTCACTCCCCATAATTCTTGAAAACAAATTGCCTCTGAAACAAAGTTTCTGTGTTTGATGAGGCTGATATATTAAGCTGCAAAGGCTCGGTTTGAAATAAATGTACTAGAAATGCTGACACAAACTTAAACAGGCTTTGTCAGTTTGAAATATGGTGCTTTTGTCTCCATAAAGCTCCTTTCCAACAATGGGTGGTGACTCTATTTATTATATATATAGTATGTATGTTCAGTTATAAGGGCTCTTCTAATCTGTCTTGTTTTGTAAGGATCTCAAAGCAAGAGAGGGGACTGACTTTGAAATGATTCTGCATACTATTGTGTTGAATATGAAATGGTGGCAAAGAGTTTTTTTTAATTCTGGGAAGCAGACAAAGGTCGGCAAAGCCATATCCTAATATTGCTTTTCCAGTAGATAGTTCAATCTGGATGTTAGGGGGTTGATTTTTTATTATTTTAGAACATATATATACACAACATTTACAATTCCCACCACATCTGAATGTTAGTGAAACAGTATGTGAAGCATTTTTAGAAACACTAGGAACACTAAGATTTGTCTTATTTGTTGTAACTGGAGATGGAACAATTTTAAATGTGTTAATAATGGTTTAATCAAATATATTGTTACCGTATATTCCAGTGTATAAGATGACTGGGCGTATAAGACACCCCCCCCCTTTTACAGTTAAAATACAGATTTTAGGATATACTCTCCATATAAGACCACCCCTCTTCCAACGCACACCTTTTTTTAAAAAAACCAAACCACACACACATCAGATTTGATTTTAAATCCAAGACTCTCAGAGTGGTATCTGGCTCTTTGGTTTAGAAATGGAACTGACTTGAACTGAACTGACTTTATTATTTCTGAGTCGCCCTCCACGTTAGTGCTCCGGGCGACTTACATATAGCAATTCAACAATTAAAATATATTAAAATATTAAAATTTAGATTAAAATATTTAGGGGTTAAATGCAAGGGCCAGGCTCAGGTAGTTGAGTTCCTGGTTCTGCATTAGCCATGGGCTTTCCTAAATAGCCAGGTCTTTAGAGCGGTCAGGAACTGGGGCAGGTCGAGGAGGCTCTCTGGTCCGGTGGCATCGAGTTCCAGAGAACGGGGCCACAATGGAGAACGATCTCCGTCTCGTGGCCTCCAGGTGGGCCTCTTTCACGCCCGGGACGCAAAGGAGGTTCTTGTTTGCCGGCCGCGGTGTCCTTGAGTAGGCAGGCATCAGCAAGCGGTCCTTTAAGTATGTTGGGCCCCGGCCCCGTAGGGCTTTGAAAGCCAAGGTCAAGGTCTTATGTAAGGCTCTATACTCAACGGGCAGCCAGTGCAGGCGCTGCAGGGATGGTGTAATGTGGCATCTCATCGATGTTCCTGTGAGAAGCCTGGCGGCCGCGTTCTGCACAATCTGGAGCCTGCGGGTTAGTGACCGGGGCAGACCCACATATAAGGCGTTACAGTAATCCAGCCGTGATGTAACCGTGGCATGGATTACTGTAGCTAGCGCTCCGTCGGGTGGTGGGGCGCCAGTTGTCTCGCTTGGCGCAGGTGGAAGAAGGCCCTTTTGCTCGTGGAGGCAACCTGGGCCTCCAGCGACAAGTTGGAGGCCAGGATACCACCAAGGCTCTTTACTGAGGGGACGGAATCAATGGTTCCCCTTCGAAGGGGGCAGTGGGAAAGGTGGTTCTGGGCGGCCCGGCCATAAGATCTCCGTCTTTGATGGATTTATTTTGAGTTTGTGGGCACGGAGCCATTTTGTTACTGCTTCCAGACCTCGAGTGAAGTTTTCGGGCACCGAAGTTGCGCCAGGCTCCAGCTTCAGCAGGAGCTGAGTGTCATCGGCATATTGGTAGCACCCTAGGCCGAAGCTCCGGGCTATACCAGCCAAAGGCCGGACATAGATGTTGAACAACGTTGGTGATAATATGGCGCCCTGGGGTACTCCGCACTCGAGGAAAGATTTCCTAGAAGTTTGGCCTAGCCATTCAACTCGCTGGCTACGTCCGCGCAGGAAGGAGCTAATCCAAGCTAAAGCTGCTCCTTGTATCCCTATGGTGGCAAGTTGTCGTGTCAGCAGGTCGTGGTCCACCGTATCGAATGCAGCGGTAAGGTCCAATAGTACCAGAACTACTGAGCCTCCCTTGTCTAATTGGCAGCGGATATCGTCCGAGATGGCCACCAGGACGGTCTCGGTCCCGTGCCCGGGGTGAAACCCTGATTGAAAGGGGTCCAAGCCATCTGAGGTCTCAAGGAAGTTTTGTAGCTGGGTTGCTGCCGCGCGTTCGATCAGCTTACTGAGAAACGGGAGGTTTGAGACGGGACGGTAGTTCGCTGGCGTCGCAGGGTCCAGGTTGGCTTTTTTCAAGAGTGGGCGGACCAAGGCTTCTTTCAGGGCATCCGGGAAAATTCCCTGCTCCAGGGAGTGGTTTATTATCTGCATCAGGGGACCGAGAGCTCCTCTGCGCAGTCCTTAACTAGATGGGAAGGGCAAGGGTCCGTGGAGCAGGTAGTTGCCCGTGCTGTGGAGATGATTTTCTTGACTGCTTCCAGGTCCAGAGCTTTGAAGTGGTCAAATTTCTGGTTAGTTGGTGTATGTGGTCCTTTTACCCTCTCACTCGTATCATCGGGCACGGATGGCAGGTCTAGCCGAAGAGCGGTGATTTTCTCTATGAAGAATTCCTGGAATTCCTCTGCTGAGATGGCTGGGGTGTCCCTGGTTTTTGGCTGTGGATTAGTAGTGACCAAATCTCGGACGATCCTGAAGATCTGCGCTGGGCGCGATCTCGCAGCTGTTATTAGGGAGGTGAGATGAGAACCAACCCCCAGAGTTTGATACAACTGGACTTAATGTCAGGGGAAAACCTTTACCCTATCTAGAGTGAGCCCAGGTCCAACAACAATAATAATAGAACCCTAGAGTTGGAAGGGACTCCAATGGTCATCCAGACTAATCCTAATTCTGCCAGGCAGCAAAACACATCCAAGCCCTCCTGACAGGTGGCCATCCAGGTCTGCTTAATAAGAACAATAACAACAATAATAGAACCCTAGAGATGGAAGGGACCCCAATGGCCAGGGAGGAACATACATCCAAGCCCTCATGACAGGTGGCCATACAACTCTGTTTAACAACAACAACAACAACAACAACAGAACCCTAGAGTTGGAAGGGACTCCAATGGCCATCCAGTTCAACCCAACTCACTCCTGCCAGGCAGGAAGACACAATTCAAGCCCTCCCAACAGGTGGCCATCAAGTTTTCCTTGATGATGATGATGATGATGATGATGGAAGCCTAGAGTTAGAAGGGACCCCAATGGCCATCTAGTCCAACCCCACTCCTGCCAGGCAGGTAGATACCACCCAAACCCTCCCAACAGGTGCCAATCCAGCTCAGGTCCTTCAGGCTCCTGCAGCCCCACCCCTCTCCAGACGTGTGTCCTGGATGGTGTAGGTGGCGGTGGGGGCAGTGAGGGAGGGCAGGAGGCAGCCAGGAGTGGGGAGAGGAGCAGCAGGGGTGGGGGGAGATGTTCCCCTCGGCTGCTTCCACCCCACCCCTGCCTCCCTTGCCATCCCCGAGCAAGCCTGAGGAGGATTAGCGAAGGAGGGAGGGGGGGGGAGGAGGAGCATGAGGCCGTGTTACCTTAAATAATGGCTGGGGGTGGTGGCCTGATGGGAGCAGCTGCTGGGAGTGCCAACGGGAGTGGGGGCAGGGCATGGCATGGACTGGCTCCGCCCCCTCCCTCTGGCTTCAGCTCTCACAGCAGCTATTCCAGAATTGGGGTGAAGGCAGTACCAAGCTGGTCTCCACTGTAGCCAGCCTTGTGCTTGCTCTGCCACCGCTGGCTTGGCACTGCCCTCCTCAAGCCTGAAGAAGCTGCTGGGAAAGCTGAAGCCGGGGTGGCAGAGAGGCAGGCTTTTGGCTAATATTACTTCGATGTTCTATATTACTGCTTCTTCATCTGTGGGTCCCAGCCCTAAATGGGATACACTTAATACTATGCGGGAATTGTGAAAAAAAATGGCAACAGTGAAAGGTTTCTGAATGTCACCTAATGCCTGTTTAAATATTTTCAGAAATCTGTTGTACAGTGTTGTTTATAGTAGATGCTTCAGCTGTACTTCATAAAAAGGAAAACCAGCCTATTTAGCAAGACTTGCAAACCTGATTTATTATCAGTCGTTTATTTATTGATTGATTAACATTAATTTTAAACCTATACTACTATATACCCATATTATATGCCTATATACATGGGGTCACATAAACACTTATCAGGATGATAGGGGTCATGAGTGGAAAAGATGAAGAAACTCTGCTCTATGTACTACTTCCTAGAGTGAACCTGTACTTAAGAGCATTCCAACTTAAAAGCACTTTGAGTTAGGAGCTGTCACTCAGCCCAGGTTTCACTTTGACATAAGAGCAGTGTTTTGAGTTAAGAGCTAGCACCAGCGGGAGAGCTAACACTGTTGCATTCCAGACCAGGAAAGCTTTCTGACTTTAACCACCACACAGCAGAGTAGAAATGCAATCAATTTATTGAAGAGATTTAAGAAACAGTAGCAGTAAAAAGAAACACCTTAAAAGAATAGGTAAATCCAATTAGGTAGGAAGATAAGCCGGAACAAATAGTCCAGGAAATTAGTCCATCAAAGTTCATGGAAAACAAAGAAACTTCTATAGTAAAACTCAATAACTGGAAACATGAATCAATAGCACTTAACACATGAATCTATCCATAGTAAGGCTTCCAAGGAACAGGAAAGGTGTCTTGACTTGATTCCAAACGATGCTTCATTTGACTACATATCCTGTACTTGGCACTTTTATCTCCTAATTATGCTATGTCCCAAGTGGCCAGAATCCCTTGTCATTCTTTTTTTGAGCCTGGCAGAATGCCTAAGAGACTGGTTTGCTTTTCTATTCTGACTAATAACATCCCATCTATGTACTGGCTTATTAATTTCTGCAGCTGGCTCAGGTGTCAAGCTATTCTCAGGTTCCAAATCATGGGAATTCTCTGGTAGCAATTCAGGGAGCACACCATCATTCCCAAACCCTTCAGGAACATTCTCATCAGAAAATACACTTAGAACAATGATATCCTGGTCATTCTCTGCATCAATAGCCACCTCATTATTGGATACAACATTACCTACATGAACCTCATTGTCATCATCCCCAACATCCAAAGTACTCTGATCCTTAAACACAATCAAAGGCAGAACTCCAACAAACACGAGAGTACAGGGTTTTAGGACTTCAAGGGAACAGCCTCTGTGCCTTGTGCCTCATGCTCTTGTCTGCTTTGAAAGATTGTTGTCTGCTTTGCTCTTGTCTGCTATGAGGAACTTTGGGTTAGGTGATTTTGTATGCTTTTTATTCGTGGTATGTTTGGCTTCATGAAGAGAAAGAGGGTGTGAGAGCAAGAGAGGGAGGCTAGAATAAGTACAGTATGAAGAAAATTATGCTTCTGCTTCTTCACTTTGTGCTTTGTTCCTTGCCACAACTTTGTGCTTCTACCATTTTAAAGTAGATCATTTTATTTTTCCATGTTTATTTTTATTTTGTATCAAAAACATTTCAGAAATTAGTATAAAACTGATAAAAATAAAAGGTGCGCAGGCAGCTAAATATCTTTTGACCAAAAACGGGCAATAGCAACGGCATTGTCTGTAGCCTCCAACAATTCCTCCTCTGTGCATGAGGCAGGGTACAGTGGACAAGCAGATGTGGAGTTGTCTATTCTGCTCCATAGTCATACAAGGTATGGGATTATTTTAGGTAGTGCCATTTTGCCATGTTATCTTTTGATCTGCCCACTCTGGTTCTGAGTCTATTCAGAGACTTCCAAGTTGCCCAGTCTTGGTTTGCCCCTGGAGGAAGACCCTCGCAGGGGGCCATCCAGTTGGGATTTCCTGGTTTAGCTGCCCAGAGGGATACCCTTGCTGTTGGTGGAGGGACACCAAGAGGAGTGATAGTTCTCATGAAGCTTTTCCTTGATTTGAGTCTACTGGGAGGAGGCTGGTAGCCATGTAGTGGATGGCTTTCACAGTGTTCAACCTTATTTCTCTCACTTTTAGCAGCAACTTCCTGTTACACATTTGGGGGGGGGGGGGCAATGCCAGCTAGCTTGTAGAGTTTATCAACAGGTGTAGGTTTAAGACATCCTCTGATTTTTCTGCATGTTTCATTCAATGTTCAACTGTTTTGCGTGGGCAGACTTATGCCAAACAGGGCAGGCATACTCGGCAGTTGAATAAGACAAGGCCAGGGCTGATGTTCTTATTAATTTTGGGTCTGCACCCCTTGTGCTGCCAGTAAGTTTTCGCAGGATATTATTGTGTGCAGCTACATTGTGCTTGGTGTTCAAGCAGTGTTTCCTATATGCTAGTGTTCGATCTAAGGTGACACCGGGATATTTAGGATGGAAACAATGTTCAAGCTCTTGACCTTCCCAGATAACATTCAATTTCAGGCTTCATGGTTGCGTAGGTGGAAAGCACACACTTTTGTCTTGGCAGGGTTAGGCTTCAGGTGATTATCTTTGTAATAGCTGGAGAGATCTTTAAATTGTTCCATGTGAATATGCATTTATACATTATTTGTTATTTATAAAGTACATTTTCTTATTTAAAAACACATAATGAAAAAATTGGGGTGTTCAGGGAACTGGAATGGATTTATAGAATTTCAATGCATTTGAATAGGAAACTTTGCTTTGAGATAATAGCATTTTGGGTTAAGAGCTCAGTCATGGAACAAATTAAACTCTTGTGACAAGGTATCACTATATTGCAATGTGTGTCTCTAGTCATTACTCTAGCATTGTCTGGTGTTTCAGACTATACAGTTTCGGAATAATTCTATAGAGTATCTAAGGAACACTGAACAGACCAACTTACGGAGATGATACAGGCTATCTTCCCTTACCCATTCTTTATATCATTTTTGAAATGTGGACAGCCACCATTAATTATTATGATGAATCATGATGTTGCCAATTTATCTTTCCTTGGTAATTGAAGTGATTAACTTTCCGGTCCAAGAAGATACCTTTGTTTACTGGGTCATTTTGTACAGAACAGAACCACAGTACAACAGTATGTGGGGCACGGGTGTGCTTTCAGGGGAAGAAGTTTCCTAACTTCTCTTGCTCATAGGACTTAATTGATTAAAAAGCTATGCATCTAAAAAGTAATTTCACGTGATGACTGGTTTATCTGATCAAATATAGTTAGTTATGTTTCTTTGATAGATTACTTCGGCTATACTTCATCCATCATTTTAAATATGCATCTGATCATATCTATGATTTGTTGTCCCAGACACACCTCTTTCTTGATACCCACTGTTTTAATTGCACCAAAATATAATGTTTCTGATGTTTATAAATTGCAGTTAAATAGTGTCTATCATCAGAGTTTCTTAAAAAAAAACTCCCAACAATCTTGAACTGCTATGGTCAGGAGTTATGCTGGATTCTGGGATTTGCAACAAAATGCAATTATTTTAATCCTCTGCAGATGTGTGTCCATACAGAATAGTTATAGCAGTTTGATTTCCCTTTATTTGACAGAGTGACAAGTGATAGTTGGTCCCATACAATTTTATGCTAGTGATGCCAAATCAAGTCCCTTGCACTCCACTAGAAATCACATGCAGAAAATATTGAGTACCTCATTGACCCAACTATGTGTCCCACAATTCTAAAGAAAAGAACCCTGGCAATTAAAGGAGGAATCAAAGGGCTATAACTATGTGGTGTGGAATTATCCTAGGTTACATTTAGCACATTTGTGTTGCACTAGAGCAGCGTTTCTCAACCTGGAGGTTGGGACCCCTGGGAGGGGTCATGAGGGGGTTAGAGAGGGGTCACCCAAGACCATTAGAAAACATATTTCTGATGGTCTTAGAAACCCATTTGGCCGAGAAGGCTGAAGATCTCTCCGCCTATCTTTCTCTTCCTTTTGGGAAACAGATGGCAAATTCTCCCACCAAAAGCCCTTCCCCACTATAATTGGCCAGCCTCTCAGATGGCCTCTCAGCCAACCGGAAGGCTGTTTCTGAGACTCTAAGTGGAGTAGGAAGAGCAGGCATGCTCACCGCATGGTACTGTGGTGCGCATGTGCAGGTGAGAGAGAATGTGCGAGGCTGGAGAGAGGCTCGCACCAGCAAGTCCCTTCAAGACATGGGGGTTCTGTGTGGGAATCCTTCACCACTTGTCCCCCATTCTATGTTTCACAGGCTGTTACTTTTAAATCATTGCTTCCAAGCTCTGATGTATGGCCCTCACATCAATGCATTCTTCAAAAGAGGTTCAGAAGCTCTTGTGAAACAACTAGACTAGTTACTAGAGCAGCTAACCTTAACACCTAGGCATGATCAATAATATGTCAAATTGGTTTTCTGATACTTTTGGCAAGTGCAATCACATGATCGATTTGGAACTGGTATATGGCTGGAAATTGCATTTACCTTCAAGGTAGAAGCCTTTTATTTGCAAAGTGACACAGTGGGATACAAGAGTGCATCCATAAATAGGAAAAGCTATGTTCCGATTTGAGAAATTTTAGAAAATATAAGCTTCTTTAGTGGTATCTGATGGCTTTCATTTTAGTGGAAAGTAGAATTGCCAGGTCCTCCTTATTATTACAGGACACGATCCTCCATTGAGAGTTGCAAAATCTTTACTTTT
Organism: Anolis apletophallus; assembly: GCA_030556195.1. Taxonomy (NCBI): domain Eukaryota; kingdom Metazoa; phylum Chordata; class Lepidosauria; order Squamata; family Anolidae; genus Anolis; species Anolis apletophallus. The sequence continues at coordinate 92,049,143 of JARBWK010000012.1, read as the reverse complement.
TTCTAGACTGCATGAGGTGCCAAACAAATCCTTTTTTTGGGATGTAGGCTCTTTATAAACACAGAAATGTGTGTGCATCATATAATTGTGAATGTGGACAATGACTAAATTAACTGCAATCACTTCTCTTATTTAGTTAAAACAAAAATTGTTGACAGCTTGTTAATTCATTGATGACCACCTTTCATGTCATATATTTCAGCTGTCCTTTATAGTTATTTTTAAAATCTTACAGCACTAGTGAGAAGTTAAGGAGATGAATAGTATCTTGAGAATAGATTAGCATCTTGGTTGCACCTTTAATTTTAGACCAAAATCCATAGATATATATCACTGACTTAAAGTTACCAACCATCAGTGAAGTTATTTTTTAAAGTAAATGAGTGGAATATATTCATCCTCTATTGCCTTTATCAATATATAATTTTGTTGCTTTTAAAAATGAAATATTTAAGCAGACCTCAAGATACCATTCCAGGAAAGAATGTGCAGGGTCAAAGTCATTTGACCTGAACAAAGTTCAGTTTCCACCAAAAGATGCTTTTGTGGAATCAGACTTTTTGTAACTGATTGCACATTTCAAGAAGTCTTCTATCAAGTGCCAAGAAGTATAATTATCACAGTAATATTTTCCAGATTTTCTATATATTTAATTTACAGTTTCATAAACAATAGAGAGATGCCAGAGATTGTTATTCAAGGTGAATATTCAACTGCCAACAATTTTAATTACATATGTCATATGGGAACTTGATATGATCCCCCCCCCCCTGTTTTGAGTCACCAGGAAATATTTGGGGGCTTGGTATTTTGAATCATTGTTTCATTTACACCTGTCAGGTACCACCTTATAAAAGAAAATTCAATGTTTAAGAGACACATTTCTTCCAAAGAGTGAATATGTGAGGGTATTAACTTTTGTCCATGCCCTTGGACAGAGCAATGTCTCTTGGCTATAGAGGGGAATTATCTTGGAGGATACAGGTGCAACAAAGCAATCTTGCTGGATGTGAGTGTTGTCGTGTGCTGTGACCACTGATAAATGAGTGCTATTTCTATCAGCAGCGGCAAATGAAAAAACAAGGAGAGAAAACAAAATCTCCTCCTTATGTGGCAAGAGTACAAGGTGACAAGATAGGTGATTAAATTCAGTGTTTTATGACAATACCCACTACCTTTTTGATAGCAAACTGAAGATGACATTTAAGTTAAGGACAAAGTGGGGAGTGAAAGAGGAAAAGGTAGGAGAGGATTCTCAGCATCTTCTTTGAATGAAGTCCAAGAATGTCTTTTTGGCAGCCTGTAATACAGATACATTTTCACACTTAGCTGATCTGGCATAGAACAGCTGTTAAGATAACCTCTTGGATGATGATTCTTGGAAATAGAGGTCTTCAATTTCATGCATTCACATTTGCCACTTAAATTTAATTGCCAATGTGCAAAACATATTCGTTTCAGTTAAATAGTGCTGGCTCCACCATGAAGAAAACATTCCAAAATGTAAGAAAAAAGTCCCTCCATCTATCACCAGTAATTTAATCATAAATATCCATAAATATCAGTTAACAACTATAAACATAATATTTTGAAAATTTTTAAATATCTTGTGTGTCTTATCAACAGCACAGTTCCATAGCAAAGTATGAACTGTAAGGAAATCACTGTGTATTTTAGAGGTTTGTAATATAATTCGAAAATGTATTAAATGCATACAGCATGGAAATGTGTACACAGTAAAGTGGCTGTTCCAATTTTATATTAGAGGGCCACATATGAAAAGTTTACTTTTGAAAAGGAGGTCCACTACAGTGTAGTTGTTTGAGTATTGGATTTGGACACTGGGAGAGTAGGATTTGTGGCTTTGATAAGCCACAGATATCCACTGCAAGGTACATTCTCTCAGCCTTAGAGCAAGGCACCTTCCTCAGAAAACATTTTGACAAAAAAGTGCTAAACTTGGTACTCCATTGATCAGAGTTTACCTGGAAGCACACAGCAACCTTAAGCTTTTGAAAAACATGTCATGTGAAAGACAAGTAAGCTGGGCCAGATAATACAAAATTTCCTTTACATTTTAAAATGCTTTATGTTAATAAGAAAAATTGGATACACCAATGGGAAAAAATGAATGTGCAGAAAACCAACACTAATAGTTTCGTTTAACTCCAGTAAACAGAACCTACATCCTTTTTCTCAGGCTGGATCTACATTGCCATATAATCCAGTTTCACAATGCAGATTCACTGCATTGATCTGGATTATATGACTGTGTAGACTCTGCATTCTGAAATTAGATTATATGGCAGTATAGATCCAGTCTCAACCTTACTTTACACTGACTATTGTCTGCTCTGAGGAAGTAAGTGGCTAAAAAGGTTTTAGCTTGCAACACAAGACTGAAAAAAATAGGCAGGCCTGTTCAGCATTAATATGTCAAGTATAGCTAATTGCAGTTCCCCTGACTGTAGTTTGCCCCTGGGCCTTAACCACTGCAGAGTTAATCAGAATAATTCATTCAAAGAGAAATGATAGTGCTAAAGTCCCAAGCATGCAGTTGTGAATTTCTGGCTGAGAAATCAAGGTGTAAAGGAGGAAGCAGTTTTGTTCAGGTTGCAAATATTCCAAAACTATTCAGGGAAGGAACGGATTAAATTTTTGCTGCTGCCATCAGCCATGCCATTGCCAACCTGAAAGAGATTTGTGAATGCAGGAAGTGGTTGCAATGAAGAACTAGCATCGGCACCACTTTCCGAAGTAAAAAAATAATATAAGAAGGGGTAAAGGAGGTTACGACGCTGCTGGTGCCTGATGATAAACTTCCTCATCCACACAATGAGAAAAATACATACTTTACATCCAATGGAAATATGAGATAGCTTCTTTTAAAGTCAGTCCTATAAATGAGGAATTGAATAACTGAAACGGAAAGTGAAAGAAAAATATAGCCAATGCATACAGTTGGCCCTCTGTGTCCACAGATTCTGCATCCACAGTTCAGTCATCCACAAATTGAAAATATTTTTTAATCAACAAAGAAAAGCTTAATTTTCCTATTTTATAAATAAGAGACCATTTGGATGGAGCATATATTTATTTCAGTAAGGTCTTTGACAAAGTCCCCTATTATCTTCTGGCAAGCAAATTAGTGAAATGGGAGCTAGACAACACTACTGTTAGGTTGATCTGTAATGGGTTAAGACAGTGACCGAAACCAAAGGGTGCTCACCAAAGGTTCCTCTTCATATTGGAAAGTAATGACTACTGGTATGCTGCAGGCCTCTGTCCTGGGCCCAGTGCTGTTGAACATTTTTATTGATAACTTGGATGAAGATTTAGAGGATATGCTTATCAAGTTTGTAGATGACACCAAATTGGGAGAGATAGGTAATACTTTAGAAGACAGGATCAGACTTTAACAGATTATTTATTTATTATATTTATTTCCAGTATTTCTACCCCGTCCTTCTCAACCCTCGAAGGGGGACTCAGGACAGCTTACCTTTGGGACAATTTCATGCCATTAAATATAACAAAGCAATATAACAACAATTAAAGCAATAAATAGAACATTATTAAAACATTATTAAAACAATAAAAACAGTATTAACCGCCGTATCACCATTCCAGTCAAAATCCATATCCAAAGTGCTATTTATGCCTGCTGTCCAAAAGCCTGTCCCAGAATCATGACTTCAATTTCTTCCTAAAAGACAAGGGATGAAGTCGATCTTACCTCATTGGGAAGCAATTTCCACAGGTGGGGGGCTACAGCCGAGAAGGCCCTGTCTCTCGTCCCCGCCAGATGTATTTGCGATGCTGGTGGTAGTTGGAGCAGGGTCTCCATGGATTATCTTAAACTGCAAGGTGGGATGTAGAGGAAGATGCATTCAGACAAGTAAGCTGGGCCAGAACCGTATAGAGCTTTATAGGTAAAAACCAGCACTTTGAATTGAGTTTGGAAGTGGATCGGCCGGATCAGACTTTCCAAGGTATGGGTGCAGCTGGCGCACAAGCTTGAACTATGCAAAAGCTCCCCTGGCCACCACCAAAACCTGGGGTTCCAGTCTCAGTGATGAATCAAGGATCACTCCCAAGCTGCAAACCTGCGTCTTCAGGGGCAGTGTAATCCCATCAAATACAGGCTGTAACCTTATGCCCTGTTCGGCCTTTCGACTGTCTATGAGGACCTCTGTATTGTCTGGAGTCAGTTTCAAGCCCTCATCCAGTCCAACACAGTGGCCAAGCACCGGTTCAAGGTCTGAACAGCCTCCTTAGTAATGGGTGGGAAGGAGTGACAGATTTGGATGTCATCTGCGTACAGATAACACTAGTGGCTTCATGTAGATGTTAAACAATATTGGGGACAGTACTGAACCCTGAGGGACTCCATAAGACAATGGTTGTAGAGTTGAACAATTGTCGCCCGATAACACTTTCTGGGACCATCCCTCCAGGAAGGACTGGAGCCACTGGAGAGCAGTACCTCCAAGTCTCATTCCTGCGAGGCGTCCCAGAGGGATACCGTGGTCAACATCATCGAAGGCTTCTGAGAGGTCCAACAGAACCAACAGGGACACACTCCCCTTGTCTAGCTCCCGGCGAAGATCATCCACTAAGGCAACCAAGGCTGTTTCAGTTCCATGCCCCAGCCTAAAGCCAGACTGTGCTGGATCTAAATAATCTGTGTCCACTAAAAACCCCTGGAGTTGCAAAGCCACCACACCATCCATGACTTTGCCCAAATGGGGAGATTGGATACTGGTCGATAGTTGACTAATTGAGTGGGGTCCAGTGATGGTTTTTTCAACAGCGGTTTTATAACAGCCTGTTTTAGGCTGGCTGGAATTCTTATCTCCTGTAAGGAGGCATTAACCACCACCTTAACCCACTCTGCCAAACCCCCTCTGGCTTCTTTTATCAGGGGTCTTGGATGCATATGGTAGGCCTCATTTCTCCAAGGATCTTGTCCACGTCCTCGAGCTGAATCAATCGAAATGAATCTATTAAAACTGGATAAGCAGATTCACTTGCTACATCTTCAGAGACTGACGTTAACGTGGTGGCTAAGTCGGAAGGGATCAGAGTGACTTTATCTGCAAAGAACCGAGCAAATGCTTCACAGCGATCTGCCGAGTTGTCAGGGATCTCACTCTGAGGTGGATTTAATAGTCCTCTGACAACTCGGAACAGCTCAGCTGGACAGTTCTTTGCGGATGCAATATTGGCTGCAAGAAAAGTTTAGAGGCCTGGGCCAGAACTAACAAAATTAATTTTAACAAGGAGAGATGTAGGGTACTATACTTAGGTAGAAAAATGAAATGCACAGATACAGGATGGGTGATGCCTGACTTGAAAACAATCTAAGTAAAAGAGATCTTGGAGTATTAGGAACTCTTCACATGGGTCAACATAGCCTCATTTTGCTGCTTTTATCTGTGGCTTGGACAAGACATGCAGAGCGCTTCAAATAACACACTCAGGCCCTGCCCACATTCCTCCTCCACCACAGGAAAGAAATTGTGTTTTGGGTAGCGCCGATAGAGCTACTTAGTAGTACCTGTACTGTCCTCCCCTTTTTCCCATGTGATGGAGGAAAGGGTAACGGGGCAATGCGCATTGCCATGCCTTCTCCCATCTGATGGAGACAGGATGCCAATGCACCCTGTCCTGTCCCCACCATGTGATGGGGAAAGGAGGGAGGGCGCACAAGGCAACAGAATGTACTCCACCCCTCCCTTTTGCTGACCACTGCCAGCGCAATGGCCCTGCCTGCGTGGGCTGTGTGAAGTGGTCTTAGTAGGCAACAAGTTGAACATAAATCAACAATATGATGCAACAACTTAAAAAGCCAATGGGATTTTGTGTTGCACCAAAAGGAACGTGTCCAGAGGAGGGTGATTAAAATGATTCAGGGTCTGGAGACCATACCCTATGAGTAGTGTCTTGAAGAGCTTGGCATGTTTAGCCAACAGAAGAGAAAGTTGAGAGGAGACGTGATAACCATGTAAAAATATATGGTAGGATGTTATAAGGAAGTGGGAGCAGTCTTATTTTCTACTGCCCTGGAGACTAGGACTCAGAGCAATGAGTTGAATTTACAGGAAAGGGGATTCCACTTGAACATTAGGAAGAACTTTCTGACTGTAAAATCTGTTCAACAGTGGAATTATCTGTCTTAGAATGTGGTGGGAACTCCTTTGGAGACTTTTAAGAAGCTGGATGGCCATCTGTCGAGGGCACTTTGTGCTTTTACTTTATAGCAGGGTTTGGACTGGATGGCACATGTGATTTCTTCAAACTCTATTATTCTATTATTTCTAACCATGCTAGTGTATGTAATGGAACGTGAGCACCCACAATTGCTGATATCTACAGTTGTTCCTGGGTCCAAACTCCAGTAGAAACCAAGAGCCCAATGTACATGCTAATTCTATGTATAGGTGCAAATTGAAAATGATTACGGTAATCTAAATATAATATGTCCCTTTGGTCTTGACTAATGATGACATATCATTACAGAATAATAACAGAATAATATCTCTTTCAGCAATCTGATGAAAGAGTTAATAGTCAGTAAAACCAAAATCCCCACATAACTGCAACATCTTCCTGTCCATAAACTGGTGCAAAAAGTATATTGCTTCCACTGCTGTAGCAAATATGTAGATTTCAGGCTCTGGCCCCGAGACTCATGGAGAACCTCTTCTATCTAGAGGATGAGAGGCAGGAATTTCAGCATGAGAGCATTGCCCTTGTAAGTGTGTGTGTGTGTGTGTGTGTGTGTGTGTTCCTTATTAGATGTGATCATGATTTGAATTGATGTTCTCTGCAACCATGTTATATGCTTTGTATCTTTTTATCTCAAATCTCCCACCATTCAGCTTTAGTGAATGATCCAAGTTTCAGTGTTATGAAGTAGAAGAAAGGCTATCCACTTTTTTCGTTCCACGATTAGTTTTACACACCTCTTTCATCTTTCTACGTGCTGGCTTTTCTCTAAACTACACAGCCCCAGATATTGTAACCTTGGCAACTCCTGAGAAAGCAAGTCCATAATACGACTGAAGAGAGTGTTAAGGCTGACTCTTGAATAACATCCCAAGACTAATAAGTAATTAAACATCCAACTATAAATCCTGCTAGAGTATTCATTCAAACTTTATTCCTTGTAGTCTTAAGATACTACTGAATCTGTGAATGCCTCTAAACCATTTAATCCTACAAGGATATTGCTCATAGAGACCTTATATCTGATTTCTCTTCCCCTACTATGAACTGATTTTGGCAGTATGGCTTTCTAATATTATTACTCTACAGATGTTAATATATTTCAGAGGCAGGAGGTTTTGTGGCTGGGAGGAGTGCCTTGAAATAAATGTGAGGATTCATTGTGGGGAGATGAGATGCAATTGAAGCCTGAGGCAGCATGATAGGGATGTATAATTATGACCAGTGGAGATATGTATCAAACAACATGTAGCCTTGTATCATCTCTGTGTTAATACCGTGTTTCCCCGAAAGTAAGACAGCGTCTTACTTTCTTCCCCCCCCCCCCAAAAGTCCCCCTACGGCTTACTTTCGGGGTACGTCTTATATAACCCAAGACGTACTCCGGCACCTGCGGCACACCTCCGCGGCACACCTCTTCGCCAGGGCTCCAGGCAAGGGAGGGGGAAAGGAGCCAGGGGCGGGACGAAGCGATGACGTGTCACTGTGACGCTGCGATCCTCACCACACCCTGGCTCCTTTCCCCTCCCTGCTTGAAAGAAGGGAGAGGGGAAGGAGCCAGGGCGTGGTGAGGATCGCAGCGTCACAGTGACGCGCGTCGCGCTCTCTCCGCCCTGGCTCTCTTCCCCCACCCTTGGAAGGGAGGAGGAAGAGAGCCAGGGGCGGGGAGAAGGGACGACGCGTCACTGTGACGCTGCGATCCTCACCACCCCTGGCTCCTTCCCTCTCCCTTCTTTCCTCAAGCAGGGAGGAAAGGAGCCAGGGGCGTGGTGAGGATCGCAGCGTCACAGTGACGTGTCGCCGCTCCCCGCCCCCTGGCTCCTTTCCCCTCCCTGCCTGGAGCCCTGGCGAAGAGGTGTGCCACGGAGGTGTGCCAAAGGTGTGCCGCGGCACACCTCCGGTTGCGGCGGCGGCGCGGCGGTGGGACGAGGTACGGCTTATATACGGGGTATGGCTTATATAAGCCGACCCCCCAGACACCCCCGATACGTCTTACAATCGGGGGTGTCTTACTTTCGGGGAAACACGGTATGTGTAGATAGGAGAAAAAAGTGTATGAAATGATAGGAATTACAGTAGAGACTACAGTAGTGATTATTGGCTTTATTTCAGTGATCGGATCCTGAATGTCTGGATTACAAGAGTAGCCTTTTATCCCTCATCTTCTCCATATAACCCAACCACCCTGGACTTCAGAAATCTGTTTTGGGATATGTGAAGTTGAGAACTTTGTGTTCATGCATAGGTTCACAGCAGATTTAGGGTGCATCTCCACTGTAAAATTAATGCAGCTTGACAACACTTTAACTACCATGGCTCAATGCTATGGAACCCTGGTAGTTGTGATTTGGTGGGGTACCAGCACTCTTTGAAAGAGAAGTCTAAAGACCTTGTAAAACTAAAACTCCCTTGATTTCATAGCATTGTCAAATTACAATGCTTCTATGATGTTGGTGTACCTATAGAACCCTGAATGACAATAATCATATCTAGTTATTTAAATGTGTTGTATAGACATAAATAAGGGACTATAGTAGCTCCTTCACTCACATATACATGGAACATCTTTTAAAGTGTTATCCTCCTCATGTAGAGTGACCAATAAGAAGAGGATAGTATCTTGTATGGGTAAATGGCCTCCAAACTACTGAAATCTTTGGGGTATCATTCTTCATTGTTCTGTCCAATGATGATGTAGTGTAACTCTTTCCCACCTCGCTGTGATAATGTCCTTCAAAACGGTGTAATTTTTAAAGCGTTTGGCAGTTCAGAATTTATTCTATTTAAACAGTTTCTGAACTGCTAATAGTGCATACAAAATTTGGTTTCTGCCATTTTCTGCAAACTACAGCCCTCCATATAAGTCCTAAATATCAAGTTTTCCTTGCCCAACAAAGGGCTTCCACTCATTGTCAAACTCTTTGTCAAAATCTGGTATTTTGATATTTACAAAAAATGGTCAAGCCCCTTCATTGTTAGACATCGTTATGATAATAGAGTTCTGTCATTGTAGTTACATCTGACAATGCCACTCCCTGCCAAACTGAATGATTACAAAGTCTGGCATTGCAAAGAGGTACTAAAGGGTTATCAAAGCACTGCATTCTGGGGTGATGCCTGCAGTTCTCTTTTAGTCACACAGGGTACATTGGGAATGGGAAGCTGGAGAGGCCCCTCAGAACACTGCCTCAAATTGTTTGTCTACATACATCTTGTGACCAGGAGATTGCTATAGCAAACATTTTCCAGTGCCCTAGTCTGCAGCATCTTAGAAGCCTTCAGCCATGGGGTTTCCAAGCTAAAAAGTAACATTCTGTCATTAACTATCATAAACATGAATTCTAGCAGTTATGAGATCACAAGTTGAGCAATTGGAATCTTGTTCGATAGTATTACTGCACTAGATGTCAGTCACTCTTTCCATAGGTAATTGGGAGCCAAAATCCAAAAGAAAAAAAGGTTCCCCATTACAAGGAGAGCATTTGTATGTAGGAAACGTTTATCCACTCTCATATCTATCTATCTATCTATCTACCTACCTACCTACCTACCTACGGGATGAGAGCAAAGGAATTGTGGCTGGAGAAAACAGGATTATCCATGTACTTTGCCTGTTGATTACACTTAGATAATGATTGCATATAGTTAAGTGTTAAAAATCATAAAATAATAGTTTGAAAAGACCACATGGGTCATCTAGTCCAACCCCCTGCCATGCAGTAAAAGCATAATCAAAGTACCCCTGAAAGATCCAGCCTCTGTTTAAAAGTCTCCAAAGAAGGAACTTCCATCACACTCCAAAGGAGAGATGTTCCACTGGTCTACTAGGGATTAACAATCTAATTGTTAATCCCTAGTAGAGAAGAGATCCATTGAAATAGTACAGCATGTATAGGTGTTGATTTAATATTTTGAAAATATATTCAGTTGGTCTATAGTAATTGGGACTGGCAACTGGATTTATTTTTTTTATTTATTTATTTATTTCAATTTATACCCGCCACTCCCCAAAGGCTCGGGGCGGTTCACAATAAAAAAATCATACAAACCCCATTAAGGTTTAAAAACAGTTTCAAAATTTCAGCAATCGAAGCAAGATACAAAATACAACAACAATTTAGGCATGTATGCAGCCTGGTTTTTCATGCAGGACTCTTAAACCTTTAAATATATTTTACTAATGGATTGTGGCACTTAAACTGATCTGTAAAACAACTGAATTAAAACACACATGTCAAGAACTACAAAATTTCAATATAGCCGGAGGGATTCTTTTAACCTCATAGACTACTAATAGGAATGTAAGAAAGTACTTGTTTCTGTTTCTTCAGTTTTGCTCTGAGATCTCAGATGTAGAAATTATTTCACACTGAGTGCTTTACTGTTACTTGATGGTAATTATTGGAAAAAGGAATATGATTATTGAGGGACCTTGATGATACAATTTTCTAGGGTATCTCTATTTTATCCTCACAAAATAAGGGTGTAGTTTGAAAATATATTTATAATGATATAATACCGAATTTTCAGATCTGAGTTCTTTCTTCAGAAAAAGAATTTAGCAATGGATTGTAGGTATAGTTGGCAAAACTTTAATGACAGGAACCATGGGGAAACTGAGTAGGCCCAGTGTTAGCTCCTATTTCTTCCTGAGGATCGAACACATCATCTGCTGCAAGAAATTGTGGCTTCCATCAACTGAAGGGCAAGGGAGTTGTCTTCTATTTTAAAATGTGCGGCACTTATTAATTACTAATAAATATTTCATACCAATGGCTTGATTTAGCCATTCTGAAACCTAGTGTTTTGGTGTAGTGGACTTGACCAAGTTCTGATGTTATAATCCATTAAAATGTTTTTTAAAATCTTCATTCATTCACAGTGACTAACATCTATTAATTGTGGAATTGAGGTACATGGAAAGTAACCGTAAATGCACATATCAATCTTGTGAATGTGAGTGAGCTGGAACGCCCAGCTCCTACAGAGAGAAGTATATTTATAATATGATCTGGTTTTGAACTGTTCAATCACAAATAGTTTTTGCTATATAAGCTATCAGTCATTTACTGCTCATCTTAGGATGCCTCTATGATTTAAGGCAGCTGTGATTCTGATGCTGTTCTGATTTTCTATACGGAGTTCTTTCTTTCATATTAGTTTGCTTCAATTCTCAGAGCTAGTTCACTGGTAATTATTTCTCAAAATCACCCTCCCCCATTTCTCTTTTATGTGAGTGGATTTAACACTGTTTGTCCTTTCTTATCACCCTAATGGAAGAGCTTTTTCTTTTTCTTGAAGGAAGTTTAAGTGCACGATAAGTAGCACTAGCAAAAAAAGAGGCTATGTAAAATCCAATCAAGCTATATCTCAGGAGCACTTTAAATAAACACTTGACTAGACCTCTAGCATTTTCTATAGGTGTATTATTGGATTCCTTTCCTTCTAATATTTGCCCTTGAATCTTTCCTATGTTCTCTCTTTCTCCCCCTAATGGGTCTGACAACAGGTGGCTATCATTAACACACTCATCTTGGTACATAGTGGACTACTGAAAGGCCTGCAAAGAGTATAATGACTAGAGATGGACAAAAAAATATTGAGCTGAAAAGCCCCTGTGCATTTTTGCATTTTTCTAAACTTACTGTAAGAAGGAACACAAGAATTTCTGAGTTTGTCAACATTATAGATTGTTTCTGAGAAATAAAATAGATATAAAACAATGGGTACATTATAACATGTAAAATGCACATAATTGAAGTAGACACACTGTGTGAAGGTGATTCTTCAAGTTAGGACTTATGCAAATTCCAGTAATACTCCATTTAGTATTTTTAAAAATTATTTGACTCCCAGATACAGACTGAGTAGGCACACAGATCGCTCAGGATATCTACCTGGTAGTCTCTATATTATAATTTCTAATTTGGTGTATTGTATTTCCACATAACTACTACTTATGACATTTTTGGGCGTAATTGCTAATAAAGACTGTGTATGCCTTTTTGATACTGCAAGCAGATATGCGTAGAACCTCTATCCTAGTACCCACATAATGGCTGGACATACTACCATGAACATTTGGTACCAGTGGGAGGGCAAAGGTTGACTATCCAGCTTTCTGTTGTGTTTCTGCAACTATAAGCATGAAGACACAGGCTTCCTCTTGAATTTTACCATGAGATTCAGGAGGAGAATGCCATCTTTATGCATCAAACTACAGGAACACAGCCTGATGCTGCCTGGCATCACCAATCTTCCCTAAACACTAAAGGAGGCCATAAGGAGATACATTTGGACACCTTCCATTTGCCTAATACTAAATGGCTATGAGACAATAGCGAGGAGGTTGGTATCATATCTAAGAAAAGTGGGAAGATTTTGTCTACAGGTGGTGGATTTTTATGGACTGTCAGGTCAAAGCAAGATCTTGGTCACTCTTTTTTCCCCATAACTCTATGCATATTCATGAATTCACAAATACTGTTTTATGGGGGTTTGTGTCATCCTTTGCCCCTTTTTTGCATAAGTTCTTCACAAGTCAAAGTTTCTTTGAAGGCATATCACAACAAGATCAAGAAAAACTACAACAATGGCCACACTCTTAAAGCTGCTGTAACTTATTCTTAGACATTCTATAAAGAAGGGCCACTATTTTAAAAACTATACCCCGTTGACCACACAGAAACTTGTTTCTTGAGTCTATGTGGACAGGATTATAGTAGATATTTTTATTCTGTGAAAGTGGGACATTTGCACTCAGGAGAGAGAAAAAGATGAAAAATGTGTTTGCTTTCTTTCTCCAGGGAGTGTCAATTAATAACATAAATCTTAGTCAAGTTGACAGTGGGAAGATGTAAAGAGAACGTGCAAAGAAAATTCCTTCTGCAGCCATACTGGATATACCACTGGAAGTAACCAAATATTTTAGGATCACTTGCTGAACTGAAGATCTTTAGATGTCACAAGGTTTAGAAAGCATTTCTGTTTATTTTATAACTTATTCCTTCACTGCTAAAGTGATCCAGATTTGACTTAAAGTGCAACATGATTATTACTGTGCCCTTATATAAGGTCAGATATATTTTTTGTCTACCTCTGTAGCAGTATGTGGGCTTTGAGGGCTCATTATAACAGTGGTGAGGAGAGGGTACATCACGATCTACTGGTAGAACAAAGGTTGATATGCAGTTGGTTGGCAAGGATTCCTGACTTCCAGTTGTTAAAGCATAGCAACAACAAAATGACTGTTCGTGTACCCAAGATAATTCTTCGGAATAATTAAAATAAGAAATGTGTGTGAGAGAATGGATTTTTTGTGAGGTAGTACTGTGAGCTCAAATAAATGTCTTTGCTAAGAAATCAATAGTTCTGTAACCTTGTTCAGGTCTTTTGACAGAATCTTGCATCAACAGTCAAGGAAGACAGTTATATCAAGACTTTACTAGTTCCATCCCATTCCTTGTTCTGCCAAACTCTAATACAGTGGTTTCCAACTTTCTTTTGACCAGGGATCACTTTGATCAGGGACCACCCTCCAACATTGGTAGCAAAAGGGTTATGAATCCATTTTTGTCAACTTTAGATTTGATTTGGTTATTTGGGATGCTGATTCAGAAAACTGCATTGGATAGACCACATCAGCTCTAGTTTAGGATACAGAACATATGCCATCCAGTAGTCACCATCTCACCCACAGAAAACCATATTTAATATTCTAGAGCTGATGTAGCAGTAGTAATCTTTTGTGAGTAGTCAGTCTCTACTCTCCTGACATCCCTGTTGCCTCAGCCCTATAAGAGGGTTTCTCTTGTTGCCATGTTGTTTTGAGGCAACAGTGAAGTAATGGTGAGGCTGTGGACCATAATTTCGTTCTTGTGGACCACAAGTTGGGAACCACTGCTCTAATAGGTGTAATATGAAGTCAAAGGTCTACAATGTCTGTTGAAGGTTTCCATTGAATTTGGAAAGCTGTTTTTTTAAAGGTTTTATTGGACACAATCAGTCTTACATGGATAGAGGAAACTATTTTGTATTTACATCCATAAAAACAACAGAAAAGTTTTACAAAGTATGATGTGGCAGCTAAAAAAGTCAATGTGATTCTAGACTGTATCATTAGGAGTACAGTGCCTAGATCGGGGGAAGTCATAGTCCCACTCTATTCTACTTTGATCAGACCCCACCCGGAATACTGCATCTAGCTCTGGATATCCTATTTCAATAATATTTATATTAGTTATATTAGAAGGGCTTAGGGAACCAGGTATATTTAGTTGGAAAAGAAAAATTGAAATGGCATGATAACCTTGTTTAAATATTTTAATGGCGGTCATATTGAAGATGGCGCCAGCTTGTTCCCGCTGTTCCAGAGACAATACATGTTAAAGAAATCTATATAAGGCTTAAGTGTGTGTTTCTAGCTTTGATTGTTTGCACTTGATATTATAGTTTTTTATTAAAAAAAGTTGAATTACATGATTTAAGTCCTCCCATTCATACTTTATAGCTATCATGAAAAGCATATATCTATAGAAGATCCTTAACCTCCTCTACAGATAAAGCATGGCTAGGGATGCTCTAATCCAGTATTTCTCAAACTCTGTTTCTCTAGCTGTGTTGGATTTCTGCTCCCACAATTCCTTAACAACTAGTAAACTGGCTGGGATTTTTGTAGTCCAAAACCCCTGGAGGAGCAGTTTGAGAAATATCGCTCTAATCTTTAGGGGATTAGAAATGCAGAATCCCCATGAATATGGAAACAGCCCTCTATTTTTATGTGATAGAACACTTATCTAGGCATTGCTAAGTTCTTCAGTGTGATTCCATGACCAAATTGTCAGAGGAGGTTGATCATAGAATCACACAAGTGGATCTAGAAAATGCCCAGAGAGAACTTATTTTGGCTGCATATAGTGCATATAAATACCATAAAACTGTTAAAACATGATACATAGTCCTGCAGTTGTCATTTGTGTTGCTAAATTGTACTGAATCTGTATTGCACTATCCAAAATGCAGTATTCAAGTATTTAAAATCCAAAAGAATGACACACTGGCATCTACCAAGTCAGGCAGTTGACTCATCTACCTATCAGGAAAGCTAGCTCTGCATTAATTTCATATGATTTTTTTTTGAAGGAAGAGACAAACCACTATGGAAATTTTCTTCTCACTGAAAGTCTTCTAAAATATACAAGTCTCTGAGTTCTCTGCCATGGAAAATCAACATGGGGACATAGGAAAACTAATATTCTCCCATCTGTAGAGAAAGGCAACGTTAAAAGTCTTTTGAATGCAACCGTTATAGAGGTTTTCAAAAAACCTCTATGAAGGGTTCCTCTTAAGTCAGACTCAATTTGAAGGCACAGAACAACCAGTTCAAACTGTGGATATTCTCATCAGTTCTGTATTTTTTCATAAGAGTTTTTTTGAAAAATATTTTTCAAAAACATCCTTAATCATACAGCATTTTCTGAGGTCATATTTCAGGGTCATCTCTCCATTTAAAGTGTATTGAGTAGTCAACAGAGAAAAACACTATTCAACTGTGATATACTGCATGTGGAATGCTTTCCCTAGGATATTTATGACAATGCCTCCATTGTGTAGTAGTCTATATATAAGTTGCATCAGGATTCTGGAGACCAAGTTTCAAATCCCCACTTGCCCAAGAACACCCCCCCCCAAGTAACATCAGAAGAAATGCCCTCTGAATGTATCATGCCAAAATACCCTTAGGGTGACCTAAGTTGGAAACAACATAAAGTCAAACAACAAGAAGACTAATTTTGATAGATTTCATTTGCAGTAGATCTGGTTTTACTCTATGTTTTGATGGATTAACATTGATTTCTTTATTGTTTTTGTGTGCTTCATTTTACAGTTTTCTCTATTCGTATAAGTATTTATGTTGTCTCCTCTAGATCAGTACTTGCCTTCGCTTGAAATTGTTGTTGACGGTGTAGGAAAGAAATGGTGACAATCAATTAATCAACCAAGTCAGCAAGTACCACTTGAGACAATCTGTGTGACATGTACCTTCAAATATGGTATAACAAAAGAGCAATCTAGTATGATTGAATATGGTTGATATAATCATTCACAACTATGCAATAAAAAGTTGTTCTTATTTGAAGAATAAGGTGCCAACTATGGATTCATTAGCCATACCCCCCCCCCCCCGCCCATATATTGGAGTGGATTGGGTTTGAACTTGGCATTTTCAGCACAGGAAGCAGAAGCTCTGTCACTGAGCTAAAACTCACTAAACAATTATCTTTTGTATTTCTACTGCTAAGGCTTACCACTACTTTTTATTGATGAAACTCTTCATTTGCTTCTGAGCGCTTATGACAGCAATCCATTCCCCAGTAAACACAAAGAATGGACACTTTATACAATGTATGGAAAATTATTCAGGTGAATTGTGTAAGCTTCACTGACTCAAGGTTCTGAAAATGCATTTAGACTACGTGTGGGCTAGAGTAGGAGGTAGGCAGGCTATCAGAATGAATTAGGGATATATAAAAATAAATTGTGTTGCAAATTGCACAAGTAAAGGCAACTTTTAAGGAGAGGACGGTCATTCACTCTTGCTTATATGACAGAGCAAATTGATATATTGTCCCAATGTTCTTGGTTAAATTGCATTTATTGAAAACACTTATAAACCAGACCTGACATGAGAACTGCTGTACCATCATGTCTGTTTATTGACTTTTTCATTCCTCCTTTCTCATTTGTAGAGTTGAATGTTTAACTATGGCTCTGCTGCTTCAATGTCCTCTGTCTCAGTATTTCTTAAGTATAAAGAGATTTATTTTAAGTATAAGTGTGATGATGGCAAGGTGTGTTCAGTGATGAGGTGTAGTCTTCCTGAACAATCTAACTTGTCTTTTGATGAGCCATCATTTCTCCAAAACATATTGTATGTGGATAAGTTTTGTTTTAAAGGAAAAAATTTTTGGTGGAGGGGTGTCAAATTTTCAGGATAGTCCTTATTATTTCTGTGAAAATTATCATCACACTCACCCTGTACCCAATGTCTCAATATGACATTATTCTTAAGATATATGGACAGTACCAAATGGTGGATGGTTGCTTATGTAGCACCTGCTGCTTGTACTGCTGTTGCTTGTGTCTACAGAATGAAAAGATAGGAAAATATGGGCTGTAGCTCCATTTTAGAACAAGTCTGTTGCATACAAATGGCTGAACCTCTTATATACGATGGACCTCTTATAAAGGATGAGAAAAAATATTGTCCTTTCTGAAAACTAGTCAAATCACAGCCAATCACTAGGCTTGTTTGATCAAGGAAAGAAGTGGTTCAAAACTCATTTCGGATATAGGGGTGCTGGGGATTCAAATCTGAAATGATTTCCGAATTCTTCTGAAAAAAATTGGAATTTTCCGAAATTTTCGAATTGCTTTGTTAATGGTGAGCACGATTGCGCAATGTGCAAAAACCTGAAAAAGGGACAGGCAAAACTGGGGGGGGGGGGTTCCCCTTTCTCTCAGTTTTAGACTACTACTGACAAAACTTGCCACAGTGGTAGAAAAGATTCTCCTCTGTCAGCATATTAACTTTCAACATGTATGGAAGATCCCTGGGTTTTGATAATTATAAAAGTAATTTCAGTAATTTAATAAGGAATATTACAAGAAGAAATGTGCTGTCTCCAGGATTTTCTTGCAAGATTTAAATCTATCTGTTTTGCATATTTGTCTAGAGCACACCCCTCTGAATATGAGAAAATGGAATGTCTCTCATAACATTAAATTAATTTACTACATTTGCTTGTTTCCAAGATAAGTGGAGGTGAGGCCACTGTTCAACATTGCCCCATCCTCCCAGATCAGGAGGGAGGAATCCTCAGAATACTGATTGGTTGACCACCTTGTGGACAGCAGCGTCCCACCCCAGCCCTCCAAGTTGTGGCTGCCCACTGTTGGCCAACATTCTACCCCACCACCCCAACCCTCAAAGAGCAGGAGGGACGAATCCCCCCCCCGAGGAATGTCTGTTTGCCTGCCCTGTGGATGACAGCGATCCTCCCCTACCACCTCCCCCAACATCTTCCAAAGTTGTATTGTGTTGATTCCCAAGAAAAGGATTGGATTAGTAGATTTCTAGTTTCCCAAAGTACCACATGTAACCCCAAGGAGAGGAAAGGGACCTTCCAAAGTTTTATTGTGTTGATTCCCAAGGATAAGATTGGATTAGTAGGTTTCTAGTTTCCCAAAGTACCACGTGTAACCCCAAGGAGAGGAAAGGGACCTTCAAAAGTTTTATTGTGTTGATTTCCAAGGATAAGATTGGATTAGTAGCTTTCTAGTTTCCAAAAGTACAACTGCTTCAGAAAGGGAATTATTAACAGCAAAGGGGAATTCAGGTTTTCCAAGGCACAGAAGTCAAACCCCAGGAGAGAAAAAGCCATAGGAAGTTGGATTCCCTGCTTCACAAAGGGAATTATTAACAGCTAGAGGGGATTTGTTCCCAGTCCTTCCCTTACAAAGTGGTGGTGTGGCACCTTTCCCACCCAAGCAGCCTGCCCTAGTCCCTCTGACTTTGCGTCCCCGGCTCGCAATGTGTGGGTCCTTTTTCACTGCCCCAAAATATTATGGTTAATGTCAGGATGCTTTGGAGGAGAATCCAAGAATGACCGGTATACTATAAGACATTAGGGCTGTGAGTTGCATATAGGTTGCAATTTCTGCTTCTCCAAATCTTTCTTTTCTGAAGCATATAGATAACAAAGGATGGATGATAGAAATATGATGGGGAAAGATGACAGACAACAAGGAAGAATCTCATCATTTGTCTCCACATTATTCAGTTTTATAACATGCCTAAACATTGTAAACAGGGTTCTACTTTGATCCAAAATAAAGTCTATCCAATAATATCTCTCTGCGCAATGAAAATTAGGAGTTACAATGTCAGTGGGAGAGTGAATTTGCTCTATCAACATCCTGAACTCTATTCCTGAAACGGGTTCAGAACTAAGGATAGCTCCTTTTAGCATTTACGCTGAAAGCATTAATCATTTCACTGACATTGCGAGTTACTTTTTCCCCCTAAAAATATTTTTACAGCACAACTTTGTGTACTAAAAAAAAAAATTTCCTGATGGCGATCATGCACAGAAATGCATAGCTTCATTCCTGGAAACTAGGTTCAGAGCATCTGGATAAGAATTAAGGGAACAAGGATTTAAAAGATGTAGTTTTGGGGGTCTACAACAGACCTCCAAGCCAGATGGAAGAATTGGATGAAGCCTTCCTTGACCAGATGACCAAACATGCAGAAAGAAGAGATATAGTAGTAATGGAGGGTTAAAACTACTCTGAAGAAAAGGTTGAGAGGAGACATGATAGCCATGTATAAATAGGTGAAATGGTATCATAAGGAAGAAGGAGCAGGTTTGTTTTCTGCTGGCCTTGAAACTAGGACTCATAGCAATGGATTCAAATTACAGTCTGGAAGAACTTCCTGACTGTAAGAGCTGTTCAGCAGTGGAACTCTCTGCCTTGGGGTGTGGTGGAAGCTCCTCCCTTGGAAAGTTTTAAACAGAGACTGGATGGCCCTCTGTCAGGAATACTTTGATTGTGCTTTTCCTGCATGGCAAGGGGTTGGACTAGATGGCACATGTGGTCTATTCCAACTGTATTATCCTATGAGTCTATGGTTCTATGAGCATTTTTGACACACATTGTCTAAGCAGATTGTCAGCTATAAAAATAAAACCCACTGGAATTGTATGGCACTATTTGTGTCACTTGTGATGTGCCCTTAGTACAACATGATTAACAACTAATTAGCAATACTACCTAGAGAGAATCTGAGCTGTTATGAAAAGTGCTGTCAAACACACATACTGTATCTGAACAGCAGTATAATTGACCTAGCCAGCCTCTCCTTCTATCCAAGAACTTTAGTAGTTGGGTTTAAATGTCACAATAAAAATAATGGGAAAGGTAGCTGAAGAATGCAATAAATCTAAGGTCTGATCAACTGAATGGACAGCCAAAAGTTCATTGCCTGTATTACCATCTGGTAGATTATAGCAGGAATGTTGAGGTTTTAAACTCCCTGGCTGTGTTCTTTGGCTTTATCTCCACTACATAATGGCATAACATTAAGGTAATGTTGAGAACCAGTGGGCAGCAGAAGTGTGCCACAATATTGTGCAGGCTTTTATTGGTTTACCTGCTGACTCCTGCCCATTAAGGCAATGTGTCTGCCAATAGGAGTATAGCTTACATCTGTTTCCTTTCATGCTGGAACACTATACTTTAGAATAGTTCATTCTAACAGATTGGAAATCAGACAGCTAATATCCAAAGCAATCTGTGTTCAGAAATGCATAGTTTTACACACAATCACACACACTTGAGTAAATTAAATTGAAAGTCATGGCTGGAGGCATTTTATCTTTCTTCTGTTTGTAATGCAATAATGGGTGCTTTTCTAATGTCATCAAAATGTCATCAGTCTAAGGATTTGGATCTAGATCCATTTGTTACTCTTAGTTACAAAATCCAATTGTTACTCTCAATTAAAGTAGGGACTAACTGAATCAATGGAATCTTGCTAGGACAGCACGGCCTCATCAGATGGGTGTGAATTTGATGGTGTGCTTCATTATTCTTTCAAACAAGGTGGGGGTAGGGTGTTGCAAGCAACAATGTATACAGGGAACAGCAGAGTGCAGCTTATCAAAATATATATTCACAATGGGTTCAACAGTGCATGGTTAATAACATATTACTATTACAAAATCATTCATCACAGTAATCACAATATCATCACCCCGGAGGGTTCCTACCCTTCAGCATCCCAAGTCCAAAATTGGAATGAATAAGTCCGAAATCACAAATGGGCAAGAGGGGATGATAGGGTGGAAGTCCAGGGGAGGTGTGGTCGAAAACGTCCACTTGGATTTATTGCCACTGCGGCCTGGAACTCTACCGGCTCTTCTCCTAACTCCGTCTCCCATCATCCCTGTCTCCTCTGGACGTTTTCGACCACACCTCCCCTGGACTTCCACCCTATCATCCCCTCTTGCCCATTTGTGATTTCGGACTTATTCATTCCAATTTTGGACTTGGGATGCTGAAGGGTAGGAACCTCCGGGTGATGATATTGTGATTACTGTGATGAATGATTTTGTAATAGTAATATGTTATTAACCATGCACTGTTGAACCCATTGTGAATATATATTTTGATAAGCTACACTCTGCTGTTCCCTGTATACATTCTTCATTATTCTTTCCCTTTAAGTATGGAGCCCGCCAACTCACATTCCACAATACACAGGTACTTCCAGCAGGGCACTTAAAGGGAAGGTGAAGTGGAACATGCCACTGCAGCAGAAACATGGAAGGCTTCCCATGTTGCACCAGGAACAATAGAGAGAATCCAGGCAGTTGACTCTTCCCCCGTGGGATGGGGACTCAGCTAAGTCGGGCTATACAGAGTGCGGGATGACAGGTTCTCCACACACCCCAATGAGCAGCGCCATAATTACCACAATGTGTGGCAAATCCAGTGGCCTTTGTGATGAGGTACAGTACATTCAACAGATTCAGTGAGTCTAAGCTAGTGGAGAACTGAAAATTGGTTTTTTCCACTCTCTTGTCATTTAGAAAGCTGCCATGATCGAAGACCATGTGCCACTTATCAACTATTGTCCCCATTCACTGGCTCTCCACAATCATAGAAAGGGGGCTTTTCCAGCCACGTTGGAGATGCGAGGGAATACAATGAGAAAGCATGTGCTATAGGCAATCACTCTTGACCGAGTATGATTCTCTTCCAATGGTGGAGTTCTGGCAGTGAGTCCGTAAGTGGCTGCAGAGACTTGGTCTGGATTCACATGGTCTTTTTCAGTGAGTACATAAATTTCCAGATGGGAGGCAGTCACAACAGGGATTGCTTGATGTGCTTTTCCCACCTTCTCCCTCTGTTTATGCCTCTTTAAAATCCATAGCACCATTCGTAAAAACTCACCTTCAGTTAGAACGCTTGACTTCCAAGGATTCCCAGTTTTTGGTGTTTAGGCCACATTTTTTCAGGCTAGCCTTAAGCCCGTCTTTAAATCTCTTTTGCTGTCCACCAACATGACATTTTCCATTCTTAAGTTGAGAATAAACTAACTGCTTTGCTTAAACAACATGGCTGGTTCAGTGAAGTAGATGGTACAAGCTGGTGGTCTTTGTTTCTTCTAGAATATTGCAATTTGTCTGCCTGTCTTCTCAATAGATTTGAAGGATGTTTTCAAGGCAACGGTGATTGAATATTTGCAGAAATTTAAAGTGACTTTGTAGATGGTCCATGTTTTGCAGGTATACAGCAAAGTTGGAAGGATAATAGCTTTATCAACAAGCATCTTGTTATCCTTACAATTATCTTGATCATCAAACAGTCTGCTTCATTTGAAAAAAATGCTGCACTCGCAGAGCTCAAATGATGTTGGATTTCAGTGTCAGTTTCGGCTTTGTGAAGAAGTGGCTGCCAAGGTAGCAGAAATGGTCAACATTTTCTAGCATTACACAATTAAGCTTTATTTCTGGCATTGCAGAGGGATTGGTTGATGTCTGTTGATAGAGCACTTTGGTTTTCAAGATGTTTGGGGAGAGGCCAAGCATTTTGTATGCTTCTGTGAAGCTGTTATAGGTCTTTCTCTGAATAAACACATACATTATCATCAGTATATTTGAGTTCTATAACAGAAGTTGTTGTGAGCTTACTTTTGCCTATCAGCCTGCTGTCATCAACAAGGTTTATAATCATAGCAATGCAGATGGAAAATTGGGTTGGGGCAATTACACATCCTGTTTGAAATCTGATCTCACTTTTAATGGGTCACTTTGGAAGCCATTGTTGTCCAAGACTTGCCATCATATCATCATGGATGAGCTGCAGGATGTTCACAAATTTAATAGGGCATCTGATTTTCAGGAGGATGTTCCAGAGAGCATTACAATTCACAGTGTCAATGACCTTTGAAAGGTAGATGAATGCCATGTTCCCTGCAATAACTGAAATCACACTTTCTACCCATCTAAAATCCATCCATCCAAAACCATCAAATGCAATGACTGAAATCACCACCACATTTACTCCCAAGACATCACAGCCATTGGATTTTCTGGGAGCAGTATTAAAAAATCGATGGATCTTTTTGGAAGTGGGTGGGGGAGGGGGGATGATTTTGGTTGGGAAAGAAAGATGTGATATGCTGGATTAGAAGGGAGCTACTTTAAGAGGTGCATAGATTTTCTTTTGGGATTCCAAAATCTGGGGAATCCAGAATCCCAAACACTTTCTCTGAAGCATTTCAATGTTTTTCTAATAAAGCGACAGAGATCTATAAAGGGATTCATGAAGCAGTTTTAATACATGAAGCCCATGCTTTTGTGGGCCTTTCATGTTCACAAAAGTCCAAAATTGTGAGATTTTACTTATATTTGTATCTTTGTGTTTAAGATGGGTTTTGTTTGTTTGGGACCATGAATTCTAAACAGTCTTTCATGATGAGCTCCTACATGTCAAAAGTCTGAGAAGGTATCAACATCAAGAAAATGCCTGTATTTAGATTTACATTTGTTAACTATGTTCAAGTCAACTGTCTGAAAAGGCAGACAGAAGCATATTCATTATAGCTATAAAAAGCAAAACGGTTAAACAGTCTATTGCCACCTGGCAAACGGAAGAGATCAAAGGATAAAGAGCCAATTAGAGGCTAAAAAAATAAGATGCCAAGATCTGAAATATCAAGGTGATAATTTAAAAAGAACCCTAGGGAGAACCAGGCACAAGAAAGAGGTGATAATTGTAGGTGATTAAACACAACTGTCTGTAGGAAGTTTTCTAGAAAATAAGGAAATACACAGGGGAAATTAAATGGAGAAACAATGGGCATCTGAGAAATAAGCCCATTTCCACAATTATTAATTATGAAGTTTTTAGAATAAATGGGAGTTGGTACAGATAGTATATGAAAGAACTCTGTTTGAGAAAATGTTTAAAATAAATATGGAGGGACTACAAATACAAATATTATTTTAAATCTGTTAAATCTATATTAATAGACAGCATAACTTCACATCCATGATGCTTGCATGTTACACTTCCTAGGAAAACATTAAAATCGAACATATAAATAATAAATTTTAAAAACCTACCCAAGATTATCATTTCCATCTACCCGGAAGGCTAGCACATTATCTTAAATATTCCTGAAAGAGTCTAGATCAGTGTTTCTCAACCTGGGGGATGGGAAGCCTGGAGTGGGGATCATGAGGGGGTGTCAGAGGAGTCACCAAAGTCCATCAGAAAACAGTATTTTTGGTTGGTTATGGAGGTTCTGTGTGGGAAGTTTGGCCCAATTCTATCGTTGGTAAGATTCAGAATGCTCTTTGGTTGCAGGTGAACTATAAATTCCAGCAACTACAACTCCCACATGTTGAGGTCTATTTTCCCCAAATTCCACCAGTGTTCATATTTGCACATATTGAATATTCATGCTAAGTTTGGTCCAGATCCATCATTGTTTGAGTCCACAATGTTTTCTGGATGTAGGTGAACTACAACTCCAAAACTCAAGGTCAATGCCCACCAAACCCTTCCCATATTTTCTGTTGGTCATGGGAGTTCTGTGTGTCAAGTTTGGTTCAATTCCATTATTGTTGGAGTTCAGAATGCTCTTTGATTGTAGGTTAACTATAGATCCCAGCTACTATTCAAATTTGGGCATATTGGGTATTAGTAACAAATTTGGTCCCGTGAATGAAAACACATCCTGCCTATCAGATATTTGTATGACAATTCCCAACAGTAGCAAAATTACAGTTATGAAGTAGCAACAAAATAATTTTATGGTTGGGGTCACCACAACATGAGGAACTGTATTAAGAGGTTCTGGCATTAGGAAGGTTTAGAAATATTGGTCTAGTCTAGATTGTAGTCTCCAAAGCTACACATGGTACTACAATAAAGAGGTCTAATTTATGAATAGATATTAATAAAATCATGTTCTAGGGAGAGTTTTAAAAATCTGATGTCATAGTTATTAATTTTGCACTTGGGATTTTATCACTGGTCCAAAAAAAGAAAGACACGTTTTCTCCATTTAAAAATAGGAAATTGGTGGGTTGTATAGACTAAAATGCCTTTAACTTTGATTTAGGACATAAATCTGCAATTCAGAGAAAGAAATAGTTGAATGCAGTTGGAACTTAGTTAGAATCAACCTTTAAGCAAACTATAGATATGCCATTAGAAGGAGCTAAATATCCTGGAATTGATAGATAAGAAGATTGGAATAGAAATGGGGGGAAATGTCAGTTTCTTTAAAAAAAATAAATAAATAAGGAACTTAGTTACAAACTAATCTATTGTTTATAATCAATCAATATTTTTAGAGTCAGTGATCAAGAAAACATTACACAGGATATTACTGAAGTATGAAATGATCTAAAATAGGATAGCTCTCCAGACTAGTATGGAATTTTAAATGGTTCTCTTACATGGGCTGTTTTAAGAAGAAATGATATACCCAATATCAGAGTTTCTGAATCACTTGTTGAAATGCTTCAAAGCAGAAATTCCAAAATCTCTTTTGGCCACCCTTAATGGTACTGATGGGAACTGTAATAGAAAACATATGGATGAGCCTAAATTGGGAAAATATTCTTATTTACTTAGAGCAAACATGGGCTTGCATCCTGTTACCACAATTACAAATGATCCTTTGATCCACCTTAAAAGCCAGTCAGCCATCTGGAGCAATTGTGGTCTGTGCTGCTACTGAGTGGGGTGTTGCAGGAAGATGTGAGAAGCCTCTTCTCATCAATGAATGTTTCTGCAGGAAGCACAAGCAAGGACCACTGTGGGAGCTGATCACACATTTATTTTCATCACACCTTTATTCATTGAAGAAGGGGGATGTTCACATCACTAAGAGGAACTAATGGGCTGGATGAGGAAAAACAAATTGAAACTAAATCCAGACAAAACATCATGGGTCCTAATCTAGGGATGGAGGTCTGTCAACCAGTCCTAGATGGGGTTATACTTCCCCAAAAGACTGTTCACAGTTTGGGAGTCCTCCTGGATCTGTCTCTCCAAATGTCAGCCCAGGTAGATGCGACAGTCAGGAGTGCTTACTATCAGCTTTGACTATGTGTCATCTGCGCTGCTTCCTAGATTTGGAGGACCCGGATATGGTAGTGCACATACTGGTAACCTCAAGAGTTGAATTCTGTAATGTGCTCTACATTGGGCACATTTGGAAATGCCAGCTGATTCAAAATATGGCTGCCAGATTGGTTATGGGAGCATCTAGTAGTGAGCATATTGCACTTATCCTGAAGTCAGTACACTGGCTGTCAATTAGTTTCTGGGCAAAGGACAAGATTTTGGTTTTGACCTTTAAAGCCCTACATGGTTTGTGTCCAGGTTACCTAAAGGATTGCCTTCTCCCATGTAATCTGCCCTGCACACATAGGTCTTCTGGGGGGCAGTTACTCCAACTAGCCAAATCCTGACTGGCGACCACCATCCAGAGAACCTTTTCATCGGCTCCACAACTGTAGAATGACGTGCCAGTAGAGCTCTTGATAGTTAGATCAGCTGTCAGAATTTAAGATACAAGTGAAGGCTTGTCTCTTCCAGTAGGCCTACCCAGACAGTTTTAATGATTCATGTTAAACTTACACTATGCCTAATTTTTGTTTCAAGAACTTTAATATGTATTTTATGGAAATATGTTTTAATATATGTATTTTATGGAGTGATTTATGTATTTCAACTCACTTCTGATACAATAAATAAATAAGGATTGTTTAAAAATGATTATATATTTGTTTATGTTTTAGTAATTCTGTAACCCACCTTGAACTGTGAGGAGAGGCAGACAAGAAATAAAATGAATGTTTTTGTTATTAGGCAGTGTTCCCACTTGCCAGCAGCACAGACCTCTGCTTCTTTGGAAGACAGATTGGATTTTAAGGCAAGCTTCATGAATCCAATAAGAGTTAAAACACATCTACAACACTATGGCTATGTGTTTGATGCAGGATCCCAGCTTTCCCTTCTGAGTAGAATAGCCTAAGCTATAATGGCTGATTGGCCAATTGACATACTGAACAGAAACAGTCTATACTGCAGCATTTGTTACAGGCCTATTATAGTAAATATTTAGAGGATTCGTAGTGCATCCCTATAGATTGCTAAAATACCAATTATCTTGGTAAAGTTTCAATTTTGTTATGGAGTTAACATATTTCCTGAGAAACACCCTGGTAGGAATGGGGAGCAGTAGGAACATATTATTTGATATTTATCAGTAAAACATATTTACTTTTCTCTTGTTACCTGTTCTACGCTTGCTATGTATACTGTTCAGGGAACTTCAGCAGTTATCCAGATTGTATCACAGGATAATATTGTTTCACCTGAATGGGGCTGGGAAAGGACAATCAGAAATATGACAAAAATGAAAATATACTCACAGTTTCACATTTCCATCTAGCTATACTGTGAATTCCAATAACAAAATCCCTTGTTTAATATGATCTGAGTGATGTGGGTCTCTACAGTACATCAGTGGCTAAAACAATAATATTTATGAAGATAAAAAGAATGAGAAACTGAGTTGGGTTTTTTTAAATTCAGCAAGGAGGATGTGAAAGGAAACATTAAATTTAGGCTCTCTCTGAAGGTTTCCCAAGAAATGTGCTGGTTTCAGAAGAATTGCTTTTAAGTAAAAACAGCTCCTTATTTTGGTAAACATAACCTTGGCAGTGCAGTCTACTGAGAAGTAAGTCCCCCTATTTTCACTGGGGCTCACTTTCAGGTAAGTGAGCAATGGCAGCCTAAATCTGCAGTAATCTGAACCAAGGGATATGCTCCATTGACTTTAACATGATTTACTTCTCAGTAGACTCAATAGCCTTATGCTGTCATTTAATTTCCAATATATCTCCATTGCTTCACATCTGAAGGAACCTCATAAAGGACCATAACAAAGGAGAAATTTCCTTACACATGCAGTTGATTTGATCCCCAGGTTGAGAATTAAATTCTATTATTCTGTTCTTATTAAAGAAAACACAGAGAGAATGTAACATTTAACAACATCATGCCCTTTCATTTCCCTGCATACATTTTTTAAAGTTTTTATCTTATGAAAAAAATTGGGTTTCAAAAGTTTGCACAAAGATTTAAACATGTTTTTAGTTGGCATAATAAAGGTGTTAATACAATACAGACTGAAGATGTTTACCTCTTACTCCTTTCAACAGGAAGCACGCAAATTCATCCCAAACAGGGTATAGGGTTACAGCCTGTGTTGAATGGGGTTACACTCCCCCTGAAGACACAGGTTCACAACTTGAGAGTTCTACTGGAGTCATCACAGATCCTGGAACCTCAGGTTTTGGTGGTGGCCAGGGGAGCATTCGCACAATTAAAACTTGTGCACCAGCTGTGCCCATACATTAAGAAACCAGACTTGGTCACGGTGGTCCATGTTCTCATCAGATCTCAGAACTCTTTGACTACTGCAGCACACACTCTGTGGGGTTGCTTTTGAAGACTGTTCAGAAGCTTCGAGTAGTCCAATGGGCATCAGCCACGTTGCTCACCAGAGTGGCATACAGGGAGCATGCAACCCCCTATTGCATCAGCTCCACTGGCTGCCAGTGTGTTACCAAGCAGAATTCAAAGTGCTCGCTTTGGCCTATAAATCCCTAGACAGTTCTGGTCTAGCAAACACATCTCCCTTTATAAGCCAGCAAGAACACTAAGATCTGCCAGGGAGAACCTGCTCTTGGTCTTGATACCTTCACAGGGCCTTCTTGGTGGTGGCCCCTTGGCTGTGGAACTCCTTTCCCATGAGATTAAATTGGCCCCCTCCGTCCTAGCATGTAGGAAACAACTTAAGACCTGGTTAATCAAGCAGGCATTCACTGACTGATAGAAATATGGAAATATGAAAGTAGTTAAAGACACCCCCAGGATTGATGCAAGGTCTAAATGTTTATGTTGTCTGGCAGTGGAGACTCTATTATTATATGTTGTTTAATTGATATATGATGTTTATACATGTGAGTAACTGAATTTTGTTATTGATTATGTTGTGAACCACCCCAGATGTGAGAAAAGCAGTATATAAATGCAATAAATAAATAAATAAAATAAACAGACTAATGGATTATAACAGTAGAAACAACCCGCCCTGTGCTATTAGTTTTGCTTGAAGCAAAAGTTTTCAAAGATTCCAGTACTTTCAATTATAGAAATGCTCAAAATCTGTACAAGAAAATTTATATATTTTTCTGAACTCAACAAGCCAAAAAGCCCAGTCTCTACCAAGTGCTCACGTTGAGTAAAATGTTTCTGAAGTCATTTCATTAATTGCATGAGAGCAAAAACACCAGACTTACATCATTGTATGCATAGTTTTGATCTCTGATTTCTCATCCCAAACCTTGCTTTTTCCTGTACCCCAACTTTTCTGATTTTTCAAATACCAAGATCAATTGAACTTCCCTCATCCCATTTTTTTCAGCTGCTTGAAAAAGGGCCCAATTTCTTTCCTCCTATTCCTCAATGTAACCAAATATCTTTGAACTGAATTAAAATGTACGTACAAGTACTGTTTTTTTAAAAAATTAGTTAACTAGCTTTGGTATCTGTCAATGTCTGAGTTAGGTCTTTTGTAACACTATTTACTACACACACACACACACACACAAATGGTCTCAAACTACACCAGTAGTTAAGTTGGTCATTATGAGTATTTGTGCCATGTTTGGTCCAGATCCATCATTGGGTGCACAGTGCTCTTTGGGTGTGAGTACAACTCCCATCACCCTAGGTCAATTTCTCCAAATGCCAACAGCACTTAAAGTTGGTCATGATGATTATGTGTGCCAAGTTTGAGCCAGATCCATCATCCGTTTTGTTCATAGTGCTCTTTGATTGTGGGTTAACTACAATTCCCAATGCCCAGGTTCAATTCCCTCTGAATTCCACAGTTATTTACAGTTGGTCATGTGGGGTGCCACATTTGGTCGAGATCCATTGGTGGGAGTCACAGGGTTCTTTGGATGTGTGGTGCAGTATAACAAACCTATCCAGCATTTTCTGTTGGTCATGGTGGGTATGTGTGCCAAGTTTGGTCCAGATCCATCATCAGTGGGAGTCACAGGCTTCTTCGGCACTGCCCTATATCCCAGGATCTGATCCCAGATTATCTTCTTATCCCAGATTATCTGGCAGTGGAGACTCCTATAATCCAGTTCAAAGCAGAGAACCTGGGATGAGATCCTGGTGTATAAGGACTGTAGAAGGGACCACAGTACTCTCTAGAAGTGGAAGACATATTGAAAAATTCATGCAAACACACACACACACACATACACACACACACTTTAAAAATAGATTGTTGGAGGGTAGGTATGTTTGGCTCTTCTTTCTGATTTTTAAAAGGAAGGAAAATGTCCACTACAACAAAGCTGTCATATGGAGAGCAAGGATTTCTAACCTCTTTTCTTAAATGCAGCCATTGAGGAAGAATTGTAATGCTTGAGGGCATGATTAATATTTTATATATATTTTCACTGTTCTCTCCAGAAACTAATTGCTACTGTTTGCATCTACTATATAAAGATTTTAGACTTCTGTTTTTCTTTTAAATGTACAGTAACCTGACTTGGATCTACTCAGGTAATCAATCTCACTAACCAGTGGAGATAACTTTCATACAATATTTAGTTTATTCATTGTTGTTCAAAGTCTGGAAAATTATTAAAATATCCACTAGTGTCCCAAAGCACATTCTATGTAGCATAAGATGCATATACTAACTTTTTGAATGGAAAAGCTGTTTCTGACTGACTGACTGACTGACTGACTTTATTATTTCTGAGTCGCCCTCCATGTTAGTGCTCCGGGCGACTTACACACAACAAATTCCACAATTAAAATAGAGTATTTAAAACTAGATTAAAATATTCAGTGGTTAAATGCAGGGGCCAAGCTCGGTATTTGAGTTCCTGGTTCTGCATTAACCATGGGCTTTCCTAAATAGCCAGGTCTTCAGAGCGGTCAGGAACTGGGGCAGGTCGAAGGAGGCTCTCTGGTCCGGTGGCATCGAGTTCCAAAGAACGGGGGCCACAACGGAGAACGATCTCCGTCTCGTGGTCTCCAGGTGGGCCTCTTTCAAGCCTGGTACGTGAAGAAGGTTCTTGTTTGCTGGCCGCGGAGTAGCAATTAGTTTCTGGAGAGAACAGTTGAAAGAAACAAAACATTCCTCAACATCATTTGGAATCAATAGGAAAAGAAAAGAACAAAACAAGCAGACCAATTTTGAAAGATGGGGGAAGGATGACAAGTTATATAGGGGCATGTGTCATCACATTTATAGCATTTTTAAAAAATTCACCCACACCACTGAATCGTGAGTTTCCTGAACAAAAGAAATATGTGAAATGCTTATTTGGAATGCAAAATAATAATGCTTTCCCACTCTTATTTCAATTTGGATATACTCAACTTCCTTGCATGTTCTACTTTTATGAAATGTTGTTTCTGTTTATAAATGCACATTCCCTACAACACAACAGTTGAATAGGTTATAGTATCTAAAAATCTACATTAATTCCTCTTTGCAGTTTTATAGGAAAAATGTAGCTTTCCCAACTGCTATTCCTTGTTTCCTGAGTAAACTGCCAGTAACTAGCTCCTAAGTATGTTTTCACTCCTACATCCTCTTGGTGATATAATTGCTCTAGGAAGCGACTTTTAACCAACGGTTTGTATTCATGTTTCTATGAACACTTTGTTTTGTCTTGCTGTTGTTAATTGCTGTCAAGTAGACTTCTACGTACGGTTACCCCTTGAGTCAGGGACATCTATGACCCCTTCTACTCTGCCATTTAAAATCCAGATTATCTGCTTTGAACTGGATTATATGGCAGATAAGGTGGGGCCTCAGTTTAATCATCTTAGTTTCTAAGGCAGTGGCTCTCAACCTGTTGTCTGTGAACCACCAGTGGTCTACAAGAACTAAAATATGTTCCACAGCCTCACTGTTTCTACACCATTCACAATGAGAGCGACTGGTCTCACAAAACCCTCTTATAGTGCTGAGGCTTATAAAATATGGATTTCTGTGGGTGGGCAGATGGCGAGTACTAGATGACATATGTTCTGTATCAGAAACTAGAACTGATGTGTTCTAGCCAATGCAATTTTCTGAATCAGCACCCCAAATAACCAAACTGAATCTAAACTTGACCAAAAACTGATTCATAACCCTTTTGGTACTAATGTTGGAGAGTGGTTCTTGGTCAAAGTGGTCCCTGGTCAAGTGGTCCCTGGTGAAAAAAACATTGGGAACCACTGTTATAGGGAGACTATAGCCCTTCTTTGCTCTAGGACCAAACAACTCATTTGTCCTTTTAGTCATCTGTCAGCTGAAGTCTTCTCCAGCATAGCGTTTCAAATGTGTAGTTCTGTCTTCTTCCAGCATTCAAAAGTGACAAATTAGCCTTTTTTGTTGTGTACCTTGAAATCATTTCTGACTTCCAGAAATCCTAAGACAAACTTATTGCAAGGTTTTCTTGACAAGATTTGTTTGATGTGTCTTTCCCTTCCTCTGAGGCTGAGAGTGTATGACACATCAAAGGTCTCTCAGGGGGTTTCCATGGTTGAATGGGGGCCTCCTGTTTCATACTACATATGGAGTGTCATTCCCCTTCTTAAGAAACCTTTTTATACTCCTCATTTCTTGCTATAGCTCCACTTGGATTTCCTATAAAAAGAGTGTATAGAAATCAATTTATAGTCAAACCACTACACCATGTTGACTGTTTTTGGTCCTTATAGTTCAGCAATATAATTCTCTGTGTGTGTGTTTGCTGTGGGGTGGTCTGGGAGATCCCCAGAACAACAACTTTAAAGACTTTCCTTATTGGCTGTTGAAATTGCAAATGTAGGACAAGGTTCTAAGACTGTGTGTGTGTGTTAGAGGGGGAACCTTCAATGCTTTTCCTGTGTTTTGTCTTTCCAGTGTAGTAAGTGTAAGAGCTAAACTGGATCTACACTGCCAAATAATGCAGTTCATACTACATTATATGGGCCCACACTGACCATATAATATGGTTGAAACTTACCTGTGCAGTGGAGATCCAGCCCTAGACTCCCTTCCTGCTCCATGTACTTTTATTGCAAATATGTCATTGTTTTAATTAGCTAGCACAACATAACTAAAAGGGCTAATATTTGTACAGTTGTGGAAAAGAAGAAGTATGCTGCAATACAAGGTGAGTCAGATTGGCAGCTGAACTTTCACTGAGGAAAAACTGTGGGAAAAGGGTAATATTTAGACTCCTCAAAATTTGTTATTGCTGGATGTTTGTGGGAAATTGCTAGTTTTTGGTCATTTGTGATTTTAGACACTGTATTTGCACATTATTCTTTTATTTATATGTTTGTATTTTTATTGTGTTATTGTTAAAGTTTTGATTTTTAATTTTATTGTAATTTGTTGTTTGGGCCTGGCCTCATGTAAGCTGCCCCGAGTCCCAATCGGGGAGATGGTGGCAGGTTATAAATAAAGATTATTATGATTATTATTACATTTTGTTGGTAACCTGAAAAATGAACTTCTGTGGAGAGACAAGAGGGATTAGTAGATTGTTTGTTATCTTCATCAATCAATATATTTAGTGCTTATATCTTCATATCTTATTTTTCCTAAGAAATTGTAAAATCATTCACAGTAAAACAAAGGCAATGGGCAGGACCAAATGTGGCTGTTATTCTCTTTATGGAAGGCTTCCATCAGTAAAATCAGGAGCAGGACTGTTCCCCGTCTTCTTTTCAGCCTATTGTCTCTGTTTAAAACTTGTGTTGGAGGGCTGAAAAAATATCAGTAAGTTTGACTATCATTGCAGAAGGAAAGGCAATGAAGTCCTATCATGTATTCACTCACTGCCATAGTATTATACAATGACCAGCTGTCCAGGCAATCCTGATTATTCCTCTGCTGTCCCACTTTTCCAGATGCTTTTGAAATGACTGCTCCTCTCAGCTTCATTTTCTGCAAACTGAGTTCAAAGTGCAAACACAATTTGTGTTCAGTTAACACTATGTAATTGCGCCAGTAAGTATTAGTATAAAACATTTTTAAACGGAATATTACTTATCACAATGTAATATAGTATAATGGCTTAAACATTTGATAGGAATATGGAAAGATAATGATTGATCCATTAATGATAGTTATGTTAACCTTTGAAAGAAGAAGAAAACGTTATTAATAATGAAATAGGACAAGGGAAGAAGAGAATTGCTTGATATTTTCTTTGAACAGGATAAAATAATGTGAGTGTCATATACTGTTTAAATTTATGGTTTGTCTTATTACTTTTATTCTTTACTTTTCATGTATGTGTAAAATTTTATTGAATTTGAAAACTTTTAATATATATTTAAAAACCCAAGCAAAACTAATATGCGAAATTTCTAGAGATCATGTGTAAGCATATTCCAAAATTGCTAAACCTATGGTGTACAGCAGAAACCCCAATGTATGGGGGATATATTCCTAGCAAGACTGCCTGTAGCTGAAATACAGTACCTCTCTAGAAATTCACGAAGTTCTCCAACATGGCTCTGCAGTAACTTCTGAAGGAACTCTTTAAGAACAAAGCAAATTCTGAAAGAGTTCATTCCCCTTTGGGTGCAATGAAGTGAAACCGAAGATTTTAGTTCTGCTGTTATGAGGGCCTAAGGCCCTTCTACGAGCTGCCATATAAAATCCAGATTAACTGATATGAACTGAATTATATGGCAGCATAGATTCAGTTAATGTCCGTCACAACTATAGTTCTGTCCTCATGATGCACTTTCTCTCAACCTTAATGAAGGCTCAACCCCATTGTTCGCCCTTTCTGAGCTCCCCCTCAGTCACACACTTCTCCATTTACTTATCTCACCCAGGGTTTTGTCGATTTTATTCTGTGCATTTGGCCCACCCACTGTGTTTTATTTCTCTATCATGTTATTTTGCATTTGTTTATTCTATATTCTGTTGTTTTATAGATTTTATTTTGATGTTATTATTTGCTTGTTTGTTTTATTTTGCTGTATTGTAATTTTGGGCTTGGCCTCATGTTTGCCGCCCCGAGTCCCCTTTGGGGAGATGGTGGCGGGGTATAAATAAATATTATTATTATTATTAATCCAGTTCAAAGCAGATAATCTGGATTATGTGCTTTGATAATCTGGATTATATGGCAGTGTAAAAGGGGCCTTACTGTATTTTGCATGTGGTGTGCGGTGTCCCTAAGGCAAACACACCTGCCTTCTCACTTTCACTCTGTTTTGCCGTTCACTCATAGTCCGTAGACATGCTGGAAGCTGCTGCTGCTTCCTGTTGAAGGCTGGAATTCATAGCTGGAAAAAGGGCTAAAATTGACTAAAGTAGAACCTTACCCTTTTTCAGCTCAACGTTTCTTACTGGCTACCAACAGCAAAAGTCTAGCCCCTTCCACACAGCTGTATAAAATCCTCATTGAACTAGATTATATGGCAGTGTGGACACTTCCAGACTGCAGCAAAACCCAGGTTTTGATCAAGATCAAAAAATCCCGGGACTTTAGAAGAGGTCCACATACAGGCCTGTTGTTCCTGAGATTTTTGCCTTGCTCGTCCACACTTGCTGCTTTGTTATGTGATTTAGAGGTTCTCAAGATGGCCACTGTGGAACTTGCACTGGAAATTTTGACAGGTTTTCTTATTTAGAAAAACAAAAAAACTTAAGATGCTAACATGCAATGTGTGAATCAATGTATAAGTTCCGTTCCTGAGTTATATAAGTTGCAGGGCCATCTCTGCAGACAGGGCGTTGTTCCTGGGTTATGCATGTCTGTTCCTGATTGCTCTTTTGTGAAAAGATTACAATGTTGATTAGGGGACTACAACTTTGCCTGGGCCAGAGAACATGTGCCCTCCACATGTTTCATGAAGTTTCCGGCACACAAAGTTTTGACATTCTACTCAAATGCCGTCACCTTTTTTTAGGACCAACCAATCAGGAACATACACCTAAAACCTGGGAACAAACCTAGATTAAAAAATCTTGTGATTTCCGATTGCAGGAACATACAGACATTTGAAGATATAAATTTTCAGTTCAGGACCAGGATAGTTCCACACCTTAAAATCTCATGGTTTTTGCCATTTGTAGTGCTTCCTCCAGTGTTTTGAGGGAACGGTGTATAGCCTCCTTCCTGTTTGATGTGGAAGCTCCTGGGAAAAAGGTAGTGTCTGGATGGGCCCTCAGATAATCAAGTTCAAAGTAGATATTGTGGATTATTTGCTTTGATATTCTGGGTTATATGGCTGTATGGAAGAGCCTTATGTCTCTCCTTGTATAATGATAAAGGCAAAGCAAGTACGTGAGAAGGGAAAAAAAAGGGATGTGACATATTTGTAGAGAACAACAATTTTGAAGAAAGTTTAATCCCATGGAATAAGGGATAGTTTGGTCAATCAAATCCTCACACACTCTCAAACTCAAAGGGAACAAGACAGCTTCATAAATCTATAAATTCATTATAAGGTCTCCATAAGCTGGAAAGGATTTGAAAGCAAACAACAGGTTTCCTTATAGGGTTGTTGTAAGAAAAAAACGACTAGGCACACAACAAGAAAAGGGTTTTGAATTTCAACCATTTGAGCCATCTGGGTTGTCGTTTCCTACAGCTATTCTCTACAATATTACTTTTCAGGTTTTATTGAACATTGTACTCAGAATACCAAGTGAAGTCATTCTATGGGTCATGAAATGTTGCCTCAGAAAAGTCAAAATACATGTTTCCAAGCATGAACTTTCATTTCTTTTTGTCTAAGAGGTTTCCTCAAAACTGTCTGTTCAGCTTGACCCAATTACCCTCAACCATTTACCCTGACCTTTAAGGGAATGTGAAATGCAGCCATTGCAAGATTTCTGTTATCTCGTTCATTGTTTGCAGTTAGAGAGATCATGAACCTTGCTCATCACAAAATTTAAATATTAAATACATTCTCCTTTATCTGGAGAGAAGTCCCAACATCATGAACCTTGCTCATCACAAAATTTAAATATTAAATACATTCTCCTTTATCTGGCAGCTGCATATCTGCCAAGTCCCAACATTTCACAGATGGAAATAGAAACTCTTGTCTTGTATTTGGAATATCCTTCTTTCATGTAAGGGTAATTTCTTCTCCAACACACTTATCACAAACTGCTGAAGCTTCTGGCCAACCTGCTGTAAATAGTATTAATTTACTCTGCAGCAACCTGCCTTCCAATGCATTGTCATACTTAACCATTAAAGATGAACCTTGCCAGCTGCAGTGCATAATAGGGCAGGCTGTCTTAGTAATCATGCATGAACATTTTAATGCATGTACACCAGAGCCAAGATGCCATCAGCTTTGCTGCACAGAGACAAAGGGGAAGGGACTCAAATTTGATTATATTTAAGACTGTTCAACTCAGCTAAATAAAAGCAAAGAAGAGTGAGTGATGTAGAGGCATTAAAGTTATTCATGTTTTATGCTGTGCTCTTGTTCATTTCCTGTGGAAAGCTCTCAGCCAATATGCAGGGGCCCACTCCCCAATTTCAGGAGTAAGTTCAAGAAGCCATATAGACTTAAATGTTTTCCTGACTCATTTCCTGAGGATTGGAGTATAGAGTAGGTTATGGGGTCCTTCCTTGAGATATCACTTCTTTTTCTTTATTGATGTCCATCTTTCTTATCTGTGGAAGTTGTCTTGTTCTGGTTACATCAGTGTTATTGATATAACTGGTGGAAGTTAGCATGGATTTGCATGGGTTCTTCTCCAGCTCTTTTTTCATCAAACCCTTCCATTAATAAAATGAAGACTGGAAAAATTGAGACCTGAGAGAAATCCAAGTGGGCAGCATCAAAGTTGAAATAATGGAGAAAACAAGTTGACAGATTTGACCAACTATAAGCACAAAAGGAACAGGATATTAAATTAGACAATGTTTAGGTTTGAGTCTTCTTATGCTTTTAATTAGTCAAATATTGGTACCACTTCAGGTTTATCTCTGTTTAGAATTGCATCTAAATTACCAGGAAATATTCTAAATTATGTAAAAGATGAGATGAGAATATTTGAAGATGTTTTCTGAAAAGAAATGGGAAATCATAAAAAACAAAAGTTACATTATCCATAGTACAGCTTGAACATCTCTTACCTGGAATTCCAAATTCTGAAATACTACACCTTTGTTTTCTAGTGGTTTTGGTGTACGTACAGTACATTTTTTTCATGCTCATAATTATGAAAAATATATTTTATAAAGTTATTTTTAGACTACATATATAAGGTGTATTTGAAACATGAATACATTTTATGTTTAGTCTAGGGTTCCATCTGCAGGATATCTCATTAAGTACATATTTGCAAATACAGGTATTCCATTTTTTTAAAAAAAAATCCTCAATAAAATCCAAAACATTTTAAACCCAATTGTTTCATTTATGACATACCCCACCTGACCTTATATACTTATGTATACGCCCAGAAATGTAAAGCAATAAACCAACTCCCATAGGTCAATTTGAGCACCTCATCACTCACCAAAAAAGGAACCCCCTTTCTCTGATTAGTGTGGCAAAAGACAGCAGTTTAGTCCTTTCCAGGGGAACCTCATAGAAGGATTTCCCCTCTATGATTCCGCCACCATGGTGCTTTTGTCTCTCTGTCTATATGGTTCTCTTCCCTTGTGTATTTTGTGCTTCTCTGCAAGCCCAGGAAAAGTGGACTTGCTATTTGGTGTGTATGTCATTTTCTTCTAATGTATGGTAGGACTGGCATATTTGAAAAAAATGGGGATGCTCAGAGCTTTGATGAAAGAGTTGTGATGTCTATAGGTCTAAAAAGTACAGCTGAAGGCAATTAACTTGGAGAAGGCTCTCTGCTGAACTGTGTCAAGATGCCATGTGTTACAACAAAGGTTTCCCCCCGCTAAGAATTTTATTTCCTTCCCAATTTTTAGAGCTAAGTTAGGGAATGCTGTTAAGTGTTTTAGGTATGTGTATAGGTTTTTAATGGTTTTAACTGTTTAACTGAATGTGGATGATGTTCAACTCTATCACTCCTTTTCACCTGCTACTAAGGAGGTTGTTCATGTCCTATACTGGTGCTTGGCAGCTGTGGTGGTCTGCATGAGGGCATAGAAATTGAAACGGAATCCAGAGAAGACAGAGGTACTCCTGGTCCAGAAGGCTGAACAGGGTATAGGGTTACAACCTGAGCTGGATAGGGTTACACTCCCCCTGAAGTCACAGGTTCACAACTTGGGAGTGATCCTGCATTCTTTGTTGGGCCTGGAACGCCAGGTCTCGGCAGTGGCCAGGGCAACTTTTGCACAACAAAAACTTGTGCGCCAGTTGTGCCAGTACCTTGTGAAGTCAGACTTGGCCACCGTGGCCCACGCTCTTGTTACATCCCATATAGATTACTGCAACATGCTCTACATGGGGTTGCCTTTGAAGACTGTTCAGAAGACTCAAATGGTTCAAAGGGCGGCAGCCAAGTTTCTAACTGGAGCTGCACACAGGAAGCACACAACCCCCCTGTTACACCAGCTCCACTGGCTGCCAGTCTGCTACTGAGCACAATTCAAAGTGCTGGCTTTAGCCTATAAAGCCCTAAACTGTTTCGGCCCAGCTTACCTGTCTGAACATATCTCCCTCTATGATCCATCACAGAGGTTAAGATCTTCTGGGGGGGGGGGGGCTTCTCTTGGTGCTGCCTCCTTTGGGGGTGCAATTGATGGGGATGAGAGACAGGGCCTCCTCAGTGGTTGCCCCTAAGCTATGGAACTCCCTCCCCAGCGAAATCAGAGCAGCTCCCTCCCTCCTATCCTTTAAAAGGAAAGTAAAAACCTAGTTATGGGAGCAAGCTTTTGGCTAGCAAGTTAGTGCAATATGAGTGTATGGAATTGTGAATTGACTAATGGAATGGCCTTGGATTTGACTCTGGATGACGTGATTTTAATATTTGCTTTAATACTGCTGTTGATTTTTTGTTTTAATGTATATGTCTGTTTTTACTGTATGTATGTATATGCATGGTATCAAATTACTGCCTTTTCATAAGGCTGCCCTGAGTCTCCCTTTGGGGGTGAGAAGGATGACATATAAATGTAGGAAATAAATAAATAAATAGTTTTAATATTTAATTCTATTTAATGTTTGTATGGTTTTTAGCTTTTAAATTGTACATGATATTGCTTTCAGTGTTAGCCACTTTAGGTCTCTTTTTTAATGAGATAAAGCAGGATAGAAATGATGATGATGATGTAGTCATAAAGATAAGTATGGACAATATGTATTTTAAAATGAGAACTTGGAAGCTAAGGAATCCAACTTATCTAAAATCTGAGCAAATTTACTTAATTCTGGGTAGTACGTAGAGCAATGTGGTCATGATGACTCCGGACATTACCACATAAAATCCAGATTTTCTGCTTTTATACGGCAGTGTAGACTCATATAATTAAGTTCAAAGCAGATAATGTGGCTATTATACAAGCGTGTAGAAGGGGTCTTAGATGCAATGTTTCTGCTTTTCTTCATACATTTGAATAACTAAGAAGGGCATTGGGTAAATGGCTGCCCAACCAATCCCATGAGTGAAAATCTGTTAATTCAAGCAATACATTCCATTCATTAAAGATTATGAAGGCTCATGGGACCAAAGTAAAAAGTCCTCAGGGGAACAGCTAAAAGTTATGCCTTTGGTTCGCATGCAAGCACTCCATCAATCAATGTCACCAGCTTCAGCAGAGGGAGGAAAAATGCCTTGTATCTGCAAAAGTACCACAGATTATGAAGGAGGAAATCAGGGGTCAGTACAATCTCATCTGTTTTTAAGCATAGTTCTTTCCAAGTGGTTAGTTAAATGGAAGAAGCCAAATGAATAAAAGATACAAAGCTGTTGGGAGTCCAGCACTTAAAAACACATCTAATCTGAGGAGTTCAATGTATATGAGGTTAAATGAATCTGGCTTTCAGAATTGACTGATCTGTGCAAACCCCTTGCCATGCTTCTCCCAGCATTTGAGTTTACCATTCACTGCATGGATCATTAGTAAGCTTCAAAGCCATTCAGCAGGTAATAATTCATTCAGTTC
The DNA here is from genome assembly GCA_030556195.1 of Anolis apletophallus. NCBI lineage: Eukaryota > Metazoa > Chordata > Lepidosauria > Squamata > Anolidae > Anolis > Anolis apletophallus. Next base: position 92,007,663 of record JARBWK010000012.1, on the reverse strand, counting down.
TGGGGCTTTCCGGATAATGCTAAAACTTGAAAGCAATAGCCTTATTTTTTTTCCAAAGGGAGGAACAAGAAACCCTTAAGCAGAAAGCAAGCAAGCTGCTTTTGGATGAAAAATGAGAATGACAGGGTTCCTAGATCTGTATTAAATGCCTTGTACCTGTGGGATGAAAATTGTGGGAACCTCCAGACATTTTCAAACTTTACGATGCAAATCTTTATTTTGGTATGTCATATAAAGAGGAAAAACATCAAAAGCTTTCTTCCTGCTGTGTGAGACTACCAACATTCTTTGCTCTTTTCCCCACAGTCTGGGGGCTCATTTTTGGACTTGGGGGGCATCCTGTATATTCTTTGTGTGTGTGCTTGTATGCCCAAGTATTTTTATATACACAAGATACAACTTCTCCATTCAAAACTCTTTTTCCAACAATTTTCAATTCCCAGTGCAAATGGATTTTAAAGTCTCTAATTCTTTTTCTATTGAGTGAAAAATCTCAGACCTTGAGGCAGCATCTCAATATGTTAAGATAAACTTTCCTATTGAGGGTGAAACAATTTATGAATATTACATTGCTAGCTGAACTAGAGTTGCTATCACCACGTTGAGAGATAGAACCAATGCGCATTTGAGACCAACATCAAAAGAGACCTGGGGCCCCATCTATGCCACTATATAATGCAGTTTCAGAAAGCAGATTAACTGCATTGAACTGGATGATATGGTGGTGTAGACTCATATAATCTAGTTCAATCTGCATTATATGAGTTCACACTGACCATTATAAGATGATTGAAACTGCATTATAGGGTCATATAGATAGGGCCTGAGACACTCTATCCACACTGCAGAATTATACCACATTGGCACTGCATTAATTGCCATGGATCAATGTTATGGAGTTTTGTGATTTGTTGTTTTATGAGATACTTTACCCATCTCTGTTAGACAGCTTTGATGCCAAAGCAAATTACAAATCCCAAGACTCCACTGGTATGAAACGACAATGATTCTGAAGTGTAGCTGGGAAGTGATTTTCTTCTTAGGCCCCTTCTACACTGCCATTTAATTCAGATTATCAATTCAGACAACCTACATTATCTGCTTTGAACTGGATAATATGAGTCAACACTGCCATGTAATCCAGTTCCAAGAAGATCGTCTCAGTTTTAAATGACAGTGTAGAAGGACCTTAGGCCACATATAAAATCCAGATTATCTGCTTTGAACTGGATTATATGGCAGTGTAGACTCATATAATCCAGTTCAAATCAGACAATGTGGATTATCTGTTTGATAATCTGGATTATATGGCAGTGTGGAAGGGGCACTTTGGGTGTAATCAACAACAATATTTTTACTCAAAATTACTATTATTACTATTATTCATGTGTAGAAATAATTCTGCTCAAAAAGGCAATTACCAGAATGTGGAAATTATGCAGATTTGTAGAATATTCTGCAACATCTGAATAATTCCCACAAACTGGTAATGAACACACAGAAAACACCATAAATCACTGTTTCTGCATTACAAACATTTTTCTGTGTAGAAAATACTGCTTTCTGTGCAGGAGATACTGTTACATAAAATCCAACCATGTGTGAATTTTAGGCAATATAAGCCTCAAATTGTAGAGATTCTTATCAGTTCAGGAACTTTTATTTAGATTTCTTTCCCCACCCCCAATAATATTTTTAAGAATTTAAAATATTGTTTACCCTCTTATCTGCATTGCCCAAGAGCATCAGAAAGAATAAAATAAACTAACACATTATAAATGTCTAGAAACCCAAAGTGGGGTTGTGGATCTGCCACATTGTAGAAATATCTGACAGTATTGACTTGTACCTGTTGAAATCAGGTGCCATTGTAATATTGGCAGCATTTCTTTTAAGTCTCCAGTGGTCTGATCCAAAAGAAAGCAAAGGCAGGTAAGCATTGACCTGACATTTACTGGTAATTTGGGAGATAGACAAAGTGCAATAATATATTTGAAACCTACTGTGCTTGGGTTCAGTGAAACATATATTAAAACCTTATTCTAAGGCATAAGAGTGTTAAATACTATTTATGTAGCAAATAAAGATCTTAAACAAGCTCAGTATTACCTTAGGCCAAAATAGAACAGATTAATAAGGAATCTATAACATTATATTGTGGCTGTTGCTAGTAGCAACTACCATAACACTGCAGTGCGCCTTCATTTCCAAACCCTGTTTCCCTTCACCTTTATAACATTGCAGAGCGTTCATATTATTTTCAGCTAACTTCTCTTATTTTCTTCTTCCATGGACTAATCATTGCCTCAAGGTGATTGTGTCTTTCTTTGCTGAGCAATTTTTTTTAGCTATTATTGAATTATTGACTTTGTAGGTAGGAAAGTTCAAAATGAAAACCAAAGGCCATGCTTACCTGTTCAAGCATAAGAGGAAAAACAAGATTTGATGCAACAGTCACCTTTTTTCCCCTGAGCAGGCAAGAAATCTAATAAGCATTCCATACATTTTGATGCTGACGTGTCTTTCATTGCTGTAAGAAATCTGCATGTTTCTTTCCTTTGGAACCATGCCTCTTTATGCTGTGATAAAGCTTAATATGTGGAAATGCAGCAGGTAAATTGGAGTCAGTGCATGCTTGAGACAGTGAGAAGTCCTATTTAGGCCCCTTCTACACTACCAGATAAAATCCAGATTATCTACTTTGATAATCCGTATTATATGGTAGTGTAGTCTCATGTAATCCAGTTCAAAGTAGATGATATGGTTATCTGAATTGATAATTTGGATTATATGGCACTGTAGAAGGGGCCATTGAAAGAACAAGGCTAGATCTACACTGCCCTATATCCCAGGTTTATATCCTTGAGGCCCCTTCCACACAGCTGAATAATATCCCACATTATCTGCTTTGAACTGGATTATATGGCAGTGTAGATTCAGATAATCCAGTTCAAAGATGATATTTTGGGATTATCTACCTTAATATTTTGGGTTATATGGCTGTATGGAAGGGTCCCCAGATAATCTGGGATCAGATCCTGGCATATAGGGCAGTGTTGCTCCAGTCCAATGATGTGGAGCCAGAATATTGTATGCACATAACATATAAATTAGGCTATACCAGAGTAAACCCTGTTGAACATAGGGTAATTTGTTTCTGAGAGCCCTTCTACATATGCAGTAAAACCCTGAAGTAACTGGGAAAAAGGGTGGGGTGGAGTGGGGGGAGGGGAAAGTGCAGTCCACCCAAAAATGAGCACCTTGTCATGACTGTATGTCCCTGCAGTCCAGCACATGTTCACATTTTAAAAGCCTGAAACAGCTGATCGGACTGTCAAAAAATGGAGCCATGGACACATAGGTGGATAAAGGGAAGAACAATTGGAAAACAATCAGATCTCTTTGCAAGCATTCCTTTCTTTATTTCGTTATATTAAACAGCTTGAATGTAGGGTTGTGTAAAGAGAACAAGAAATCTGCTTGTGTGTACTTTAGGATCTCCACATGAGTGCCAATGAGGTCCAGCACATCTTGAAGACATTTTTTTTGTTCCCCGTCCACCCTCCACCTTGATCCACTTCAAATGAAGGCACAAGGATGGCAGGGGAGCATTTCCTGGAACAGTCATGTCTGTGACTTGCTGTCAGGCCCCAAATTTTTGCCACACTTTTAAAACCCGCATTTTGATGCTGTCTGGAAGTGCCCTGAGTAAACTAGAGGTGAAATACCATTGGCCTGTGATTAGCCACATTTTCACCCAAAAAAGATATCAAATTCCACTTCTGGTTCTGAAAAAATATGGACAGTACAGTTTACTATGCTTTTCCACCCATAATCTATGAAAATTCTTGTTGCTAAGGATTGTTGTTTAGGATCGTAAGTTGGAAACAACTTGAAGGCACATAGCAATAGGATCATGTAGTCTGGCTTTAATTCACCCTTTCATACCAAATAGCAAACTTCCTTTTAAAAAAAAGGTTTAATTGTGGTTCATTGAATTGGGGTCATAAGATTGTTATATAAGCATTTTGGGGGATACAAGATAAACCACAGTGGTTCTCTAAAACTACACTGTTGTTTGATCTCTCCTCCCCACTTTTTAAAAACAATTTAATTATGCAAGAACAAGCCCATAAATTTCCTTTCCTCAGATGCTACGGAAATTTGAAAAGGCTGTTCAGATTCCCAGTCTCACCCACACACAATTTACTTTGGAGTTTTTGTGCTGCATAGGAGAAATCAAAATTAAGCTTCTTGTGTAGTTCTGTGCATTATGTCTTTAGACATAAGACTGTCTATATGTGATACCATTTGGGATAGACACAGTTAATAGAGATCAAAAACATTTTTTAAGAAACACACGAAGAAAGAAAAGAAAAGCTTATTTTCTTTCAAGATTTGCTTTGAAAAGAAGCAGAGCTTGGATGAATTTATCAGGGTTTTGCAGTGAGGAAACCAGCTTTATATGTTCTTCAGTAAAATCTGTTTTTGCCAATAAGGCTGGTATACATTTTAAGAGGTTGGCATGAATATAGGTCCATTTCCCATCATGTTCAGTGTGTCTTTAATTTGTCCAGTGTTCTTCAAGTCTTATTTTAAAGAAGCCATTTGAGCATCAAATGACTACTTGTATTTACTTCCGTTTAGTGTGCCATCTATTGTAATGCACACCTCAATTTTCAAAAATTGGGGGGGGGGGAGAGAGATTGGCTGCCAAATGTAATGTACCTGCCAGGTGCTTTGTACCACCCCCTGCTTCTGCCAGCCAACTGGTGGGACATGATGGAAGCAGCATATAATCACCCAAGCTGTGAGCTTCCTGGAGCCCCAGGCCACCCTGATAACCCATGAGGGACCCTGTCTTGCCCACCCACCCACCCATATAGCTCCCTTTTGCCCGCCACCAGCCTGATTTTGTGAACATGCAGACCAAAAGCACCTATACTTTGGAAAGATTGGAAGGCTCTGCTTGAAGAAGAACACAGCCTTCTCTTCCATCCCTTCCTCCTCTCCATCTGCCCTTCCTCTCCTTTTGCCTTTGCTTCATCCCTGTGAAGAGCTCTCTCAAGAGGAAAAAGAAGGAAGGGGACAGAAGAGTGTGTTCTTCTTCGAGCAGAGGCTTCTAGATTCTTCAAAATGATGGTGCTTTTGTCCTATGCATTCAAGGAATCAGGTTGGCATGTGGCAAAGGGTGGGCAAGAGAAGAGGGGCCCTTTGATGAGTTTTGAGGGTGGCAGCTGAGTGCCACTAGCTGGCTGGCTGGCCAGGGAAGTGGGGACAGCAGAGCTACCCAAAGGTTTTGGGATGGGGGTTGGGGCATGATTATAATATGCCATCGAGTCTAATGTGCATCCTGATTTGGGAGACACAGTTTACCTTTAAAAGATGTGCATTTACTCGAGTAAATACAGTATATTTGTTGCATAGTCTACTCTTTCATAGTTAAATTTGATTTAATAAATAACTGCGATAGATACGTTTAGTCAGGCTTTTGGGATGGCATGGCTTGAAGCACCGCTAACATTTTCATTTGCTGCAGTCAAAAAGGAATCCATTGAGATATACTGCTGTCTATAATGAGAGGAAGATATGGAAAGAATATTCAAAAATATATTAAAATGACTTGTTGTGAAACTTTGAGGAAAATAATCGTAGAAAGGTGAGAATCTTTGATGCCGAGGACTTACTCTGTATTAAAAATTGTGCTTATTTCTACAGAATACAGCATTATCTGCATTATCTGAATTTTTCTGTGTAGGAAATTCTTATGTTCAGAAAATGCTGTTTTCTTTGCAAAAAAGAGTTGTTCACAGTGGAAATCCAAAACTGAATAGTTTTTTTTCAAAAAGGGGATACAGTTTTGATGACTTTTTGACAGAGAAGAAAAAAAAGGTTAAGTTTGAATTATTGACTATGAATGAAGTGTATGAAGATTTACATCTGTGAAAGGAGGTAAGCTTCCTACTGCCATTTGGAGAACTTCCTCCCATTGTTAGCATGGTAGAACAGCAGTTTGATCTGAACTATTACTAAGGGTTAAAGCTCTCCTTTTCCCACACCATATTCCAATTTGACCATATACCCTCACCATGGTGGTTATTTTTTGTAAAAATAAACAACCACGTGAGGGTCTTAGTGTTAGTAGCAAGTGCAGAAATACAGGATACACAGAGTAATCTATGTGACTAATGGTATGAGTAAAGGTTATGAAAGTAAGAAACTATTACAATTTTAATACCAACTGACAATTGACATATACCAATTAGTTTCCAAAGAAGGGGAGATTATCATTTATCGATGGAGCATGACCACTTGCAGACCTTTCAAGTTGAGTCCACAGATTGAACTAGAAAAGCCTCCTGTTTAAAACTCTGCTAAACAGCTGCCAACCAAGAACTACAGTACTGAGCTACCCAACAGACTGATCTTGTAAAATCATTCTCTTATCTTCACCTCCAAAAATAGGTTAAAGTGAGTGTGTTGCACTTCATTGTCCAGATGAATCTCAAAGAACCATCAGATTCAAGGGAAGAGAACTACTAGTGGTTCCGCTTTTTCACATTTTCTTCTATATCAGACAGACTAATTTGAAGCTAGACAGGAAAATACAAGTGGAATGCATTAAAATAGAATGAAATGAAGAGTAAGATGGTTCATATCCCTATTTCTGCATGCCACACTTGTATCCGCTCTGTGGGGACTCCGTCCCATGGACTGACTTGGCAAATTGCAGCTTTGTATATTCAGCCAAATTACGCATTAATATTGACTTTCTTTTTTTTTAAATGGATTGGGAGAAACAAATAGTCATAGTAATTTCTTTCCCCTTCAGTGCTAAAAAACAAAGAAGTAAATGTAGAAAGAAGTTACAGTGTTATGGATTATAGAAAGTAATGTAGTCATCCAAGATACTAAAACAGTTGAAGCATTAAATGAATATTTCCAAATACATTTTCAAGAGAACATTTATGACTCTGTATCCTAAATCAGAATTATTGAGGTGGAGATTAACAAAAGAGGTAGAGCAATGTCAAGGCAGCAAGCTTTAGGATTAATGTAACCCAGACTTGGTTTGGTAGGCTTAAAAATGAATTATTGTGACAACCTAGTTTGGGCAAGAGCCTAGAAAAGGAAAATTTGTAATATTGATTTGAAGAGGAAGCGAGAGTCTAAACCTAATCTAGAAAACTGCAGGTCCATCAAATTAATATTTTGTCAACACATAAAAGCCCAAACGTGTTTTAGGTTCTGGTATAATACTCTTGACTTCATTCAGACTGGCAAGGCAAAGGTTTATAATTCCAGAGCTGTGTCGATGAGAGCCTATTTGGAAAGCTTTGCAGAAGATTTATTAAAAGAAATAAAAATCTCCCCATAGTAAGTGTGTGACTTAAAAGTCAATCCACTAAATTATACAGTACAGACAGTGGAAAAAGTGTGAGAGGGATTGTGATCACCAGCCTTGAAAACCTGTCTGAGCTGCATTATTAAACCAGGCAAAATCCACCAGGCATTCAACCACATCCCATATACACTTTGGCTGCCTTGCAAATGAAGTCGTATCACTTTGACTACAGTGTTGCATGCACAGAGACCTGGTAGAAATGAAATGTAGTGTTGTAAAAGTTCCTTCCAACACAAGGGACTGTTGTATAATAAAAAATCTGGAAGCTTCCAAAACTAAGGTTTGATCTATGTTTGCTAGTTGATATCATTTGTTCTGGTTCTGTGCCTTCAAGCTATCTCATTTTTTGGTAAGATTTGCCCTTCACCAGGGATCACTCTCTAACATTAGAGCCAAAATGTTTATGAATCTGTTTTTGGTTAACTTTAGAATTGGTTTGTTATTTGGGGTGCTGATTAAGAAAATTACATTGGATAAACCACATCAGCTCTAGTTTCTGATACAGAAGATATGCTATCCAGTAGTCGCCATGAGCTCGCCTACAGAAAATCATATTTAATAACCTAGAGCTGATGTGGCCGTAGTAATCTTTTGTGAGTGGTCAGCCTCTTTCCTCCCAACATCCCAGTTGCCTCAGAACTATAAGAGTGTTTTGTAAGACCAGTCACTTGTTGCTGCATGGCTTTGAAGCAACGGTGTAGTAATAGTGAGGCTGAAGACAATATTTTCATTCTTGCAGACCACTGGTAGTCCACAGACCGCAGGTTGGAAACTACTGATGTATTATATTTGGACAGTGAAATGGTTAAAATTTTAACTAAGGTAAGTATGTGCACATGCAGAGAAAGAAATTTTTCTTTAATGTTTTCTTCTTTTTAAAGGTTCTTTATGTAACATATATGGAGGTTAATGGTTAGTTATTGGGCATGCCTCCTTTGTATAATCTGGTACCAGAGCTATAAATTAATAGGAAAGAATAGGAATAGGTTTAGGTACTACCTCCCCTCGAAAAAAAACAATCAAAAACATGTTCATCTTTTTTCTGCAAGCCTTTTATCGAAAACTAACAATATGTACCTGTGAAATGAAACAACCGTGTCAGGTAAGCATCCAATAAGTGAACAAGAGCATTATGCATTTTCTAGAAATTGCTTCAAGCTTCTTCCGAAATGCATCCAGTTTATGATTTCCATTTTGGTGTCCAGGCTTATAAATTCTGAAAGTAGCAAGCAAGGCAATCTTATTTGCTTTCCCATTTTCTCTGTTTTGCTATTCATACATTCAGGATGTAGTTGCTATTTACCTTGCCTGCTGCAGTCAGCTGTACACCACTGCACTTACATCACTAGATTAGTTGAATTATTCCTTAGATCCTCAAATTTTCTGTTAAAAAGATGGCCCTCAAATATGTTTATAGGATGAGACACATCACCAGTTTTCTTGAAGTTTCTCTTAAGGATAAACTTGACATTTGTTTTTCAAGAAAGTGAAATGTTTTTTAAAAATACAAATGATATGGACAGTCCACTAAGGACAAACAAACCTTTTATAGTAGATTTATGTAGGCATATTATTTACCAAGCCAAATGTGGACATATTTGGATGTGCTTAAGCCAAACTAAGAAAATCTACATCTTTATGTTTATATGCAATGACCATAATTTAAAAATTCCTTGATTCTGAGTAAATTTCTTCGTTCTCATGTAGGTATTTCAAGAATGTTTTGGTTAAATCCCAAATCTGTTGTGACAGCCATATTCTATTCAGATTTAAAGGGTCCTATTTACGCTTGTCTAAGGGATATCCAAATCTACCCAAGATTCAAGACCCATATAGTACAAGAATTACAATAGACACTTTGAATAATCTCTATTATTTAAACAAAAAAAAATCACAAATGAATTTTCTAGGATCTGGGGAACTACTTGGCTCCTTCATGAGCTATATGCTACTGGATGGACTTTCTATTGACTTTCTTCTTTGATTTTCCCATACCATACTGTCACCTGCCTGCTGAAAGTTCTGGAAAACCATAGCTCAAAAAGTACCAAACTCTGTGTATTGTGAATAACATTTGAACAGACATGCATGGATACACATATCTATTTCCAAATAAGTTTATTTATGGCATTTGTGGGCAGGAAGAAATGGTTTTAAATTGTCGGTTACTGCTTATGTTTGAGTTTTATTGATTGTATTGTTTTTATATTTGCTGTTTGTTGTTATTATGTGTCAATGGGCTTGGCCTCATGTAAGCCGCCCTGAGTCCCCTTGGGGAGATGGTGGCAGGGTAAAGTTAATAAATAAATATATAAAAGCTTCAAAATAAATCTAAAGCTTCTTCATGCTCTTCAAAGTATAAGTCTTATCTGTAGATTTTTGAAGAAACTGGAGACCTTGTAGAATGGAGATAAATTGGCAAATCTTTAGTTCATCTAAGGCCAAAGACTAGAGTTCAGTCTCTGCCATATGCAGTTAAATTATTCTTGAACAACAGAAGTCAGGAGGTTTTCTGGAAGAGACAGTGCTGGACTTTGAGTGGCTTATGATTTTATTCAGCATAAGGAGGCCTTAAGTGCCCTCATCCCAATAAATGGGATGAGCCTCCCCAGTCTGTATCCCTGCTGTATATCTTTAAAATTAAAATCAGAAATGGAAAGTAATCATGAGATCCATGATTAAAAAGGAAACAAAACCCCATTCGTCAATCCACTAAATTCTATACCATCTGAAACTGATGAGTGATGAATATATGAGTGATCCAGTTCTGGTGAGCTCAAAAGCTTGCCTTGTGATATTTCAATGAAGCTATGTGGAGGAAAAGAGAAAAGCAAAGCCAATAATTTATACGTCGAAATATATGCTGGGGAAGGAAGGAACAGGCAGGGAGGAAGAAATGAAGTAATGATGCCATAGACAAGGGAAGACATTGATTCCACCTGCAAAATCCAGTTATGACCTTCAATCCTTCACTGTTTTATCTTTCAAGGCATTGCTATCCAAATCCTTTCATATGAATTGCATTTGTTATTTAACAGTCAAGTCTTAGCATATTTCATGTGTCTCTTGGGGTTTAGGTATGATTAGAAACACCTATAAATCATAGTTTCCATCATAGTAAACTTGAACAGTTTGTACTTTCAGACAGGGAGACACAACCTTTTGTTCTTTTGCCTTGACAGTTTCTGTGCGCTTCTATATTTCTGCAAGGTATCCTGTAATTATAATATAATGTTAAGTTGATGAAATATTGAAAAACGTTATAGGCTAGCATAATATTTTCTTCACAAATGAATTTATCTGGTATAATCATGCACAGTGTAGGGAGTGTCTTTCCATTTTTGTTTGCCATGAGATACTTTGAGAAGATGTCAAATGGCAAACTGTCCCCCATCATTTCTATCTTTATCTGAAAGTACTCCAGAGTTCTAAGATAAGATGGAACTGTACAGTGTTCCCTCACTTATTGCTGGGTTAGGTTCCAGGACCTCACACAATAAATGAAAATCACGATGTAGGGATACTCTATTTATTTAAATATTTATATATTGTTTCAGAAGTTATACACTATTTTAAGTCTTTATAAACTTAAAATAAAGTGAAGGAAAGGAAAGGAAGGAAAGGCCCTTCAAGGCTGGAGGGAGGGAGGGAGGACTGAGGAGGGAAAGCGCCTTGGAGAGGGGCAACAGCAAAACCCCACATAACAGCAAAAATACCATGATATATATTTTAAATTCTTTTTTTTAGAAAATTCACGAAACAGCGAGTCCACAATAAATGAACCACGAAGTAGCGAGGGAACACTGTACTCCTCAATAGCTTAAGAGCTGCCTGAAAAGTTTGTTGATAACACCACCAATAATATATTGTCATGGCCTATCTAGTAGTAATACAATGTTTTTGGATAGCTTGCTCTTGAATAAGCACTTAGCTTTTTTGTTGATGTTAAGTGCCATCAAGTTAAGACTTTGAATTATGGTAGCCCTATGAATGAGAGACCTCCAAGTCACCCTGTCATTCACAGCCCTGTTCAGGTCCTGTAAACTTTCACTCTTTCCACTTGATTGAGTCTTCCTTTAATTATTTATATCTCTTTCTCTGCCTTCAAACCTTCTAGAACTCATCTGTGAATGTGAGTCAACACAAATGGCTGTGTTTGTAGGGTCTCCGATGTCTTGATGATGGGATTATCATGGTGAGCACCTCCACTTCACAATTTCTCCTTACCATTCTTGGCTTCTAGACCCACTAGATTGGATCGTGTTCTGCAACATGACTCAATAATCTAAACTTTGACCTTTCTGCAACTACTGGAAACTGTGTCTCTCGTCATGTTGATGTGAGTTTATACAAGATGAAAGATTGACTTCTGCATCAGGATACAAGACAAACACATCCAACAGGTTTAAATTAGAGAAAGAGATTAGTCAGAACTTTATCCAAATTGTGCCTCATTTTTGGCATTGGTTGTTAATTATTCATGGATGGTGGTAGCTTGTTCCCAGTCTTTTTCATGTTTCTGTTTTCTATTTTTGAAGCTTGGCAATGTAACTCAGTAACCGTGTGAGACACTGTAAATAAATTATGTAGGTTTTTTAAAAAAAACTATTTCCCTTCTCTTTTGAAGATTTCTTTCCCCTCCCTAAACAACTACAGTGATATAGGAGAAGATGAGAGACAACATAATTTGTTAGAAAGATGAGATAGCAATTTAATACATGAGCTGAAGGCTTTCTCAATATCACATTTTCTCTAAGTGCTACATTAAACATGCTCTAACATGGCTTGGGTGTGTGCGTGCAAGTGTGTGTGCATGTACATATGTACAATTTCTACAGAGATCTTAGATCCAATCTCATTGGACCATGGCTTCTAAAGTACCCGGGGCGCAGTGAAAGATGTTATTCCACCCTGCTGCTTTCGGACTCTAGCACTGCAATGACTTACAGTGTTGCTAAGTTCTGTGCTGCTGCCCTTAATATCAGACGGGTGATGATTGACACCGCAAGGCAACAATATCCTGTCTTTTAAAATATATTTTTATACTGATTTCTAGTCTGATTTTAAATAACTGTTTACTGGGGAGTTGTCCTTCTTCTCTTAGGGCGCTTGTGCCCGCTTTGTGCTGGTCTGTGACCGTAATAAAGTTTTGATTGATTGATTGAATTTCTGGGGACTTGAATCATAGCCTGGCCCTTGCTTTTATGATGTCAGAAAACTTCTGATGGCAAACTATACTTTCCATCTGAAATTTTATATCATTTAATTCACATAATTACAAAATGATTGGGCCAGACTACACTTCTGTTAAATCTCAGGATGCTACAGTTAATGTCAAGTTATCTGCTTCTAGTCCCATTGTGAATAAGTTAAAAACCCATTAAAATGCATTGAATGGTTAGTCACAAAGTCCCAGCTTGAATAGACCTATTGAATCAATTGCTAAATGTTGAATAAACCCATTGACAAATCAAATAAAGTAAGAATAATCACTAGGATTTAGGCCCATGTGAAATGGCTGCATTTATGGAATTATGTTAGGGTAACCATGATTCCATTTCACCAAGCCAAAAAGGGACAGCTGGGTGTGTATAGGAACTAATATTTTGGATGAGTTGTTTGGTTGAATATGGATTGAGGCTCCTGAATCTTCAGATAGTTAACATATCCTTGTGTGAGCATACGTAGCATAAGTAACTATGCAATGTGTCTTCTTCAACTTGAAAGCCCACTGTTTCAATATTGCATTTCATGCCAACAAGACTTTTTTCTGGCTAATAGGTTGAGGGGATGGAAAAGGGCAAGCATTCATTTTTTTTTCCTGTAGCCGTATTGAATTCAGATATTTCCATATGCCCATGGTGACACATGCCTTAGTACCTTATCACAAAGGACAGGTGAAGTGTCACAATTTGCTTGCCTTCTGAGGAGGAATGAGGAGGCAGCCAGTCTAATCTGTCACTCCACTCGCAGTTCCCCCTCACAACACTTTCCCTCTCATATGGGGGAAACATCACCTGCATGGGGAGGCCCTGTGCTGCACAACACAGGAAGCCTCTCATGTTGCGGGATAAGGTTTGTATACAATGAACAATCAGAAAGTAAAGTTAATACTGGTTTAGCTACTCATATGGAAAATTTTATATTTTTAACAGTTTTTGAATTTTGGAAATCTGGATAAGAGATTGTCTTCCTGTACGGTAGTGCACGGTATGCGGTACTGATTTTGCAAAGTGCAAAGAAACTTCACCTATGTCTAAGAGCTGCAGCTGGGCTTGTTACAGGGAATGTGAAACTTTCTTATTACAACAGCTCCACAGGCTGTAAGCCTGTTGCTGAGCACAGTTCAAGATGCTGGTTATGACCTCTAAAGCCCTGTGCAGCTCAGGCTGAAGCTATTTGAAGATATATTCTACTGGCCTTCATAGGCCCTCCTTTGGTCTTACCACCCACAGACATATTTCGTGGGAATGTGGGAGATCATCTCACAGGTTGCTCCTTGGCACTGGGGATTCATCTCTAAGGAAGCTAGACTGGCTCCCTCCTTCTTGTTCTTCTTTCAGCAGATTGAATCTTTATTTCAAAAGCTTTTGGTAACTGAAAGTTGAAATAGCATTTGGTAATTTGTTGAAATATGTTTTCATTCCTTGCCTTTTTAATTGGAAAGTTTTACATTGTTCTTAATTTTAGAAATAGTTTTGGAGAAAGTGCAAGAGAAAGCCCGAATATAATCAGGTGACATATTCTAAACTTTTCACTGTCATCAAGACTTAATAGATATTTTTAGTCTCGTTAGGTATTCTTAGTGACTTTTAAAGTGCCACATCAGTCATGAAAATTACAGATTGTCAAAATGAAATGCACTAATACACTATTTAAAATTTGCAGATCAATTTGAGAACCTGTGTGACCTTTTCATGATCAAATATATGCTTTCTTGATTTTCATGTGCAAGCTAGGTCAGATTCCAAGAGTAATGAAAGAAACAAATATCCACCCTTTGGCGTTATGTAGCTAACAACATGACCTATTCCTGACCTCTTTTTGCATACAGATGATAGAGTGTGAACTATGCAGATTTAAATCTATTATTTCCTATCAAGCTCCTTGTAGATCATGCTGTTTATTTGGAATTAGAAATCAAGAGTTTATTGTATGTGGGTAGCATACATTCAAATAATTTTAGCATGCTAGCCATTACTGTGTACAGGCTGAATTCTATGAAGTCATTGAGCTTGTAGTTTGGAAAGTCACTAGATCTGTCTTGCTGAGATTTCTAAATGTCCTCTTCTAATGGCTTTCGAGTCCTATTACACTGGTTAAATTGTATTTTATTGTAACTGTTTTTATCACTTTTATTGTATTGCTTTGTTTTGAGTGTAAACTGCCCCAAGCCAATTGGAAGTGGCAGTTGATAAATCTAATAAATAAATAAATAAATAAATAAATAAATAATGGGAGATCCCAGGATTCTATAGGATGTTCCTGTGGTGGTTAAAAGTGGAATATAATGCTATTGTTGTGCAGAGTGAAAGGACCCTAGGTCTAATATTATCCCATTGCCCCTGTGGCACAGTAGGTTAAACTCTTGTTCCGGTAGGACTGTTGACCAATTGGTCAGTGGTTTGAATCTGGGGAGAGTGGGTTAATCTCCTTCTGACAGCTCCAGCTCCTCATGTGGAGACATGAGAGAAGCTTCACACAAGGATGGTAAAACATCAAAACATCTGGGAATCCCCTGGTGAATGCCCATGCAGATGGCCAATTCTCACACACTAGAAACGACTTGCAGTTACACAAAAATCTACAAACCAGCATCTGAAATACCATACCTTCCTCATCCTGGGCTATCCACAAAAGGATTTTCTCCAGCACAAACTAGACTCCAGTTAGTGAGCGACAATGTTTAGGGTTCAGGCAATGGTGACTGTGAGGACGCTCCAATTCTCCGTAAAGATCACACGCAGGCGGTTCTCGATCCAACTAGATTTATTGCAGGTACAACACCCATAAAGCCAAAGCAGTGACCCGTCACCCAAACACACCTTATATACCCCAATCCCCTCCCTCCTTTCCCTTGCAATATCCAGGCAAGGTTGCATCATGTCCTGCTGACTCAGCAATCCCACGGTCCAGAGGATATCATCTCATACCCCTGCTGAGTCAGCATATCCCCAGTCAGTGTCCAATGTCCAGAAGAGGTTGCGTCACATCCGTCCTGACTCAGCACTGCTTCCAAAGGATTACATCACCCCAGGGAATTCCCCCAAGGTCCGGCGTCAAGGTAGGTCAAGGCAGACAGGGAGTCTGAGCCTCCTCAAGGCTAAGATCTCCCAGCTCTGACAGGTGACTGTTGGCTTATATAAAAGAAGGGCAATCTCAATCTAGGACCAATATTTTATGCCCCACAACTGATTATGGGCCTTACTTCCAAGCATTGTCTTCATTTTTATATCTTTGGGGTTCAAGATTAAGGTGCTATTTGGTGAAACGAATTAATAAGTTTTCTTTTGATCCATGGTTTATCATGAACAAGTTTCGCTGATGAAGTGGGAAGAAGGTGATGGGACTAAGCCCCAAGACTATGGAATGACTTGCTGGAAGAAATTTGACATCTAAATAAGATGTCAGAATTTAAGACACAATAAAATTGACTGGCAGACTTAGCCAGTCAATTTTAAGTTGTGAATTTTAATTTGCATTTCATCTGTGGATTTTAACTTGTAGTTTTGGCTCCATGCATCTTGTTGTATGTCTTTTAATTGTGTTTTATCACTTGTTTTAATAATGTTGTATCCCACCTTGAGCCGCAGGGAGAGGTGGGAGTAATACATTCACTATTATTATTATTAATATTTACTAGGCTTGTTTGATCAAGGAAAAAAATGTTCAAAACTTGTTTCAGATGTAGGGGGCGCTGGTGATTCAATTCCGAAGTAATTTCCAAATATTTTTTTTAAGTCAGAATTTTTCTAAATTTCCGAAATGTACAAATTGCTTCGTTAATGGCGGGCTCGATTGCGCAATGTACAAAAAACTGCAAACGGGACAGGCAAAACTTGGGGGATTCCCTTTCCTTCATTTTTACACCACTACTGACAAAACTTGCCGCAGTGGTAGAAATTATTAGCAGATTATAGGAGATTTCTTGTTTTCAAAAGTACAACGTGTAACCCCAAGCAGACAAAGGGGGCTCCAAAGTGGTATGGTGTGGTTCCCCAAGGAAATTATTAGCAGAAAATTGGCTTTCCAAAGTCCAAAGGGACTTTATGGGATCCCAAAATCCAAAGTGTAACCCAAAGGGGATTGAGGTCTGTTGAAAGTTAAAGTCACTGCTTCAAAAAGGAAATTTAGCAGTGGTAGGCAAGAGAAGAGCTCCTAGCTGCCCTGCCCTTATTCCCTCCCCACACAAGGAAGCCTCGCAGGCAAGGGGCCTGGTTCCATCCGGTTTCCCCAATTTGTTCCCAACCTTGTTGTTTCCTTGCAAAGCGGTGGCATGGCACCTTTCCCACCCAAGCTGCCTAGTCCCTTCCCATTCATGTCCCGACTCGCAATGAGCCCACAAGGCATGCACAGCCTTTTTAAAAAGGCAATGGCTGCCGTGCTGAAACCCCACGCCTCCCCACATAGTTTCTCCTCATTGGCTGGAGGCAAGCATCCCAGCATACAACCTGCTGCTTGCCTCCAAACGCGGAGTCTTTTCTGATTCACTTCCTGAACCAGAACAAAGATGGCGACAGTGGCTTCAAAATGGCAAGGATACTTCTGCATTCCCAAATCGCTTCGAAATTACTTCAAAAAGGAATTTGATCCAAATTTAATCTGAATCACGAAGATTCTGACTGGACCTAACCATGCCTAGTATTTGCACATCTATTACGGAAGGTATCTCGCTAGGAGAAAGAAGAGAAACAAGAAGATGTATTTTTTTACTGAAGAAAAGATGGAAAAGATGAAGACAATGCTTGCCTCCTGCCCACTAAGTAAACTTGTGTTCAAAATTAGCTGGGATGGGTAAAGCCATATATGTTCACTGACTATTTTCCCTAAGAGCTTGGGACATGACCTCTTGTTCTCAAGCATTAATATCTCCCTCTCCTTCCTGAAATCTATCCCTAAGCTTTATACTTCTCCTCTCTCACTTTATAATATCTCTTTGTCTCAAGCCTTGAACATTTTCTTTAACATCTGTTATGACTGTGTGGTCTATGCATGGTCCTTTTACAAAAATTTCACACAAAAGAAGACTAATCCATGGCCATCCCAAAGGATCTCTTTAAGTAGTTTGCTTTTCTGATAATCAGAAAATCTTTTGGAAGTCAACTACCCCTCCCATTATGTGTTCCTAATTCATACTTACCCTATCCATTGACCCATTGACTCCCCCCCCCCCCATTTTATCCTAATCTTTCCTCCCCAAGTACCCTTAGTTAGGTATTACCTTTTATCATGTAATTGTAAAACAAACTCAATAAAAACTATTCAAAAAAGAAAAGAAAATCTTTTGCCCACCTTAGTGTGACTTTAAAGATTGCAAGACAAGTAAATTTAGATCTTATGGCCACTACCCAACAGGGCAAAATTGTGAATGAAAATGCTTCCAACAGTGAAACTGGAGAAGGGGGAAATTATCCCCATCTGCTGAACCTTCATGCAATTCAAACCTGTTCTGGAGACCTTTTTTGGTGGAAAGGGGGTCAAATGATGCAGAAGAAATGAAATAAAGATTTACCAAGTCAACACATTTATTGAAACATGTTGACTTCTTTCAGCCACAGCCAGCAGTGCCAATGGTGAGGAATTATATTAATTTCATGTCTGTTGGTTGAGTAGAGCTTGTCTCTCTCTGTTCTGGTGTGACTTCTCTGGCTACTTAAAAATAACATTAAATTGGATCTTAGCATTTGAATTTGCCACTGCAATGATTGTGGTACCTTCTCTTTGAGGAAAGTTTTTCTATTAATGTGTGCAGTAAAAGCAGGTATTAAAGGCAGGATTTAAAGAACAGGCCATGTAGACAATGAAATGTATCGCCTCTTCACAACTATTTATTTTTATTTTTTGGTTCATGGTGTCTGGTTGTCTTGTTTTCTTGAACCTGAACAGAAAAGTTATTTTATTTAGTAAGAAGTGTCCCTTCCATGGAGACCAGGAAAACAGGATGACGACTACTGTTTTGGAATAACTGATTAAAAGTTTAGGTTTTGCAGGGATGTCTGTAGAGTGTATGTAGAATTATTAATACCTAAAACTTAAGATATATGTGAATGTCACCTTTGGATCTTAAAATACATATGTACATACCAGCAGACAGTATACCATGAACTAAAAAATATTCATAGAGCAGCACAGCAGACTCCTCAGCCATAGAGATTCCAGAAATTGTGTCACAATCACCGACTTAGTACTGCCCCTTTAACACACACACGGAGACGTAGCAAAGGCTAACTAGTTTTATTGGATATAAAAAGGTCCAAAAGGCAATTCTCTTGAAGAGATCAAAGAATAAAGCAAACAGCAAAGCTGTAGTCCAATTAAGAAAGCAAAGTTCCAAAAGATAGTTCCAAAAGCAAACGTGGCAATAAACTTGGCAAGTTCCCGGATTGACTCGAACAAAGCAGGGTATCCGCAGCAATGCGAATCAATAACAAGGCAAGGTCCTGGTCCAAGGCGAGCCAAACTAGGCTCCGTGGTTCACTCCGCTTTCACGCCCTTCAGCTCAGACGTGGCCGGAGAACTGAGGATCAGTTCCCACGGGCCGTTCTAATCCTTCTTCGGCCGGGCCCCTCGACGATCTAGGGCCCGGCGTCTCCAGTCTCTACTTTCCGAACGGTGACGGTCTAGGGACAGATGCCAGCTCCTCCTGCCCTGCTCTATGTCCCTGCGCCTGTTATGGGAACGGCCCCGCTCTTCCAGTTCAGTATCGCTATCTCCTTGAGAAGCAGCCTCCCGAACTTTCCCAGCCGCTGGCCTCCATCTGCTGCTCGGCCAGGTCCTGGGAACCTCGGCCGTTTGGGAATTCATAACTATCTCCGCTATCTGCTTCGCTGCCTCCCATCTCCACCTGGTCCGCTCCTTCCCGGAGAATGCTCCCACTCGAGATCCCATGCTAAACTCTCTACAGGTGAACTGGGCAAAGGCACTGCTGACCAATCTTGCTCTGGGCCTTCCAACTCGTCCTCCGAGTCCCTTCAGCCTGTGCGGGTCCCAATGGCATCGGGACCCCGGCGCCTCACCCCCTCCCAGTGGCACGAACGAACCCATGGGTGCTACACTATCCCCCCTCACGGCCCCCCCTGGGCCGCCCCCGGGCTTGGGCTTGTCAGGATACTTGCGGTGGAAACGGGCCACCAACTCCGGCGCGTGGACATCTCGAGCCTTGACCCAAGCACGCTCTTCCGGGCCAAAACCTTTCCAGTCAATGAAATACTCCAACTTCCGGTACCGGATGCGAGCATCCAAAATGTCCTGCACTTCGACCTCCTCCCCGCCCCTCGCATCACAGGGGGAGGAGGTGGCTGCGTCACATCAGGCCGCACCCCTTCGCCGGCGGAGCAAGGAGCGATGAAACACCGGGTGGAGTTTCATGTCCGCAGGAGCTGGAGCTTGAAGGAAACAGGCCCCACCCGCTCCAAAACTTTGTAGGGCCCCAAAACCGGGCATCCAACTTGCGGCTGGGGCGTTATGCGTGGCAGATTCTTGGTGGACAGCCAAACTTTATCCCCCCACCAGAATCGCAGGACCCTCCTGGCGCCGCCGATCAGCCATCCGCTTGTAGTCGGCCTTCGCCTGGTCCAATTGAGTACGTAGCAAGTCTTGAAGCGCAGTGAGCTCCTGGAGCCAATCCGTAGCCTCCGAAACGTCCCCAGACGGGTCCACCGGAGGGTAGAACCGAGGGTGGTGTCCATAGTTGGCAAAGAAAGGAGTCTCTTTGATGGATTCCTGCGTCGCATTGTTGTAAGCAAACTCTGCCAAAGACAACAAGGACGCCCAGTTGGTTTGCTGATAGTTGACATAGCAGCGCAGGTACTGCTCCAAAGTGGCATTAACCCTTTCGGTTTGCCCATCGGTCTGCGGGTGGTGAGCCGTGGACATCCGCGCATCAATCCCCAGCAGCTTCTGGACAGCCTTCCAGAACTGGGAAGTGAATTGGGTGCCCCGGTCCGTCACCAGGCTCTGTGGAAGTCCATGCAGCCGAAACACATGTTGCACAAACATATCAGCAGTCTCCTTGGCAGTAGGCACCCCCACACAGGGGATGAAGTGTCCCATCTTGGTGAAACAGTCCACCACGACCAGTATCGTGGTGAATCCCTTGGACTTGGGGAGGTCGGTGATGAAATCAGCCGAAATCATCTTCCAGGGAGCGGAAGGAGTCGGAAGAGGCTGGAGCAAGCCAGCCGGCTTGCCCCTGGTTCTTAGCCCGGTGGCACACAGGGCAGGATCCCACATAGTCCTCCACATCCCTCCGCACTTTAAGCCACCAAAAATCCCGTAGAACCAGCTGCAGCGTCTTGAAGAGCCCAAATGGCCCGCCGCCTTAGAGTCGTGGCAAAGCTTGAGAATGTCCCCGCCAGGGCCCGGAGAAACATAAACAGAGTCCCGATGATAGAGCACCCCCTCTCCGCACCTGAAACGGAGCCTGCACCCCCTTGGACAGCTGCTCGCGCACCCAAGGGTCGTCCCGCTGGCGGGCCTGGACCCGCACACTCAACGGCCGCTTATCCACGGGGCCGACGGGGCCGCCGGAGCCGGCGCTGGGGCCGCTCGGGCGGCCGCAAAGTTCTCCGCTTGAGCAGAGGCTGCTCGGAGAGGACCTCCCCTCCGCGGACATACTCCGGCTTCCGGGACAGGGCATCAGCTTGCTTGGTCTGCTTGGGGTCACATAGTGAATGCGGAAATTGAATCGCTCAAAGAACAGGGACCATCTCTGTTGCCTCTGGTTCAATTTGCGCTGCGACTTCAGATGCTCCAAGTTCCGGTGGTCGGTGTGAACCTCCACCGGGAACTTGGCCCCTTCAAGCAGGTGTCTCCAGACTTCAAACGCCACCTTGATGGCCAAAAGTTCCTTCTCCCAAATGGTGTAGTTCTTTTCCGGAGCCGTCAGCTGCCGGGAATAGTAGGCACAGGGCAACAAGTCCGTCCCTGAGGCTGTAGCAGGATCGCTCCCACCGCCACATCCGAAGCATCGGCCTGACGATGAAAGGGGTGCGGGGTTGGGGTGCTGCAAAAGCGGCTGAGTGGTGAACAGCTGCTTCAACTTGCGGAACCCCACATCCGCCTCCGGAGTCCACCGGAACGGCACCTTTCCCCGCAAACACTGGGTGATCGGATCAGCCCACTTGGCAAAGTCAGGAATGAACTTTCTGTAGTAGTTGGCAAAGCCCAGGAATCTTTGAATGTCTTTTTTGCTAGCAGGGGGTGCCCAGTCGACCACTGCTTGGACCTTGGTGTCATCCATGGCAATGCCCGTAGGAGAGATACGGTAGCCCAGAAAGTCCACTTCACGCAAGTCAAACGCACATTTCTCCAGCTTGGCATAGAGCCCGTGGGCCCTCAGTCTCAGGAGCACCTCCTTGACATGGCGATCATGGGTCGCCTGATCCGGAGAAAAAATCAGCAGGTCGTCAAGGTAGACCGCCAGATAGCGGTCCAACAGGTCCCGGAAGATGTCATTCATGAAATGTTGGAAACATGCTGGGGCGTTGCACAAACCGAATCCCATCACCAGGTATTCGAAACTGCCCCACTTGGTCTGGAAGGCCGTCTTCCATTCATCACCCTGGCGAATCCGGACAAGGTTGTAAGCCCCCCTCAGGTCCAGTTTAGTGAACACCTTAGCTCCCCGCATCCGCTCCAAGAGCTCGGGGATCAAGGGCAGGGGATACCGGTTCCGGATCGTGATCTTGTTGAGTTCCCTGTAGTCATTGCAAAGCCGCAACTCCTCCGATTCATCTTGACGAAAAGAATCCGAGCCCCGGCCCGGGATTGGGAGGGCCGAATGAACCCCTTCCGCAGGTTCTCATCCAGGAAGTCTCGGAGAGCCTGTTGCTCCGGTCCGAGAGCGGGTAGAGGCGCCCCCGCGGACCGGGCGCCCCCGGCTGCAAGTCAATGGCCCAGTCATCGGGCCGGTGCGGAGGCAAGCGGTCCGCCTCCTTCTCACTGTAGACATCCCAAAAACCGGCATACATCTTGGGCAGGGTGGCCACATTCTCCACTTCTTGAGCCTGGCACGCCCGGGCCGTCATGCAGTGGCCCTGGCAATGATCGGAAGAAAAAATTAGCTGTCTCTTAGCCCAGGAGATCTGGGGGTCGTGGAGCGCGAGCCACACAATGCCCAGGACAATGGGGAAATCTGGGAGCTTGGTCACAAGAAAAGAAATGTCCTCTTTATGGGAGCTAGTCCACATCCTGGTAGGGGCTGTATACTGAGTTACAGCCCCAGTTTTCAACACTCTCCCATCGATGGTCTGGACACCCTTGGGCTCTTGGAGGTCAAGAAAGTTTAATCCCGCAGACTTGGCATAGTCTGCATCAATGAAGTTGTTGGTCGCTCCCGAGTCAATCATGGCATGGACCATCATCGGCCCCTTCTCGGGCGACCACAAGCTGACCATGACAAGGAACAATTGTCCAGTCTTGGGTTCAGGGGGAGGGTTAGCGACGTCGGCCGAGTGAGCGAACCCTCTTACACTCGGCCGTACCCTTCCCCCGCCGCCTGAGGGCTTCTCAGGCTCCGGAGGGCTGGCCACCGCTGCGGAGGCCCGAGGAGTCTTCCCACGCGGTTTCTGGGGGCAATCACGAGAAAAGTGACCCGGGCCCCCGCAGTACCAACAAAGGTTGAGTCTTTGACGCCGAGCCTTCTCGGCGGCATCCACTTTGGGCCGCACCGTACCCAGTTGCATCGGTTCAGAGTCATCCACAAAAGGGGTGGGGGCAGGGATCTGGCGGGGCACAAATTGGCCGGTCCCGGCCTCCCGCTTGGTCGGTGGTTTCTCGGCCGTGCCGGCCCCCCACCTTCTCTTGTATTGCACGGCCGCCTCCGCCCGCAAACTCGAGGCGATGGCCTCCTCCAGGTCGGCCGGCCGGGGTAATTGTAACATCTGTTGCTGAATCTCGGGCGAGAGTCCCGCTAGATACGTGTAGCGCAAGGGTGGCCCTTCCCACTTGGTCTGGCTGGCCAATACTGAAACGGAAATATACTGAGACAAGGTCATGTCCTTCATGGTCAGCCGTGCTAAATCCCGTTCCGCCAGGTCCTCATGGACGGGGGGTCCCCAGGTCGCCCGGATCGCATCTAGGAAAGTGTCCAAAGTCGCCACATGAGGGGACGCGCCATTGATGAGGGGGAGTTGCCCACGTCGCTGCCATCCCTTCCATACAGTTGAACACGAACCCCACCTGGGCTCGAGGGGTGGCAAACTCATTGGGCCGCAACTCCAGGTACATCCGAACCTGGGCAATGAAAACTTCCACCGACGCCGGATGTCCATTGAAACGAGCCGGGGCATTCACCGACGGGTGCCGCCCCGCTCGGGTTCGCAGCTCCGCCACCTCCTGTTGCAACGCCACCACTTGCGGACCCGTCAAGTTCGCCATGGCGGCCGTGGAGACAATGGGAGCCTTGGTACGCAGCCGGCGGTTCCTGGTACGTCCCGTGGTGCAAAAAAGGGGTTCGTAGAGTTCTCCGGCCAACTGTCACAATCACCGACTTAGTACTGCCCCTTTAACACACACACGGAGACGTAGCAAAGGCTAACTAGTTTTATTGGATATAAAAGGTCCAAAAGGCAATTCTCTTGAAGAGATCAAAGAATAAAGCAAACAGCAAAGCTGTAGTCCAATTAAGAAAGCAAAGTTCCAAAAGATAGTTCCAAAAGCAAACGTGGCAATAAACTTGGCAAGTTCCCGGATTGACTCCGGAACAAAGCAGGGTATCCGCAGCAATGCGAATCAATAACAAGGCAAGGTCCTGGTCCAAGGCGAGCCAAACTAGGCTCCGTGGTTCACTCCGCTTTCACGCCCTTCAGCTCAGACGTGGCCGGAGAACTGAGGATCAGTTCCCACGGGCCGTTCTTAATCCTTCGGCCGGGCCCCTCGACGATCTAGGGCCCGGCGTCTCCAGTCTCTACTTTCCGAACGGTGACGGTCTAGGGACAGATGCCAGCTCCTCCTGCCCTGCTCTATGTCCCTGCGTCTGTTATGGAACGGCCCGCTCTTCCAGTTCAGTATCGCTATCTCCTTGAGAAGCAGACTCCCCGAACTTTCCCAGCCGCTGGCCTCCATCTGCTGCTCGGCCAGGTCCTGGGAACCTCGGCCGTTTGGGAATTCATAACTATCTCCGCTATCTGCTTCGCTGCCTCCCATCTCCACCTGGTCCGCTCCTTCCCCGGGAGAATGCTCCCACTCGAGATCCCATGCTAAACTCTCTACAGGTGAACTGGGCAAAGGCACTGCTGACCAATCTTGCTCTGGGCCTTCCAACTCGTCCTCCGAGTCCCCTTCAGCCTGTGCGGGTCCCAATGGCATCGGGACCCCCGGCGCCTCACCCCCTCCCAGTGGCACGAACGAACCCATGGGTGCTACAAATTGGCCCAATGCTTGGGATGCCAATACTAACAGTGTTGCCAATGGATTGAAAATAAAGGGCGGAGGGGGCGTGACTTTACAACTTAAACTTTTTTAGCTTAAATACTACTTAAATACGGATGCTTAAGCTTAAATTTCCTCCTTTCCCAAGTCTGTTCATCCTTTCCATCTCTTCGTTGAAAGCCAAGCAGTTTGTGCAACTGGATGTCATCTGTAGATGGGCCCATACATTATTCATTTGCATCATAGCAGGTGTCATATTCAAACAGTTATTTCTTAAGAGTGCCATGTTTCTGACTTTTCTATTTTGGGTTTGTGCTTACAGATTTTGGTGAAAGGGCAGGGAGCACACAACAAGTGGCTTTTTAAGCAGCCCATAAGTTTCTAATATGAACAATCAAAGCATTCTAAAGCATTTTCGAGTAGATGAAAGTACAGCTATGTGTGAAAAAAATCTCAGTTAAGTGAATTTTCCTGCTGCTTCATTACCTCCATCTTGCAATTTTTTGTGCTAAATGCAAGTACCTAGGGATTACATTAAACAGCAGAAATTCACCCTGGTTTACTAAGCGGATCTGGAGTTGACTCTTGCGAAGTTCCATGCAAGCTTCCAAATAAAGCTGAGTTGAAAAGTTCGGTCCTGTATCTAAATACATTCTATTTGATGGTTGACTCCTTTGAATCTAAAACCTGAGAACCCTATATATCCCTTTCTAGATTGCAGATGTAAAAATGAGATGACCTTTGTGAGTTTCGTTGTATGAGACATGAATCCCTTGAGCGATCCATATAGGCATAAATATTCAAGAATCAAGCTGGATTTGTTCTTTGTCATTGCTGGGAATGTAAAGTGAACATGTGCCATTCTCAACATGCATCTCTCCAGGGTTGTGTTGTACATTGGTGTAACTGAAGGCACCTGGGAATTTAGACTAGCAATAAATAGTAGTAGAATTAGATGGTGTCAAAGGACTTGAATATATTTTTCTAGGACTTCTTAGCCAGTGATATATGAAAACATAATGCATGACAATTCATATTCAAGAGACTGTTTTTAGCTACCAAGGTTTAAATAGCTCAAATCATATAACTTAAATGTAGTGTTTTAACTTATGGATCCGTCATAAACAATGGGGATGGGAATCTTCATACATTACATTCATTCCTTCCTTCAAAACCAACAACTCTAATCTTACTGAGAAAGTTATTGAAAACTAAATAACTCTCTCAGCTATTGTTCTTGTGAACAATATATATTT
Source organism: Anolis apletophallus (assembly GCA_030556195.1). Lineage (NCBI taxonomy): Eukaryota > Metazoa > Chordata > Lepidosauria > Squamata > Anolidae > Anolis > Anolis apletophallus. The sequence continues at coordinate 91,981,410 of JARBWK010000012.1, read as the reverse complement.
GCTATGTTGTTATGTTTTAGGGCTCTGCCTGGTAATGCAGGCAGAGTTTAACCAAAAAACAACAACCAAGATTGTGTCAAAAACTATTTTACTGAAAGTAATAACTTAAACAATTTCCCTTTTCTGAACAAGTTTCTGGAGTGCATGATCACCTTGCAACTTCAGAGATTATTGGAAGAAACGAATTATTTAGATTCTTACCAGTCCAGCTTCAGGCCTGGAAATGGCTTTGGTCGCCTTAGAAGATGACCTCAGCAGAGATCTCAACAAGGGGAGTGTGTCCCTGTTGGTTCTCTTGGACATCTCTGCAGCTTTTGATACCATTGATCATGGTATCTTCCTGGGCCAGCTCATTGAAATGGGGCTGGGGTACTGTTTTGCAGTAGCTCCAGTCCTTCTTGGAGGGCCAGTCCCAGATGGTAGTGCTGGGGGACTTCTGTTTAAATCCCTGGCCTTTGTCCTGTGGGGTTCCTCAGGAATCCGTTTTATCCCCATGCTTTCTTTTTTGGAGTGTCACCTCTATGCAGATGACACCCAACTCTAGTACTCTTTTCCATCCAATTCCAAGGAACCTGTCAAAATGCTAAAGCAGTGCCTTTCGGTGGTAACGGACTGGATGAGGAAACTGTAATGTTGGAAACTGTAATGTCAATGGATGTCGCCCTCTAGGCCCTTGACCAACACCTCCCTTGACAAAGCATGCAATCAGCTGAGGTACAACAAGTTTATTTAGAATAAAAGTATAGGAAAGAGTTGAAAGCAATCTTATAGTGCTTTCAATAGCAGCAATTCTCAGGAGGCAGGCAATGAGTAAATAGTCCCGTATCAATCAGGATTCAGCCGGAGGCAATCAGGAACAAAGCTGGATTCAAAAGCAAGGAAAGTCTCTTCAGGAACAAGCAAGAACGTAGCAAGGAAGCAAAGTTTTGCCCAAGCAGGCCAGATCCAATACAGCCAGCAAACTGGCAGGCAATGTCCTTAGTTAGGCCCAGTGGCCTCTTTCAGAGATCCATAGTCCTGGATGCGCTGTTGGCATGAGATGAGACACAGAGCCATCCCTAAACGGTTAAACTCTTCTGACCCTTTGATCTCAGCCACGCAAGTTGCGTCGAGTGTCAAAGTGGGCATGATGAATGGTAGCTGTTGTTTTAACTACCTCAGCTCTTCAAGAATGTAAACCCAATTAGTGTCTCCAGCTGCAAAGAGGAGTTAGCTCTTCTCAGTCCCGGGCCTCTCCGCTTATCGCCCGGGATAGCTTTTGTAACCTTGACCGCTTCACCCTGCTCGCTTGGTACCAGGTTCTCATGAGAAAGGCAAGCAGGCCTGAAAGGAATCTTAAAGCCAACACGGCTACAGTATTGTTCATGAGAAACTGAGGCTTATGGGGCTTGGAGCCTGACAATGGACGCCTCCTACTAGAGTTTTGTGCAGAACAGCAGCTGGCTAATACAAACACTATCTTTTAGCAGAAAGATAGTTTGAAGACCACCTTGATGCATCTGCGATCCAAGCACTAGCACCTCATTGATTATGTTTTAGTGCACCAGAGAAACATTCGTGATGTCCATCATACTCGAGTGAATCCCAGTGCAGAATGTCAAACAGACCATCGCCTTGTAAGGTGTAAACTAAATCTACACCTTAAGCTCAAACCTAAGAGGGGTGGCATCTTAAAGAGGAGACTCCAAGTCAACAATCTTCAACAAGCTGCTGTGAGAGACAATTTCCAGGCAAATCTGCAAAAAAACCCTTGAAGACCACCCTACAGATTCTTCTCCTATAGCACTTTGGCAACACATCAAAAAGAGTATCCTGCAGTCTGCTGAAAAAACAAAGACTGGTTTGATGAAAACAACCAAGAGATCAAGGAGCTGTTGGCAAAGAAGAGAACTGCTCACCAGGCACACCTCGCCCAGCCATCTTGCCATGTAAGAAAAGCAGCCTTCCGTCTCATATGTAGTAAACTCCAACAAAAACTCTGAGACATTGAGAAAAAGTGGTGGATTCATCTAGCTGGAAAGACACAACGGTGTACAGATCTGGGTAATCACAGAGGTTTTTATGAAGCTCTCGAAGCAATGTTTGGACCTACTTATCAGGTCCAAAACCCCTTATACAGTACAGATGGCCAAACACTAATTACTGATAAAGCCTCCATCCTGAACCGATGGGCTGAACATTTTCAGAGTCTCTTCAATGCCAACCGAATACTCCAAGGTTCAACTATCCAACTCATGATACAACAACCAATGAAAAATGAACTGGACACAGCTCCCACTCTGGAAGAGATCCTTGAGGTCATACAGCAGATAAAAAAATGGCAAGGCAGCCGGGATTGATGGAATCCCACCTGAAGCTTGGAAACAGGGAGGTCATATACTTCATGCTAAATTCTACAAGCTCCTTGTGTGTTGCTGGGAAAAAGGTGAACTGCCATCACATCTCCGAGATGCAGTTATTATCACCCTGTATAAGAAAAAAGGAACAAAATCTGATTGCTCAAACTATCGAGGTATAACACTGCTCTCCATTGCTGGAAAAATCCAAGGATACTGCTGAACAGATTAGTTTCTGCTATTCCAGAAGAACTTCTCCCTGAAAGCCAATGCAGCTTCAGAGCTAATAGGAGCACCACAGATATGGTTTTTGCCCTTAGACAATTGCAAGAGGAATGTAGAGAGCAGAACAAAGGTCTCTATGTAACATTTGTCAACCTGACCAAAGCCTTCGACACTGCGAGCAGAAAAGGTCTGTGGCAGATCCTGGAACGTCTAGGATGTCCCCCCAAATTCTTCAAAATCATTATCCTGTTACATGAGGGCCAGCATGGTTAAGTCAGATACGGTGATGCTCTCTCAGAGCCATTTCTAATAACTAATGGAGTGAAACGAGGTTGTGTTCTTGCACCAACCCTATTTACAATCTTCTTCAGCATGATGCTCCAAAGGGCTAAGGCAGACCTCAAAGAAGAAGACGGCATATATATACGCTATCGTACTGATGGTAGCTTGTTCAACTTAAGCCGTCTGAGGGCTCACACTAAGACTCTAAACTATCTAGTCTGTGAGCTGCTTTTTGCTGATGATGCTGCCCTTGCCACCCATACAGAAGCAGCTCTGCAGTGCCTAACATCCTGCTTTGCAACAGCTGCAGAGCTGTTTGGGCTGGAAGTCAGCCTGAAGAAAACGGAAGTTCTCTACCAGCCCGCACCACAGAAAGAGCACCATCATCCTCATGTCAGCATAGGCAAATCTGTGCTTAAGTCCCTTCAGCAGTTCACCTACCTGGGAAGCATCATCTCTTCAGATGCCAAGATTGATAAAGAGATAGATCACAGATTAGCAAAGGCATATAGTGCATTTGGAAGGCTTCACAAAAGAGTCTGGAGCAACAAGCACCTGAGGCAAATCACAAAATCAATGTGTACAGAGCTATCATACTGTCTATTCTCCTTTATGGGTCTGAAGAATGGGTCACCTATCGCCAACACCTACGACTCCTCGAACGCTTTCATCAGCGCTGTCTTCGCACAATCCTAAACATACACTGGACCGACTATGTGACTAATGTTGCTGTCCTTGAGCAAGCAGGGATTACCAGCATTGAGGCCATGCTATTGCAAACACAGCTGCGCTGGGCAGGGCACGTCTGTAGGATGGAGGACCACCGCCTCCCAAAGATACTACTCTATGGTGAACTCACCACAGGTCAGCGCAAGAGAGGCGCCCCCAAAAAGAGATATAAGGACTCCCTGAAACAACATCTCAGGCTCGGTCAGATTGATCCCCAACAATGGTCCACCCTGGCCTCACATCGGGAGGCATGGAGATGCACTATCCACAATGCTGTGGTCTCTTTCGAAAAGACACGCCAAACGGGTCTCAAAGAGAAATGGCAACGCAGAAAGAACCGCAACTTGGAAACAACATCACCCAAGGAGACTTTCTGCTGTGCTTTCTGCAACCGAACTTGCCTATCTCAGATCGGCCAGTCTGTATGCCACCTTGAGTCATCTTCCGGCTGAAAGGGGTGGGATAAAAGTGTGGTAAATAAATAAATAAATGAATAATTCTGTTTCTTTCATTTCTTTTGGTATCTTCGGTACTTTAGGAGCCTGTAATGGTAAGGGACCTCCAGGTACAAAAACATGCCTAACATGAAAGAAAGCAGGAGCTTCAAAAGAATTGTAATGGTCATGGGAGAGTGGGGCCTCTCCAGCAGATCCTAGTGCTTGGGCAGGCTCTGAGGTTTTCCAAATTAAAAAAACAAAAAAGGCTGAGGTAGAAGAGATATCACAATGAGTGTTTTCTTTATTATTATATTTCAACAGAGAGCTCCAAAAGAATTGCAATGGTCATGGGAGGCTTAGTGTTAGCATTTTCTGGAACAGCTAGGAGAAGAAAATATAGGTTTAACCACTGTTGGTAGCTTCAACAAGTTTTTCCCCCAATAATATTATTTCTGCTTTCTTTTACATAAAATTAAGATAGAAAAGGGTGAGTTGTGGGTAAGATAGTTTGGGTTGGGGTATAGAGAGGTAATGGGTAAAGTGAGTCCACAGGTGAGGGGAGGGTTGGACAAATTTATTTATTTATTTATTTATTTCTTCGATTTTGTATTCCGCTCCTCCCCACAGGCTCGGGGCGGATAACAGCAATATATATGGGCATCATGTCGCAGACATGCAGCCCTACAATAAAAACATAAGAACACATTAAAAACACAATACATCACATCACGAGGTGCAGGGTGACATACAAAAGGTTTCTTGGGGTACCATCCTTCTGTGCCTAGTTGAAGGCTAGTCCGAAGAGGGCGGTCTTACAGGCCCTTCTGAATGGAGCCAGCTCAGACATGGCTCGAGCATTGTCCGGCAGAGAGTTCCACAGCGCCGGAGCTGCCGCAGAAAAAGCTCTCTGTCTAGTCACAGACAGGTGGCAGGAGCAGATTGATGGTATCGTCAGCAGATTCTGTTCATTTGAACGCAGTGATCTCGGGGGTAGATACGGGGTAAGGCGGTCCCTCAAGTACGCAGGCCCTAGGCCGTGTAGGGCCTTAAAGGTCAATACCAACACCTTGAAGGCAATGGGAAGCCAGTGCAGCTGACGGAGGATGGGCGTGATGTGCTCCTTCACCAACAAGCCCGTCAGCAAGCGAGCGGCGGCATTCTGCACTAGCTTGAGTTTCCGAATTGTCGACAAGGGAAGGCCAACGTAGAGGGCGTTACAGTAGTCCAGTCTCGAGATGACCATTGCTTGGATTACCGTCGCCAGGTCGCTCCTGGACAGGTAGGGCGCCAGTCGCCTAGCCTGTCGTAGGTGGAAGAAAGACACCCTGCTGACCGCCGAGACCTGAGACTCCATGGTCAGCAGGGAGTCCAGCTGAACACCCAAGCTCTTAATCGAAGATGACGGGCTAAGCCGCTCGCCATCCAGGGTAGGCAACCGGCACCCATCCACCCCAGGGCGACCAGGCCACAGGATCTCCGTCTTTGACGGATTCACCTTCAGCCGGCTGGCACGCAGCCAACCAGTCACGGCTTCAAGGCATCGATGGAAACAATCGGGTACGGTGTCCGGCCTGCCGTCCATTCTCAGCAGAAGCTGGGTGTCATCAGCGTACTGGTAACACTCCAGAACAAAGTCGCGGGCCAGCTGTAAATGTTGAATAATAAGGGGGAGAGGATGGCCCCCTGGGGGACCCCACAATTAAGTGGGGATCTCCCGGAGACCTCCACACCCCCTCCACACGTTGTCCCCGGCCCTGGAGGAAGGAGGCCACCCATTGAAGGGCGGTCCCCCCGACCCCAGCGCCGGCTAAACGGTGGGTCAACAGTGCGTGATCTACCGTATCAAACGCTGCTGTCAGATCTAACAAGACAAGCAGGGCTGATCCACCCTGGTCCAGCTGGCGGCGAAGTTGGTCTGTAATGGCGACAAGCACGGTCTCCGTCCCATGCCCAATACGGAAGCCGGACTGGTAGGGATCAAGTCCAGCTGTGTCATCTAAGAACTGCTGCAGCTGATCCGCTGCTGCCCTCTCAATTACTTTGCCCAAGAAAGGCAAGTTGGAAACAGGCCTGTAATTGGAGGGAGCCGAAGGGTCTAAATTCGGCTTCTTCAGCAGCGGTCTTACCATAGCCTCTTTCAATCCCCATGGGAAGACTCCTTGCTCAAGGGAGCTATTTATGATATTTCCCAGGGGGCCTCGTAGCCCCTCCCGGCAAGATCTAATAAGCCAGGAAGGGCACGGGTCGAGGGAGCAGATAGTTGGCCTAGCTGCAGCGAGTAACTTATCAACAGCTGCTGCGTCCAGCATTTGGAAACGGGTGAAGGTGGGCCCGCCGAGTGGCGGCGGGGTCTTGAGCTCGCCAACTGTATCAAGAGTGGCTGGAATGTCCCAGCGGAGGTTCGAAATCTTGTCAGTAAAATAGTTCTGAAAAGCCTCAGCTGTTGGCACCAAACCCCTATCATTTGGGACAGTTGGGATTGTTGTCAAGGACTGAATTATCTTAAAAAGTTGAGCTGGGTGTGAACTAGCTGACTCTATCAAGGAAGAGTAGTAAACTTTTTTCGCTTCCTTGATAGCTCGCTCATAAACCTCTTTAAACTGCTTATAAGCCGATTTTGACGCTCCGTCACGGAGACTCCGCCACACGTCCTCTAGCTGTCTTTTCCTCCGTTTCATCACCCGCAGCTCCTCGGTGTACCACGGCGAGCGATTTCTACGGTGGGTGAGAGAGCGCCTGGGGGCGATCTCGTCTAAGGCGGTGGAAAGACTGGGATTCCAGGATTCCACGAGCCCGTTGACCGAGTCGCTGGGGAGTTCCCAGTCCCTTAGAGCATTCAGGAACCTAATGGGTTCCATAAGTCTCTTCGGGCGAACCAGAATGGGTTCGGCACCCTTTCCGGGAGGGGGGACCAAATCCAATCGGACTTCCAGAACACTGTGATCTGACCATGGAACCTCTGTGGTGGAGGTTAGGATCACCTGAATTCCGGCAGCGAAGATCAGATCTAAGGTGTGTCCGGCTTGGTGCGTGGGGCCGGTCTTACATAGTGAGAGTCCTAGTGCCTCCATGGTAGACACCAGGTCCATGGCTGCTGTCGACGGGGAGGTGGTGTCGGCGTGGACATTGAAGTCCCCCAAGACAATAAGCTTAGGCAGACTTCCTGCTGGCGCATTGGGTGCACGGTACACCAGCAGGAAGGCTACACTCTCACCGAGGTCCCATACCAGGCCCGCACACTCCATCCCGGGGATGTTCGCTGTCGGAATTGTCCTGGAATTAAATTTGTCTCGACTGAGAATGGCCACCCCTCCCCCCCGCCCCTCTGTCCTCGTCTGATAGCTGGCCACGAACCCAGGCGATGTTAATTCGTGTAAAATAACGCCGTCGCCCTCCTGTAGCCAAGTTTCTGTGAAACAGGCTAGATTGGCCTCCCTCTCCAAGAGAAGGTCCCTGATGATCCCTGACTTATTGCGCACGGACCTGGTGTTAGCCAGTATCAGAGTTGGAGGAGAGGTAAATGGGGGCTCCCCAACTGCGTGCTTAGGGATGGTCAAAGGATATAAGTGAAAAAGAGGAGAAAGGGGTTGGTAAAGGGGTTTTTGTTAACTTCCAAATCTCCGTCTCTGCGACTTCCAGACAATTTTATTTTTGTTTCTAATGTTCTCCCTGATCTTCTTTTCCTCCCCTTTTCCTAATCTATTTTTCTTTTTCTTATTATTTTCTTCTAAGCGTATTTCTTTGTTCAAACTTTCTGTGGTTCTTTTAGCTTTCAGGTTCAGCCAAATATTCTTTGAATAATGTCCAGTCTGTTTTTTAAAACCAGTCTTCCATATGAATATTTCAAAAGAAAGGTCAATTTATCCATGTCCTGTATTTCCTGAATTTGATTTAGCCACTCTTCTTTTCTTGCTCATTCACTTTGTTTCCATTTCCTCACAAGCACCATTCTAGTGGCAGTGGTGAGATACGTAAATAAGATGTCCTTATTTTGATCAAGTTCAGTTTCTTCGTCCAGCAGGAAGTATTCTGGTTTCAACAGGATTTTTTTTCTTAGCATTTTTTCGCATGACTCCTGTATTGTTTTCCAATATGATTTTACTTTGGAACATGTCCACCACAAGTGATAGAATGTTCCCACTTGTGTTTCACACTTCCAACATTTATTTGAGGCACTTTTATACATTAATCCTAATTTTTGTGGGGTCACGTACCACCTGTGGAACATTCAAGCCAATTTTCTTTCAGTTCTGTCGAATATATATATATATATATATATATATATATATATATATATATATATATTAGGCATGAGAAAAAGTTATGGAAATGAAGTGATTCGTAAGAAATTCGTAAGAAATGCTACTTTTGAGTATTTCCGCACCTGGAACGCCAACCAGGAAGTGGACTTTCTTTATAGAACTTCGGGGCCAGGATTTTCTTAAGTGTCATTATTAGGTCGTAAGGGGGCACCCTCCTTCTCTCTCACCACCCTCCCGCCTCCCTTGCCAATAAGTATTATGGCAAGGCAAGCCCTAAACTCGCTCCTTCTTTTGGCTGGAAGCCCAGAAAAAATGTAAACAGAGAGGATTACTCAGAAGTAAATCTGCAAAGGAGGGCACTTCGGATGAAGTGCCCTCCTTGTGGATTTACTTCTGAGGAAACCTCTCTGTTTACATTTTTCCAGGCTTCCTGCCTCTCCTGCCTGCCAGGATCTAAAGCATCAAAGAGTATTGGGGTGAGAAACCAACCTAATGTATAATAGAATGAATGCTACTGTAAGTGCCTAATATTATAAGTAATCCAACTGGTCATATACCTACATTCCATGCACATGCAATAATACAGCAGTAATAACAATGGGTATAAGAAGAGGTAAAATTCAAACCGAAGTACTCTGACTGGTCCCTCCTCAAACTGCAAAAGGCTCTTCTCTATGAGCGGGAAAAGCCAAAACCCAGGGCACAGCGTTTGCTGCCTGGGTGCACACACATACATATTCTTGGGGGGATTTGCTGCAAAATCCCGGGCTCATAGAGAAGATTCTGCAGCAAATCCCCCAAAGAATAGGTATGTGTGTGCACCCAGGCAGCAAATGCTGTGCCCGGGGTTTTGCCTTTTCCTGGGCTCAGAGAAGAGCCTTTGCAGTTTGAGGAGGGAGCACAGTCAGAATACTTCGGTTTGAATTTTACCTCTTCTTATACCCATTGTTATTACTGCTGTATTATTGCATGTGCATGGAATGGAGGTATATGACCAGTTGGATTACTTATAATATTAGGCACTTACAGTAGCATTCATTCTATTATACATTAGGTTGGTTTCTCACCCCAATACTCTTTGATGTTTTAGATCCTGGCAGGGCAGGAGGAGTGGAAGGCTCTCCCTGCCCCTTCTGCCTGCCAGGATCTAAAGCCTTGAAGAGGCTTCATGAGGGGCCAACTTCAGCCCTCCAGGTGTTTTGGACTTCAACTCCCACCATTCCTCACAGCCTCAGGCCTCTTCCTTTTCTTCTCAGCCTGGGCAAACTTGGGCCCTCGCTCCCTCAGGATCGGGTGTGAGAGAGGCAGCGAGGAACGGGGGCTCCTCCTCCTTTTTTTTGCTGCTTCCAAGAATAGAATACCCCCTCCCTCCCTCCTTCCCTCCCTCCTTCCTATTTGGAGAGTCCCATCTAGAATTCAGTGTGATTTATTCAAGTTTTGGCCTACAACTCCCAGAAATCCCAGCCACTTTACCAGCTGTTAGGATTTCTGGGAGTTGTAGGCCAAAACCATCTGGAATGCGCATGCGCTGGCATACGAACTACTAACGAATTTCGTTAGTAATTAAGTTACATTTTAGAAATTTTTGGAAAATTTTTTGTAAGTATTTCTTTTCTAATCAAAAAATCCCCTCCCCATTTGATTTTAGAATCGCCATTTTTGGTTCGAAACCATGCCTTATATATATATATATATATATATATATATATATCTATATATATATAATCATCTTTTGTGTCCATATCTGTTCCCATTCTTTGAGTGTTATTGGTCTGCCAATATTGGTTGCCCATTTAATCATACATTCTTTTATGTTTTCTGCTTCTGTAGCCCGATCCAACAATTTATTGTAAATCTTATTTATAGGTTTTTTCTTTCAGTAGGACCCGTTCCCAGAAATCATCTTTTTCCATAAAACCGACTTCTTTGTCTTTATCATAATATACTTTTAGTTGTAGATGTTGAAACCAAGAAACTGAAGTAAATCTTTGATCAATCTCCTCTCTTGTCTTGATTGTAAACCTTTCTCTTGCCTAGTTAAAATGTCTTAATAAGTGGGCCATCTTTACCATTCCAGTAGTCTTCTTTGTCCTGCCTCCAAAGGGGAATGCAGTAGACCAAACAAACTCAGCTCAAGGTGGGCCCTCCTGACTCTCATCCTTGAGGGGTGGGGGTCTTTGGCGCCATCGGTTAGGCTTAGCGATCCCCCAGGTCTTGATCCACCCAAGGAGAGGGGCGTACAACACCCTCTTGATCCGTGAAGCAGTTGGTGTCCCTGAGCTCTCAGAGCACACAGCCTGCCGCCATCAAAGCTCACCCAGAAGTCGCTTCAACAAGTTTTTCTGAAATCTAAATCTGGCTTGTTCATGCATTTGTTATCACTACACTGCCATATAATCCAGATTATCAAATCAGATTATCCAGAATATTTTACTCAAACTGGATTATATTAGTCTGCACTACCATATAATTCAGTTCAAAGCAGATAATATGGATTTCATATGGCAGTGTGTGGGCCCTTCTAAACTGCCTCTATATCCCAGGATATTATCCCAGATTATCTGTTTATTCCAGGTTATCTGGCAGTGGGGACTCATATATTCTAGTTTGAATCAGATAATCTGGGAGCAGATCCTCAGATAAAGGGAAGTGTGGAAGGGCCGTAGAAGGGGTTGGAGTAATTCCTTTCAAAGGTAAAAATCCAGAGTATCTTTGTATACAGAAGTATATGGGAGAAGAAGGAAAATATATCTCAGATGCATGCTGCAAATTGCAAAATACAGGCAGACATTCATTCTCAGGAAACCTCTTATTAAAAAATGGAATCCTGGTTTGTCAACTTGCAGGCCTGAGCAGGGGTCACCACATAAAAAAATAATGATGAGTGAGAAAAAAGTTATTTTAGTTCCACAGGGAATTTACTCCCAAAGGCCACACACAACCCTGGTGGTTGTGCACATTTTATTGCCCTGGATAAAACTAGAGCATGCATCCAAAATGTGAGCTTTTACAGTTGTCTCAACTGACAGAGAAAGACTTCAATAACTCATTGTATGGACAGGCAGATGAGCCAGGAAAATTATCCCTGATTCTCACATCTTAGACGGCAGTTTGGGGTGAAGGGAATCAGTTCCACCAATAGTGTTCCATTATCTGAGCAGAGTCTAAAAGGGGGCCAAGCCAAAGAAAAATAGTTCATTATAAGGGGGGGGGGGAGAGTTGAAGGATGGAAACAATATCCCCGCTGGTTATTCCCCCTCCCTTTCCATGTCATAAACAAGGATTATCCCCACAATGGCAGGGAGAAATTGTTTTACTCCTTCAACCCCCCTTCCCCCCATAAAATGTACTATCCTTCTCAGTCTAGACCCCCTTTGGGGCTCTGCCAGGATAATGAAACAGTACCCTTCTTATATCATGGAATGCTGTGGCAATATGGTGAAGCACCTTATCTCATGGAATACTTTGCCAGTATGAATGAGAATTCAATAATGACACTGCATTGTGTCAGTTGTTTTTCTGAGTAAGATAATCATTTTGTGTCAGTAACAGGCTATGTCATGCACTTATGTGAGTCTGGGGTAGAGCTGAGAAACTGTGGCAGGTCAAGAGATCATGTCTTGCTCCCATAAAATAATGTAGGTGTTGCTATGCCCAGAAATGGAAGAGCATGACAAAATATGTTGACCAGAAGAAGCAAGACAGGGGTTAATTATTAGAGGTTTTAAGGGAGAACTTGGTTTATGAGGATGTGCATGCACACATAAAAACACTGCTCCTGAAGGACTTTCCATCCATCTTTCAGCATGGACAGTATTACTTGGGCCCTACTGGGAACTGGGGAAACAATATGATTTTGGTACTTCTTGTTTCCTGCAAACATTTTTGCTCACCCTTGGTTAAGAAGGAGGTGCAGGTGCGGGACCTAGTAATCTTCCTTTATTTGTTCTTGACATCAGGTTTCAGAATCGGTAATGAAAGGCTTTTGGATTTAAGTGTATATACACTGATGCCACATATCTAGCACATACCACAACACATGTGTAGCACATTCTGAGTAAGAATTGGTAGGTTACATTTTGCAGATTCCTGAATATTTACAGCAAGCCCACCCTATAATTTTGGCAGCTGCCAACTGATTAGCATTAGTTGAAACCAAATAATGTTAGCCTTGGGCAAAACATCAATCTTTTCATCTAATGGGCTCTCCTTGTGATTTATGTGACTATTTTAAATAATGGACCAGAAATGAAACCCATTCCAGCGTTCATGTCTAATATGTTACCCAATTATGTAATACCATTCCAGGAAATAATTTTCACAAAAGACAAATTTCCCTCCAGTTGTCTTAATTTCTGCAAAGTTTTGAACATCATTTACGAGTGCTGCTAAATTACCTGAGGTTTTTGCTTCCTCATTTCCAAATCCGTGCACATGAACAAGCCTTTGAACTATTCCTTTTTTCTGTGATCCTCTGACCCCAACCAATTAGCATAGATAAATTTTAACCATCATAGTGGAAGATGATTTTCATGGATCACTTCTTGTGTCATTTACAACTCATCACTCAATTCCTGCTAATGGCCCAAAGGAAAGAAAATTAGGCTTGGGCTGCTACTTCATTGATTACGATGGCCTCTGTTCCCCTCTCTTTTATGGAACTTTGTAACTTCAAAATGTTTATTCAGCAAGGAGAGCATTGAGGACATAGGAAGTGATTGGAGTACCACTACCAGAAGTATGATAAACTGCAAAAAGATTAAGAAAGTGTGCACATTTGATACAAGAATAAGACATTAATAAATACTACATGCTTGTGGATACCTGAACAGTAGGTTTCTATTAGAGTATATATTCCAAGAGTCCTAGTGTACAGTGTCACAGTGTGTCTAAGACTTACTGTTGGAGCTACAGTGGTAGTAATCTGGACTAGTTGGATGTATGCTGGTCCGACAGTCTCCAGTGTAATCCATCTCATTGAACTTGTTCCCAGACTCTTTATAGTGTTGCTCATTGTCTACTGACCCAACATTGCTGAGAAGGCTTTATTTTGAGAATTCCTGTGGTGCACATGAGAACCTTTAAAATTCTGTGTATACTACAATTTAGATATTTTTTGCACACATGCTTAAGTAGTCAGCATATCTTTAACTACTCGCAAATGTGTATGGTAATATATGTTTATATAAAACATAGTTCGTTATTCCTATATTTCACACCCACATTTTGTTAATCTATTTGTGGTTTTATGTGCTTTGTTTCTTTTGTCTTTTAAAATTAATTTTGCTTGTTTTGGTTTGGTTTTGATAGAGATGTACACAACTGTTGTCCTCTGTGAGTAGATATAAAACAAATGATCTGACCTGCCACTTGACCAATCTTCTATTAAGTGAAATGTATAATATTGCAGGTAAAGGTAATTTAAAGATGCGATCATATGCTTCTGAGTATTGTTTTCTTGTTGCTGCCAAATGGTATGAGTCACAATTTCCCTTGGGCTTCATTGAGAAAGCTCCTTGGTGTAAAGCTGATGCTGCTTTGTGCCATACTTATCCTGAAATTTAATCTCAATGATCTCTAGCTGTTGGCAAGTTTCTTATATCCAGGCAAATATTGTAGCTTTGAATGATTATTTTTGCCATCGACTTGTTCTGAAGTCTGTTTATTTTTAGAACTGCAAGCGTGAGTTGGCTGATGCAACTAATCAACGATTGCTTTAATCACATATTGGCATCCTGAAAAGGAAACTGGACTGATTGCAGGGAGGGCTATGTGGAAAGGATTTATTGAAATCCCTTCTTCACATTACATGAAGAGAACTGGGGCAAAGGATTTCCCCATGCTTCTTTTGAAGAAGGATCTCTTGGAGATGCTACTCATAATTAACCATGGCAGCACCATACATCTTCTTTCTTCTTTTCTATGTAATTTTCCTTTCTACCTCTGCAAGTTATAATAATCTATCGTTGGCAGCCTGGTTACCATTTAGAAATGGACCAGGTGGATTGTTGTTGTCTAAAGGAATGGTGGACAAAATTCAGCCTCATGGCCAAGAGTTTGAAAAAGGGAAATACAATGTCAGAAATCCCAGAAATAAAAAAAAGATCAGGGGAAAGGGTTATCTTCGTCTGGACCAGATAAGAGTTTTCAAGTAAAGTATATTTTTGAAAATTCTCTGGCTATATTGGAAGATGGTTCAGCTAACAGATTATGAGAATAGCATCTTACATAAGGAATTTTTTTAAAAAAATGTTTAAATATAATTTATGATGTATAGTGTTTTCTCCACCAGACCAACTGGCACCAGAATGATGAATTTTCTGACAAAAAGGAACAACACATTTGTTACAGGTTTATTGTTTTATGAACTGCAGTAGAGGCAGTTCTTGGCTTATATTTTAGTGGTGCAGCAACTCCAGTTTAGATTCATCGAGATTTTAGAGAAGCTTCAATAGTGCTTAAACTAGATAAGGCTCAGAACCATAAATATAGCTCTTTTAAAATTTAGACCATATTCCCTCTACCCCCCAAATGCTCCCCTCACCCAATTTTATCATATTTTGTGGGCCCTCGGAGGTATTTTAGGTCCAGGGATTACCTTTAAAAGTGGAACTCAAACTAGAGAGAGCTTTACAAACTGCCATGACACATTAGTGAGTTGGCTGCAGGGAGCAGACATGTCATGTGAATGTAATGAGAAATCTCTGAGTCTATACGAAATAAGTAATACATTATATATTGTTAAAATATGAGACATGTTATTTCCTCATACATATTTGTTATCATAGGGTTTTTTTAAATGCAGGAGGTGGTTTGCGAATAAAACCAGATTAGTGTGGTGTGAAATTATGTGTGTCTACAAAGGTATGTCATCAATGTGACCTGTTTGGAAAGCTTTGCAGTAGACCAGGCATGTAGTGGGGGGGGGGTGTTGAGGGGCTTCAGCCCCCCAATTCTCAGGGTGCTCCGCAAGAAGGCCTTACTGGTACATATTTTAAACTGTTATGTTTATTCATATCATGATCTGATCACCATGCACAGTATATCCCATATGCATGATGATATTGGGATAATGTTTGCTAGGGTAGACCCTCTCTCACTTAGACTCAGCCCCCCCCCCCCCCAATCAAAATCTTGGCTACGGGCCTGCAGTAGACTAAAATGGCACTGAAACACCTATAAACAGTGCTCAGAGACCACTGGAAGGCATTCGTGTTGATTTTTTCCCCAGCAGGAGGCATGTGATGATGGAGCTACTCAAGGTTTTCTGGGTAGCAAAAGCAGTCACCAAGCTTCCTGCAGTGGCCCATTTCTGCTTTAGACTAAATATGGGGTGTCTTTGTTCTATTGACAATGGAAACTACCTTTTACTGCTGAACTGATATCCAATTCATGAAATGCTTGGGGTGTTTTCCTGACTTTTAGGTATAAATGTTCATATTTTGGTGTCAAATTGAGTGGGGATGGAAAACCTGATAAACTAGCTTTTTGTGCTACCCAAAACAGCACAACACAGATATGTCTTTAACCCACATTATTTATTGAAATCTCCCAGAACACAGAGCAACATCTGATTTAAATTAACCTTAGCTGAATAGGCACAGAATTGTCATGGCCTCTGAGAACATAATTTAGGGCACAAATGCTCTGCCTAAGCTTAAAATGGAAAGCATTGCCTTCTGTTTCTCCCATAAGGCCTGCCAGCCCAAGGCCTTTTGAACTTGTTTTTTAAAGAGGTAGAACACAACAGTATAGACAGTGACAAATGCATAATTCAATGCAGCCATTTATGAAACAATTGTTGGTGATATCATAGGCATCTTGACGTTGGTAAGCAAATAACTTCATGAAGTGAGATTTAAAATAGATAGCTAGCATAGAGGTTTGAGTGTTGGACTGCAACAGTGGGCAACAAGGGTCTGAATCCCTGCTCTGCCATGGAAACCTTGAGGGAGTTACATTCTCTCAGCCTCAGAGAAAGGCAAGGGAAAACACCTTTGAACCAATTCTGCCGAGAAAGTCTTGCGATATCCTTGTTTTAGGATTGCCATAAGTCAGGAATGACTTGAAGACACAAAACAACAATAACAACAACTTAAATCAACATCTTTAATCATCCCTATTTAAGAAAAGGGTAGTAGAATTGCACTGTGTATTCATGGCAAACTCTTTGTTTATAGTATAATGCATGATTTCAAGGTTTCACACAGCTCTTTGCTTCTCTCACCTCTCAAAAAGATGTGGTTAGTCCTATGGGAAACTGAAAATGACTTTCTTTCGTGGTTTGCTGTTTATCCCTGTTATTAATACCAAATTTAGACAATCAGAGATGAAATAACGGTTAGCAGCAGAACAACAGATGTTAGCAACAGGTACAGTACAGAGATTAAAAGTGATGAAATGTATTAATTCCAGCAGGAACTAAGCTGTAGACTACATAAAAAATAAGGAAACACAAGATAAATTGGCCATAAAACCTTTGGGATTTCCAGTAATAACTGGAACTTGGTTCATGTTTACTGTTGAGGAAATATGTAAATTTGCTGGCATTTTAAAGCTAACTAAAAGGAGAGTCAAGAAGAGTTCTTCACATGCTTCCAACTGCCAACTTGCACCTCCAGCTGATTAAAAAGGCTCCCCTGATTAAGAAGTGCTATGATCCCACTTCAAATTTTATGTTACATTATATGGAATCATGGGATCCCCAGTTTAGGAAGTTGATCTGCGTAGGACTAAAATACCAGCCCTACTGTATCTCCCAAGTGAATGGAGATGGAAAGAGTCCTGGAACTGAGCAGGAAGGCAAAAATATAATGAACAATAACTTTGAGTATAAAGGTCTACTAAGTTCTTACACTGCTTTAAGGATGATCTACTCACATGACTGATTCAGATAGATATACCTTTGTTTATTTCAAACATATGTATTTTAAAGAATTCAGAAAGTTCATAGACAAAGTGCACATGAGCAATATATAATTCATATGTGGTAATCCGTATCTGAAGTCTATGTGACTAGCATAAAATATCGCCAAAGACTGATTATTGTTACAGAGAATGTTCTCATGGTCTGGCACTGTATGTAACCATAACTTCTGGTTCTTGCATAAATAATATTGCAGTTAAATTATTTCTAGCACAGCATAAATGAGAGGGTTTAGCAAACAATACAGGCTCTGTAGAAGTGTCAGCTATTGTTAAAACTGAGTTGATTGTGCTCACTAAAACAGATCAGCATAGAACTGAATCTTTAATTTTTATTTTATGCCAAAAGGAGTATTTAGATGTCTCGGCCAGACAGCTTCACACAAAAAAGAAAATAAAGATTCCATGCCATATAGCCATAGTAGTTAAAATGGAAATATAGTGCTATAATTGTGTAATGTAAAAATTACATACAAGAGTAACCAGTAGCAACTTGTCCTTAGTTTGATTAATAATATATTCCATGCTTTAATCTGAACTATAAAGGGGGTAATTCAAGATGCTGATCCTACCGTTGATGAAGCGGGAAATGAGATGGCTAGAGGGCGT
The DNA here is from genome assembly GCA_030556195.1 of Anolis apletophallus. Classification (NCBI taxonomy): domain Eukaryota; kingdom Metazoa; phylum Chordata; class Lepidosauria; order Squamata; family Anolidae; genus Anolis; species Anolis apletophallus. The sequence continues at coordinate 91,963,605 of JARBWK010000012.1, read as the reverse complement.
GTGGCGGAGGTCTTGTGATGAAGCATCAAAATCAGCTTATAAGTAATTTTTGAGACCTATGAGCATGCTATCATCGAAGCAAATCAATCCTATAATGCTTCTTTAATAGCGTCTGCTGCTTCCCACCAGGCTCAATTATTTAGGATAATTTGGTCATTGACGACAGTTCCTACTGCCCCAAAAGAGAATGATCTGGTCATTTCTGCCGAGGCTTTTCGGGGATTTTTTTTTACAGATAAGATTCTGGCGCTCTGACATGACCTTCCCACCACGGTTAATACAGTAGGTGAACTCAAGGCTCCATGGACACTTGCCGGGCCTACCCTTGACCGTTTCATCTTGCTGGACACAGAGGCTGTCAACAGAATCTTGACTGCAGCTAGGCCTACCACCTGCTCCCTTGATCCGTGCCCCTCTTGGCTGGTCAAAGCCTGCCGGGAGGGGTTATGAAAGCCCTCTGATGAACATCATAAATTGTTCCCTTGAGCAAGGAACATTCTCCGAGAAGCTGAAAGAGGCTGTGGTATGTCTGTTGCTGAAAAAACCGGACTTAGACCGTTCGGTTCCTTCTAATTACCACCCGGTGTCAAACCTTTCGTTCCTAGGTAAGGTAATTGAGAGAGCGGGGTATTGGGCGGCAACCTGTGCTGGATGGGGTTACACCCCCCTGAATTCACAGGTCTGCAGTTTGGGGGTCCTCTTGGATTCAGCGCTGACACTTGATGCTCAGGTGTCGGTGGTGGCCGGGAGCGCCTTTGCACAGTTAAAACTTGTGAGACAACTGTGACCATATCTCGTGAAGTCTGACTTGACCATGGTGGTCCATGTCTTGGTTACCTCTAGACTGGATTACTGCAATGCACTCTATGTCAGGCTACCCTTAAAGACGGCCCGGAAACTTCAACTTGTCCAGCGATCAGCAGCCAGATTATTAACTGGGGCAAGTTACAGGGAGTGGTCAACCCCCCTGTTTAAAGAGCTACAGTGGCTGCCATTTATTTTCCGGTCCCAATTCAAGGTACAGGTGATCACCTATAAGGCCCTAAATGGTTTGGGACCCGCCTACCTTTGTGACCAGATCTCCCTCCATGAACCAGCTCAAACCCCCTGCTCCTCGGGGGAGGCCCTCCTGTCACCCCTACCAGTCTCATAGACTCATTTGGTGGGCACAAGGTAAAGGGCCTTTTCTGCTGTGGTCCCCCAACTCTGGAATCTCTTGTCCAGAGAGATTAGGAAAGCCCCCCCCCCAACCTTGGAGACCTTTTAAAAACACCTGAAAACCTGGCTTTTCCGCTTTGCCTTTGGAGAGTAATTATTTAATTTCTACCATTGCTCTCTTAAATGCCCCGTTCTTGGAGTCTATCCCCCTCCCGCATGTAAAGGATACAATTCTGCTTAAAGAGTTTTAAACACTTTATATTTGTGCCTGTGGCCCGCCCTAGTGTCCTTGTGATTTTAGATAGCTAGTTGTATATGGTTTTTTTATTCATATGTATGCATTTTATTGTGTTTATTGTTGATGTTCTTGATTTTTTTGTTGTAATTTGCTGTTTGGGCTTGGCCTCATGTGAGCCGCCCCGAGTCCCCAATGGAGAGATGGGTGTGGGGTACAAATAAAGTTGATTATTATTATTATTATTATTATTATTATATAGAACAGTAGTGGATCAGCTGCAGCAGTTTCTGGAGGACACAGCCTGGCTCGACCCCTTCCAGTCCAGCTTCTGTACTGAGCACGGGACAGAGACTGTGTTGGTGGCCATTGCAGATCAGCTCCAATGCTAGCTTGACCGAGGCAGATCAGCGCTGCTTGTGTTATTAGATCTAATGGCAGCATTTGATATGGTCAATTACAATCTACTGACCACCACCTCGCGGTAGCTGGAGTTTGAGGAACAGTCCTGAAATGGCCATCCTCCTTCCTCCGCAATTGAGGGTGAGTGGAGAGGGGAGACCTGGTTTCCGAGAGGTCTCCACTTGTTTGTGGAGTTCCCCAAGGGGCCATTATCTCTCCCCTGCTCTTTAACATCTTTATGCGACCTCTCACTCAGCTGGTTCGGAGCTACAGGCTGGAGTGTTACCAGTATCCTGATGACACTCAGCTAGTTCTCTGAATGGACGGCCAGCCAGACTCTGTACCTGATAATTTCCAACAGTGCCTTGAAGCCGTGACTGGCTGACTGCATGCTAGCAGGTTGAAGGTGAACCTGGCAAAGACGGAAATCTTGTGGCTGGGTCACCCTAGTGGAGGGGCTGTTCAGTTGCCTACCCTAGACGGTGTACCTCTGTGCCCGTCGTCCTCCATGAAGAGCTTGAGAGTCCTGCTGGATCCTCGGCTATCAATGGAGGCTCGGATCTCCAATGCCAGCAGAGTGGCTTTCTTCCATCTCTGGCAGGCTAGGCGACTGGCTTCCTATCTGACCAGAGAAGATCTGGCCACACAGATCCAGGCTACGGTCACCTGGAGAATATACTACTGTAACGCCTACCTATGCTGGTGATCCGAGGCTGAAGCTGGTGCCAAATGCTGCTGCTAGGCTTCTCACCAGTATGCCGGTGAGAGCCCACATAACACCAATACTGCAGCAGCTGCATTGGCTACCGGTGGAGCACTGGGTCTCCTTCAAAGTGCTGGTTATTACCTTCAAGGTCTTATATGGTCAGGACCCGACATACTTGAGAGACCGTCTTACCCTATATCAGCCCCAGAGGTCACTGCATTCTACTGATCATTTTTTATATATAATCCCTAGCTGCTGTTCATATTGGCTGACATCGACAAGGCGACAAGATAGCAAGCCTTTATGATCATAGCTCCAACTAGTTGGAATGCTCTGCCAGAAGATGTGTGAGCTTTGAGAGAGCTAATAAAGTTCCGCAGAGCATGCAAGAGGTTTTTATTCCAGCAGGCTTTCAGGGTCTGATCTGGTTAATCAGCTGTTAGCAGTTTTATAGTTTTTAGTTAAGAGTTAATTTCTTTCTGTTGTTTTAAAGTGTGTTTTTATATTCTCTGTAAGCTGTCCTGCACCCTTGGGGAAGGATGGTATACAAAACTGAATAAATAAAATAAAATAAAATAAATAATGTGTACAGAAAGAATTTGGCACCTTGGAGAAGTGATCTAAACTCATGAATGGATCAAATGCACCCCTGAGGTGAAATACCTCCAGACAATGAAATAATGAAATGTATGCCACAATTGGCAACAGCTTCAGATAATTGGTAGTGAAAGCAGGTTTTGTTTGTAGCATTTTGTCATAATAAATTCCAGGATCAATCAATCAATCAATGATTTATTACGGTCTATGACCAGCACATAGAATGGGGCACAGATGCCCAAGGAAGGGGAATCACAGTTCCCAAGTAGGTCAAATATAAAAGCAGATTAAAAACATGTTATAAAAAGAAAACAGATTGAAAAAACAAGTTAAATTACAGTTTAAAGAGCAGGTATGTGTCTAAAGGAGGGGGGGTGATGTCACAATCGCCGACTTAGAACTGCCCCTTTAACACACACACGGAGACGTAGCAAAGGCTAACTATGTTTATTGAATAAAAACAAATCCAAAAAAGCAATTCACTAGAAAGTTCATAGAATAAAGCAATCAGCACGAAGCTGCAGTTCAGTAAAGTAAGCAAAGTTCCAAAAGGTAGATTCAAAGGCAAACGTGGTAAAAAGCTTGGCAAGGCTCCCGGATACAATCCGGAACGTAGCAAGGAATCCGCACCAATGCGAATCGCATACAAGGCAAGGTCTTGGTCCAAGGCGAGCCAAACTAGGCTCCAGGATTCACTCCGCTTCAACGCCCTTCAGATCAGACGTGGCCGGAGAACTGACGATCAGTTCCCACGGGGCCGTTCTTAATCCCTCGGCCTGGAACCCCAACGATCTAGGGCCCGGCGTCTCCAGTCTCTACTTTCCGAACGGCGACGGTCTAGGGACAGATGCCAGCTCCTCCTGCCCTCCTCTATGTCCCTGCGCCTGTTATGAGAACGGCCCCGCTCTTGCAGTCCAGAATCGCTATCTTCCTGAGAAGCAGCCTCTCCCGGAGTTTCCCAGCCGCTAGCCTCCATCTGTTGCCCGGCCAGCTCTTGGGAACCTCGACCGTTTGGGAATTCATAACTATCTCCACTATCTGCTTCGCTGCCTCCCATCTCCACCTGGTCTGCTCCTTCCCCGGGAGAATGCTCCCACTCGAGATCCCAGGCTAAACTCTCTACAGGTGAACTGGGCAAAGGTACGGCTGACCAATCTTGCTCTGGGCCTTCCAACTCATCCTCCGAGTCCCTTCCAGCCTGTGCGGGTCCCAATGCCAATGGGACCCCCGGCGCATCGCCCCCCCCCCCCAGTGGCACGAACGGACCCATGGGTGCTACAGGTGAGAAGGGAACATTTACAGCATTTCAGTTATAACAAATTACTCTAGCTGTATTCCAGACAGGAAATTGCCTTGTGGGGTCAGTCACCAACTGTCTAATATTAATTGCTGCTGCACAGAAATTGGCAACACTGTGTGTTATCACAGAACAGGAGTCCAAAAGCAGCAGGAAGGTGTAGTATCTTTTGGTGTGCCCTGGGTGTTTTAAAAGCCACGGAGTGATAAATTTAGTTCTAATGTCTCTGTAGAATACACATTGGAGGAGCACATGCTCAGTTGTTACCTAGACTCACAAGAGCATCGTCTCTCTTGAGCAGGGGTCTTCCAGTACCTCCCCTCCAGTCCTGCCGATGGAAGGGCATGACATCTTGCCAGAGTGTCAACTCTTCGATGTTTAGGCACCTCCAGGCTTGCTAAGTAAGCCATGGAAGCGATGGTGTATCCATTATCTTCATCAATGTTGAAGGTTGGAGAGCAGGCTAAATCTGATTGCCGCACTATATCCAGGATCCGTTGTCTAATGAGATCCTTAGCTTGGTCCCAACCCATACTTAGCAGTTGTCCTTGAGAGAAGCCTAGAGTAGCAATTATTGTTGCCACTGCCTTATTCCATGTAGACTGAAATTCGTCTCTCAGAGTTAGTGGGGCAAGGCCACATGGTGAGAAAGACAGATAGTAATTGAGAGTGGCTGTCCAGACTCTCGTCTCTACTCTCATGAGGCCTGTCTCTAATCGCAAGGTGGCATTTGAGACACATCTGGGAACCTGCATCACCGATCTTAGGAATTTTGATTGTACCTGCTCCAGAGGGGTGTAGTTTGAAAGGGGGCTGAGTTGGGTTCCATACAACATTTGTGCTATTGGTTTTGCCTCAAAGAGCTTAAGTGCTGCTGGTAGGTAGTGGCCTCCTCCCATTTTGAGAAACTTTAGGATAGCATATGCGCTATTTTGCGCTGTCTCTGCTACATAATCAGCATGTACTTCCTTGCTTCCAGTGCAGTGGTAAAATACTCCCAGGTATTTAAAACTTGAGACCTATTCAATATTGTGTCCATCTAGTCTCCAGGTGGGGTACTTGAGTCATTTTGTGAACATCATAATTTTGATTTTTTGAAAATTAAAATGAAGCTGTTCTGCATTGCAATATTTTGTTAGGGCTCTCAAGGCTCTGTTCAGACCTACTTGAGTTCTGGATAGTAGCACTGCATCGTCAGTATAGAGCAGGGTGGATAGGTATCTTCCTGCCAGTTTTGGAGGGTGGAAGTCCAAGTTATAGAGGTGCTCCACCATGGAGTTAATATAGAAGTTGAATAATAGTGGAGCCAAAGGGCATCCCTGCTTGATGCCTTTCTCCGTTTCAATGGCCCTAGTGAGATGGCCTTGGGGGGCACATCTTATTTTCAGTGTGGTCCCTTCATGTAGGGCTTGAAATAAATGCAGATGTCATCTTATCCATTGAAATGAACTCAAGTTTTCCCCACAGTTTGATACAGGAGATAGAGCCAAAAGCTGCTCTGAAGTCTATGAATGCAGCATAGAGGTAAGATGTTCTATGGGAGGTATATTTTTCTATAAGATGTTGTAAAACTATGCACTGGTCAATGGTGGACCACCCTTCTTTGAAGCTGGCTTGTTCCTCCGCAAGTATGTTTTCTTGCTCCATCCAGTCCAGTAATTTCCAGTACAGATGCCTTGTCTATAATTTGCTGATGGTATTAAAGAGGCGAATGGGTCTGTAGTTTGTCGGATCGTTCTGCCTCCCTTTTCTTTTATATATGGGTACAATAATTGCCAACCCCCAGTCCTTTGGTATTTGGCCATACTTGACAATACAGGTGAATAGAGATGCTAGGATAGGGGACCAGAAGTCCAAATTATTCTTAACGACCTCGGGTGGGATCGCATCATCTCCTGGTGCCTTTCCCAGTTTTAGTTGAGCTACTAGTCTCTCTATTTCTGTGGTTGTCACAGGTGGCCAGATGAGGAGGTTTTCCATTGATGTATTTGGACCATCATTTCTTCCCACATTGTCCGGGTAGGTGTCTTTTTATAGCTCTTGAAAATATACTTCCCAACTTGCCGGTGAGATTTGGGAGTCAATTGCACTTCTTCCCAGCTTCGTATGCTACATGTAATGCACCAGAAGGTGATTGCATAAACTCTAGGACAGGGGTGGGCAATTACCGGCCCTCCAGGTGTTTTGGACTTCAACTCCCAGAAATCCTAACAGCTGGTAAATTGGCTAGGATTTCTGGGAGTTGAGGTCCAAAACACCTGGAGGGCCGGTAATTGCCCACCCCTGCTCTAGGATGTAATACGAACCTCCTCCTTTTCTACTATGAATTATAGCATTATATTATTTGGTGTATGAAAGGTGGTCATAAAATTGTCTCATATGTAATGGTTAGGAAGAATTCTTAAACAAATTCTTATCCTATTTTTTGTTGTTGTTTTTTTAAAAAAAAACTAGATGAGCAAAGACCACTTAAAAGCAAAGGCCACTTCCACATAAGTCTAAAATGTGAGTAAAGCCAGCATTTTAAATGCTGATTTCACTCGCTGTCGAGGCCGGATGGCAGTCCCTAACCCCGCCTTTTTGGCTAGATAGTGATTAGATTACCCACTCCTGCCAATTTGTGATTGCCAGAGGTGGGCATGGGAATTCTCCCCTTCCCACTCCCTGCTTTCTCTTTAGCTTTTAAAAGAAATGAAACACCTCTGTAGAGCCAGGAAGCTTGACAACAAAACTAAAGGATCTTTGGAAAGAGGAGTCAGAGTGCAACCCCCCCAGCGCTTTAGTTTCATTTTCCATCTCCAGGAAAGTAAGCCAAGCCTCATGGCTCCTACAGATAGTAAATTGGGGGGGGGCAGGGAGGTGAGGCTGGTATTGACATCCCTCTTCTTCAGACTACCTGATACTGAGCCTAGGGAGGAAGGATGATTGTGGGAACTGCCTGCTTGTATCCCAAATGGAGATCTCAGGAGAGAATTCTCATTGTCTCCAAGTCCATGCCTGCAGAAGTCTAGATTTTTCAATACATTCTGGACATTTGCGGGTATCTTTTAAATCTGGAATAAACCAGAATAATCAGGTTTATTCCAAGTTGAAATAGATTTGATATCTCAAAAACAGCTACATTTTTCTTATGATCACAAATTGCATTGTTTTACCATTTACTTAGAAGGAATTTCACTCCAATACACAGCTTTGCAGTTAGTAGACAGGCATCTTAGTTTCATAGCCAATCTACCGTCTGTGCAGGATATAATGGAGAGCAAAGTTGCTCAGGATTGACTCAGGTAATCTGGATTATCCGCCTTGATATTCTGGATTATACGGCAGTGTCAAAGGGCCCTAATTATGGGAAAGGGGACTTGGAAAATCACCAGTTCCACAGTACAGGAGATTTCCCCCAAACCCTTTCCTATTTCTCCAGCAGGCTTTTAAAATATAAACCAAGCTCTGCATCACCCATATTAGTGATTCCTAAAAGCATTGATAGCCTTTGGCTAAAATCTGCCTGGTGCAGCTTTACTAATAGATTCCTGAGAGAGTTTTACATCCTTAAAAGACTGATGCTACAAATCCAGTCATTAATATTGCATATTGTGAACTGGGGGACCATTCCCACAAATAGCTGGTTATCACCAACCATGCCAAAAAAGTCCTGCTATCAACTCAATAGCACCTATTGAGACAGATAAACTGAAAACCAAATCTCCTTGGCACATGCTTATAACTCTATGAGTCAAGGGGTCACATTGGCATGCTTTAGTTATAGGAAAAATAATCTTAAAGTGTATACAACCCTATTGAGGAGGTGAAATTAGTTAATACATTCATGGAAAGGGATAGCTATATACTGAGTAACACTACAGGTAACTAGAGAAAAACCTGGAATATTTTAAAAACAGATGAAAAAGTGGAACAACAGAGGATTAATTAAGATTGTAAACACCAATCTGTGTATCCAGTTTAAATTTTATATAAAGAATGAATGGAACATAACATTTTAAAAATGCATTCCAAATCTATCTTTCATTTATCGACCCATTTATTAAAAAATGTTATGTGTAAAATAAAAAAATAGAAAATATTCCTGATTGAAGTGACAAACCTATCTTTGCACTCAAATTTAGGACTAATTGTATTTTTGTAGCTATGTCTATACAGTCTTTCCTTCAATTAGCTTTCCTTCAAGTAGCAACCTTGTGAGTTGCCCTGGGAGTGATTGTTCCCCACTCACTCAAGGAGCTTTATGGTTGAATAGGAACTAAAATCTGAATCTCCAAAATGTTAATCTAGCACTACAGGATCCTAACTCTGATACTAAACTGACAACAAATGTCATGTTTAGACTGTAAAGTAATAGTGTTGCTCTCTTTAAAAGTAACCATGCTTAACTGTGTTTGTGGGTTTGATGAGGGACAGCAACATTTTGACTATGTATATTACTCATGCATATAGTGTCTGACATTTGTAATTCATTGAAATGTCAAATGAAAGACAACTTAAGTGACTTGTAGGCAGTATAGAATGACAATGACAATTTTTGCCTAACCAAAGAATACAGAATTATAGATTTTTACTAGGACGGCATAATAAATATTCATTCTTCTGCATATACCCCAAATTGTTCTTAAAAAGCAATAGGTATGGTAATAGTAGTGTATCAGACCCAGCTAAAGCTTCATGCAGATAGATAGATAGATAGATAGTAGGCATGGTTTAGAACCCAAAAATAGGAAATCTAAAATCTAATGGGGGGGGGGGGGATTTTTTTATTAGTAATAGAAAGACTTACAAAAAAATTTCCAAAAATTTCTAAAATGTAACGTGATTACTAACGAAATTCGTTAGTAGTTCGTATGCCAGCGCATGCGCATTCCAGATGGTTTTGGCCTACAACTCCCAGAAATCCTAACAGCTGGTAAAGTGGCTGGGATTTCTGGGAGTTGTAGGCCAAAACTTGAATAAATCACACTGAATTCTAGATGGGACTCTCCAAATAGGAAGGAGGGAGGGAAGGGAGGGAAGGAGGGGGTATTCTATTCTTGGAAGCAGCAAAAAAGGAGGAGGAGCCCCCCCCGCTCCTCGCTGCCTCTCTCTCACCCCGATCCTGAGGGAGCGAGGGCCCAAGTTTGCCCAGGCTGAGAGGAAAAGGAAGAGGCCTGAGGCTGTGAGGAATGGTGGGAGTTGAAGTCCAAAACACCTGGAGGGCTGAAGTTGGCCCCTCATGAAGCCTCTTCAAGGCTTTAGATCCTGGCAGGCAGAAGGGGCAGGGAGGTCCACTCCTCCTGCCCTGCCAGGATCTAAAGCGCATCAAGGCTTGGCACGCTTTAGATCCTGTGAGAAACCAACCTAATGTATAATAGAATGAATGCTAACTTATAGAGTAAGTGCCTAAATATTATAAGTAATCCAACTGGTCATATACCTACATTCCATGCACATGCAATAATACAGCAGTAATAACAATGGGTATAAGAAGAGGTAAAATTCAAACCGAAGTATTCTGACTGGTCCCTCCTCAAGCGGTGCAAACGGGCTCTTCTCTATGAGCCCGGGATTCTGCAGCAAATCCCCCCCCCCCTAAGAATATGTATGTGCACCCAGGCAGCAAACGCTGTGCCCGGGCTTTTGGCTTTTCCTGGGAGAGGCTGCCTCCCGGGCTCCCTTTGCAGTTTGCACCGCTTGAGGAGGGACCACAGTCAGAATACTTCGGTTTGAATTTTACCTCTTCTTATACCCATTGTTATTACTGCTGTATTATTGCATGTGCATGGAATGTAGGTATACTACCCCAATACTCTTTGATGCTTTAGATCCTGTCAGGCAGGAGGGGCACGGAAGCCTGGAAAAATGTAAACAGAGAGGTTTGCTCAGAAGTAAAACCACAAAGGAGGGCACTTCATCCAAAGTGCCCTCCTTTCTGGATTTACTCATGAGTAAACCTCTCTGTTTACTTCCTTTGCAGATTTACTTCTGAGTAAACCTTTCTGTTTACATTTTTCCAGGCTTCCAGCCGAAAGGAGCGAGTTTAGGGCTTGCCTTGCCATAATACTTATTGGCAAGGGAGGCGGGAGGGTGGTGAGGGAGAAGGAGGGTGCCCCCCCCCTTACGACCTAATAACGATATTTAAGAAAATCCTGGCCCCTATAAAGTTCTATAAAGAAAGTCCACTTCCTGGTTGGTGTTCCAGATGCGGAAATACTCAAAAGTAGCATTTCTTACGAATTTCTTCCAAATCATTTAATTTTCATAACTTTTTTCTCATGCCTAATAGATAGATAGATAGATAGATAGATAGATAAACACTATGTAACATGATTATTGTCCCTGGGTTATAAATGTCATTTCATAATTGGTTCTATTATAAAAACGTGGAAAAGGCTTATTATACTGCAAAAACTATGTTTTGTGGGACATCCTGCAGCACATTTTGCTATAGTTTTTCAATCACAATCTGATAGAGTCTTGACCAATTCAACATAGTTTATGGCAGCCAGAAAAACGAAGTTTCTGGAGTAGGACAACTATATTCAAAGTAAGTACTGCACAATTAAACTGGATTAACATAGAGGGAGAGGGCCTTCTCGGTGGTGGCTCCCCGTCTGTGGAATGCGCTCCCTAGCGACATACAATCAATTCCATCCCTCCTGACATTTAGGAAAAAAGTGAAAGCCTGGATGTGGGACCAGGCGTTCGCATAGTAGCAGAGGACAGCACGTTAGTAGTTTTAATGGAAAGTTGGTGAATAGGGCTCAATGCTTTTATGGACGGAACACAGTTTTTAACATAGGTGAATGCATAGGATGTGTGAATGTAATTGTATTTTAATGTATTTTAGTGTCGAATGCTGGAGGGTTTTATATTGTGTTTTATACTGCGATTGGGATGTATGCATCAAATTATGCCTTTTGGAAGCCGCTCTGAGTCCCCCCCTCGGGGGGTTGAGAAGAGCGGGGTAAAATGCCATAAATAAATAAATAAATAATAATAAATATCAGAAAAATGTAAGCAATTCTAGAAAAAAACCTTTCACTGAAAAGAGTGGAGCAAATCTAAAAAGTGGTGAAATGGATGGCTTAGAATAAGTTTAAATTGATTTGGTGTAATTGTTTTAAATCCCATTCACAAATGTTTTTAATTTGATCTTCAGAGTTTACAACCAACCTTGCAGTACAAAAGCTACTAACAAAATTCATTGAGTGACCTTTTCCTGTATGTGGTAATATGAAATGCTTCAGACTTAATTGCTGAACACATCTGGTTAAATTGACTCTGATTTATGACCAGGTCTCAGAGAAAAAAAATAATGTATGCGTGCTTATTCCAATGGAAGTGACCTATCAGCAATCATCATAGGTTAGCAGCCTAGACATAATTTAAACCTTTCAGACTCAGAGACATCTGGATAACCCAAGCGTAGGTTAACCAGGTCTGACTGTATTTTAAATTTTTATGTGGTTAAAATAGCAACAGAGAATTGCATAATCATTTCTCTTCCCTTTCTTGTGTAGTAAGTATGATTTATACTGTGAGAAAACAGGTCTTAATTTGATTATTGTAAATAATGCAGTTTGTTGGTTTAGTGGAAGTGGAGAGAGGTGTCTATTTAAACATTTAGCTAAATTAATATCTATTTTATTTCTGGATAACTAAAACTCTACAAATGTTCTCAATGTTTTAATCATAACTTCCTCATTGTAACTGCGTATATGTGAGTGCTCCTTTTGAAAGAATCACAGCATATCAGAAATTTACACTTCATTATTTGGTATATAATTAAAGATCTAATAACACCAATAATTGGTATTATTGATGTAGTGAGCTAAGCAATTGACACAAGATGTGATGTTTAAAACAAATTCATTTTGACCACACAAATAAACTAGGAAGATGGCTTTCCAATAAATTAAAAACAGAAAAAGATAATTACAGTGATTGAAGATAATGGTCAGGAAATTATGGGAAACACAAATATATAAAAGGCTTTTGTCCATCAAGATGAAGCATACAATGATCTTAAAAAGTTTAATTTAACTACCTTTACAAAATAAGATCAAAATGTGTCCAATAACTACAAACAAAATGATGGTGGCTATTAATTTTTTAAAACCCCCAGGCCCAGACAGATTTATTTCAATCTTTTGCAAAAAAAAATTAAAATTAAAATGAAGGTGTTTTAATTCTTCAATTACTCAGATTAATGAATGAGGCTTTACAGAATGGATTGTTTTTTTATTCATGGTGAAAAGCTAATGTTATGTTATTCCCAAAGGAAGAACAAGACATAAAAAAAATAAAAACTATAGACCCATCTCTTGGTTAAATATGGATTACAAATTCTTTGCTACCATATTTACCAACAGAATAAAAAATAAACATGGAACAGGCAGGTTTCCTGCCCAATAGACAACCTAAGAACACACGAGAACAATAATTAAGTTAATTGAATTTCTACAATGTAATAGAGACAAACAGACATCCTTTATATTCTTGGATGTGGGAAAAGCCTTTGATGCCATCCATTGGAAATTCATAGAGGAAACCTTTAAAAATGATGAATTGTGGGGACAAATTTCTCAACAGAGTAAAGAATATATACTCCAATCAAAGGGCAACAGTACAAATTAACAGGGGACACTCTGAGTATTTTTCAGTTCAGGAGGGAGCTCAGTAAGGATGTCTGCTTGCTCCCCTGCTATTTATCTTAGCAATAGAAATTTTGGCCAGCATAATCTGAGATTCTGAAGAAATCCCAGGTATTGTTAAACAAGAAATATTTAAATCAGACTTTTTGCAGATGATGTGGTCCTAATGACAGAAAAACCTCTCAAACTTGTAGCTAAAAAATTAAAAATCATTAAAATATATTGCCCTCACCATAAGTAAAATGAAAACCAGAATTTTGATAAAACACAATGTTAGAAGATCAAACCGAAATCAAGGAATTGACAAATATAAATTGTGTAAAGAAAGTAAATTATTTAGGGATACAAAAAACAATGGACAACCATGATCTGGTGAGAAATAATTATGAGACAATTTGGATCATTATAAGGTCTTATGTGACCAGGTGATCAAAACAAGAACTATCACTAATGTAGCATAAATAAAACTGAATGTCCTCCCCAAAATTATATATATTTATTTCAAAATATACCAATATTACTAAAAGCCAACTACATTAAAAATTGGAACAAGGACATCTTAAAGTTTATCTGGAATTGTGAAAAACATGATTAAAATTAAAATATCTACAGGATGCAAATGAGAGAGCGGGATTGGCACTCCCAAATATGAACCTATATAACGAAACAGATGCACTATCTTGGATTAAAGAGTTGTTCACCTTAGAAAACAAACAAACAAAAAATCCTAATGTTGGAAGGATATGACCTGAATTTTGGGTGGCATGGTTATTTAGTATACAGGGAAAAGGGCGCTATTTTTAAAAAAACGTATCATAAGAAATATATTTCAAAAAATCCCAAACTGGACATCACCATAGGAAGCATTTGTTGAACGAATGAGCTTACAAAGAAAAGACCCTCCCCATAAAAGAATTGTAGTACAGTCTACCCACAGCAGAAGCAGCCAGAAAGTGACCAAAAACTCACAAAACAGCCTTTTACTTCCTCTGGAGTCTTTTTCTTGTAACAAAAATAACACTATTGCAGTATTTACAAAACACGGTTTCTTCTAACACAAATAAATTTCATCAAACTTAACTAGGCATAAATGCAACGCCTAATTAATTCAAGCCTTCATCTTCTTTCTTCTTTCTTCTTTCTTCGTTCATTGATGATTCCAACTATAAACAATCCACACTTCACCAGCTTACACTGACCACAGCAACTCCTTCATTCTTTGCTCTTGGCTCTCAGTTTCTCTTTTCACATGCAGGGCTTCTCTCACACACAGGCCTCAGTTTCACCCAGGGTAAATCCAGAGATCCCTTTAAAAGTAGGAATGCCTGCATTTTCAATATTATTTATTAACTTCATTTATACCCCGCCACCATCTCCCCAAGGGGACTCGGGGTGGCTTACATGAAGCCAAGCCCAATAACACATAAGAACAAAACAACAGCAATTATAAAATAATACAATCAATAAAACTCAACATAAGCAGTAATAGTTTAAAACCATTTCAGGTGGGCCAAATATGAATATTATTTTTTAAAATAAATAAACACTGGAAGCAGACATATAGATTGTATATAACAGGAAGGTTCATGGACAATGTGGGCAGACACCCAACAGGGAATTAAAGTGCTTCTGAGGACATTTGCAGAGCTTGAACACAGCAGAGCGTTAATTACTTTATTCAGGGAAGGCACTTTGGAACAGCCACATCTTCAGGCTCCTCCTAAAAACTGCCAAAGTGGGGGCTTGTCTAATCTCCTTGGGGAGCGTGTTCGGGGGGGGGCACTACAGAAAAGGCCCTCTCCCTCGGCCCCACCAAAAGCACCTGTGAAGGTGGTGGGAGTGAGAGTAGGGTCTCTCCAGATGAACGAAGAGATCGCCTGGGTTCGTAAACAGAAATGCGGTCACGTAGGTAGGTGGGTCCCAATCCATTCAGGGCTTTGTAGGTAAGAACCTGCACCTTGAATTGAGACCGGAAGATAAATGGCAGCTAATGGAGCTCCTTAAACATGGGGATGGACAGCTCCCTGTAACTCGCTCCAGTTAGCAATCTGGCTGCCATCCGTTGGACCAGTTGAAACTTCCGGGCCATCTTCAAGGGCAGCCCCATGTAGAATGCATCCAATCTGGAGGTGACTAAGGCGTGAACCACAGTGGCCAGATCCGACTTCATGAGGTACAGTCGCAACTGGCGCACGAGTTTTAATTGAGCAAAGGCCCTCCCAGCCACCGCCGAAACCTGAGCTTCAAACATTAGCGATGAGTCTAGGAGGACACCCAAGCTGTGAACCTGTGACTTCAGTGGGAGTGCAACCCCATCCAGCACAGGTTGCCACCCAATACCCCAATCTGGCTTACGATCAACCAGAAGGACCTCTGTCTTGTCAGAATTGATCTTCAGCTTATTCATCCTCATCTAGACAGTCACAGCAGCCAGGCACTCGTCCAGCACCTGAGGGGCTTCTTTGGAATTAGGTGGAAAGGAGTAGTAGAGTTGGGTGTCATCTGCATAGAGATGCTCCATGAAATTATGAATGATTTTGGTGCAAAGCAGGAGAATCCTGCTTTGCACCAAGATACTTTGTTAGTGGGTTTATTCCACACCTTCTTGGAAAGTGTGAGTCAAACCCAGTATGGCCATGGTCTGGATTGCCCTCTCAGAAGTCCTGGACTTTTGAAGGGGCATTCCAGACAAGTTTCGTGCTTTTCTGGGTTAAATTAGCCCTGAAAACAATGAGGGCACCAACCCCCTACAGAAATTCTTCCAAAACCCCTTTAAAAAGAAAATAACTTATGGTGCTGACATTTCCTTACTGCCGGTCCTCTCCTGGAACTTAGGAATGATGTGCCAGGAGAAGAGGAGAGGAGAAAAATCACTCCTGCCCCCCTTCTCTATCCTGGCTCTGACACATAAAAATAACTTGCTGAAAACAGGCAATAATAAGAAACTATTAAAATCCCCGAGAGAACGCCAAAGCAATGGGCACTCAATCTTCTGGTTCCAATATTTTTTAATTAATCAAAGATGCCAAAAAGTGGGTATTCGAGAAGCAAATATAGAATTAGATCTACAACAGCATAGAAAAGTCAAACTGATTCTCAGAATCTACAAAGTATTACTTTAAAAACCAGATAGAGGAAGATCAAGCAAAGACCACATGATTAAACGGGCACAAAACATTGGACATAATATTGAAATAAGTACATGGCAATACATGGGGGGAAATGGGATAAAATTCACCCACAACTATGGCCTCCATGAGAATTTTATAAGATAATGTATTGTTAGTATATGATGCCAGAACGACATTGCTAAAATCCAACCTAAGAGAAATAATATTTATTCGAAATGTAATACAGTGATCGGCTGCTTTTACCATATGTGGTGGCTATGCCCACAAACTTAAAAGTGTTGGAGAAAATACTCAAATTAATGGAAAATATGTTAAACATCAATATTATTTTAGAGGCTGAAACCTTTCTATTAGGTCTCATTCATAAACAAATGTCAAAAAATTAGAGGATTTTTCAATACATTGTATTAGCAGCCAGGATATTATTTGCAAAATATTTGGAGACAACAGACAAAATGGACATGCTATCCAGATGGCTACAGAATTAGGATGCAAACCGTTAACTGTCTACTTGGAAATCCAAATATAACAATGACTGGCTTCTCAAATAGAATTAAGTACATTGAACTGGCAAATGATTCAAGCTGCACAACAATTGATGGAAATAATGTTCCAATATTATTGAGAACACAAAGTGGAGTTGCCTCTACACACAAACATGGGATACCTAAATTCCATTTCTAATTTTTGTAATAGAACAATATACTGAAAATAAGTGAAAATGATATTAAATAATGTGTTTGTTTATTTATTTAAAACATTTATACCTCATCCTTAGAACAGCTTCCAAACAGGCAACAATTTGATGTGATTCATAATATAAAACATATAAATACATCCACAAAATTAAATTAATTCTAAATATGCATTAAGAACCCACTCACCAGATTAAAATCACCAGAAGAAACCATGTTCCCGCTCGTCCTCTAGTAGCATTTTGAAAAAGACAAATAATCTGAAATCCACTAATTTTAAAGTAATGATGGTAAATGGTAAAGTTTTGCATATAATTAAATTATATTTTGCAGCTTTTGGAACACACTAATTGTGTGTGTGTGTGTGTGTGTGTGTGTGTTATACTGGAAAAAATAGAAACTATATACCAATTCTGTAAATATGGGGACATATAGTATAGTAGAACATGTCTAAAGGGCACTGGGATTTTGTCCCTAGGGTTAACTAGTATGACAGCAAAAGAAGAAATGTGAGAAATTCTCAAGCAGGTTTATTTTCAGCCTCAGTCTCAGATTTGTTCTTCGCATACCAATGTAACATTAAGTCTTCAGCAACTATTTTTCTGCCATCTAAAAGCTGCTTAATTTTAGCCATGGTACTAGCCAGCCCAGCCCATGAGTATAGCTGTCTTGTTCATAGCATGTTACTCCCAGTAATAGATGGAATTTGACAGGTTTGTACAAAAAACATCAACGAAACTGATGTTTAACAACCTGGTGTACTCTCACTGTGTTACTGGGAACAACTCACAAAGAAACATGTTGAAGAAAAATAATTTAAAAAGTTCTCTTTTTTTTTCCCCACCACCCTTGGAGTATGACTTTTCTCATCTCATAATGCTTAGCCAAATTCCAAATTGAGTAAAAGATCCCAGTGAGTTTATCTGATGCAAATTTCTGTCCTAAATTTCACAACTTGAGGATCTCAACAGTCACATCCCAGGTTGGCCTTTCATCCAAATCAGAATCATATGCAGACCTCCTTTGCTTTGGCAATATGCCTGCATTGTGTGCCTTGAGCCGATCCTTTGAAACCAAGTTCTCTGCTGTAATCATCAATACTGCACCCTGGAATAAGTTTTTCCTGCATAGCAGAAGGTGGACTGAATGGCCTTCATGAGTCCATGATTCTAGTCTTCCATGGGTTGATCGCTGAGTTTGATCCCTGAATTAATTTACCTTCATTTGAGTAAAAATATTTCTCAGTGATGTGGTGCATACCATATTTTTGAACATTAAGGCTGTAGATTAAAAAATGATCATTTTGACAGGTACACTATGCTTTTTATTTGTTTGAAAATTATTTTAAATGTGTTATACGAACAAAACCTGCCATTAGCATTCTCCTTGTCACACACCAAGGCTGTGATGAGCACCTTTGAACCCACAAACACACCAATGTTCTTTACTAAGCAAGCAGTTTATTGAGGAGTAATATAGCAAATGCTAAAAAGGTAAAAAGTAAAAAGTAATAAAAAGGCATATAAAAGAATGTTCAAAAAGCAATCGATAAGCACAGTAGACTTAACCAGCAAAGATCACATCAGGAAAACAGTATTAGTTCCAAAGTTCTTAAATCCAAAAAGTGGTAGACTAGTGGTAGAATAAAGTCCCTTGAAGAGCCTGGAGCAAACTTCAGCAAGACCAAATACAGCAGCTTGAAATTATGATACAACACTCATGAAAACCTCAGCATGAACATGAATCTTGAGCTAGATATTACATGAGTTTCAGTATGAAACAAGGCATGAAGCATGCATGGAAGCTGAACGTTGGACTCACTGAAGGGCATGAATGCAGAGGCCCTGTATTTATTCAGAAAGCCATGGCAAAAGCATTCCGATTCCCTTGGGAAACCTCTTTCGAACTCTTTCTTTCTCTTAACCTTGCTGAATGCCTCCTCCCTAAGGCCAGGTGGTGATCATGATAAATTTGCCCTTTGCGATCAAAGATTGCCTCCTCTGGTTTGCTCATTAGCACATTCCTTTCGCTCTCATTATCTAACCTTGACTCTTTGGCCTCAAGACATCTTTGCCTTGGGAAACAGCAATCCTATAATCCATTTCACTCTGGCTAACTTCATTTTCTAAGCCATCATCTGTATTCACAAACCCATGAGAATCCACAGAAACCTGATCATTAAAGTCAAACATGAGAACCTCTGAAAGGTCCTGATCATGAACATTCTCCTGTGGCACACAGACAATCACAGGCTGAACCCCTACACTCCTCTATATTTATCCACTATCAGTAGTTAATGAAAGTAGTTCAAATATGATTTCTACCATCTGAATTGCAAGCTCAGATCAATGTATCTTGCTGCTTGATGGAAATGATAAAGTGATGTTATCCTCCATTTTGTATACAAGATCCAACTTTGATTAACTGTTGGATTTTACATCAACAATAAGATGAGTGTCACTTTCCACTGAGCCCAACTTATCTTGAGTTACTGGCTGAGACAGCTCCATCCCTGTCCTTTATGACAGGTCCACCCTTGCCATGGGTCACATTGTCCCTTCTCCAAGGGACCATTCTTTCCTTCCCAACAAAATTATGATTACTTAGCTGGGATGTCAAATATTTGAAGTGGAAATACTGCTGTAGGCTCTTGTTTAATATAAAGGAAATGTCTTTTGTTTAAATTAGGTTAATTATATTAAAATGAGATGGACAATCAGATCTTTGTTCCAGTACCTGAGGGTGAGTTAAGATATGTTCCTATCTGACAATGTCAAATGTAACTGCAAGAAGCTTGCTGAACATGTATTCAATTCAGGCACCAATGAATTAACTGGAGAATCTAGACTCCTTCTCCTGGACTAGGAGAAATTCTACTTTGTGTTAGGAGACTGGTCAAGAAACAAGAAACTGACAAAGAATATATATATGGAGCCTCCAGTGGTGCAGTGGGTTAGACCGCTGAGCTGCTGAGCTTACTGATTAAAAGTTCACCTGTTCGAATCCAGGGAGTGGGGTGAACTGGTGTTTGCTCCAGCTTCTGCCAAACTAGCAGTTCAAAAATGCAAATTTGAGTAGATCAATAGGTATTGTTCTGGTGGCAACGTAACAGTGCTCCATGCAGTCTTGCCAGCCACATGACCTTGGAGGTGTCTATGGATAACACTGGCTCTTTGGCTTAGAAATTGAGATGAGCGCTAACCCCCAAAGTCAAACAAGAGTGGAATTAATGTCAGGGGAAAACCTTTACCTACACACACACAGAACTGACGATGCGATGCAAAATGATTTTAACGATAAGATGCTGAGAGTTGTATTTTTTTGTTTTAATTGCTAATTTACTGTTTTTATCTGGTTATTGCATAATTGTTTTAATTGTATTGTGTATAGTGGGCATTGGCTGCCATGTGTAAACCATCTTGAGTCACCTTCGGGCTGAGAGGGGCAGTATAGAAATATAGTAAATAAATAAATGATTACTAGTATCTATGGCAGTGTTTCTCAATCTTCCCAATGCCGCGACCCCTTAATACAGTTCCTCATGTTGTGGTGACCCCCAACCATAAAATTATTTTCATTGCTACTTCATAACTGTAATTTTGCTACTGTTATGAATCATGTAAAATATCGGATGTATTTTCATTCACCGGACCACATTTGGCACAAATACCTGATACACCCAAGTATGAATACTGGTGGAATTGAGGGGGGGGGGTGATTTTGTCATTTGGGAGGTGTAGTTGCTGGGATGTATAGTTCACCTACAATCAAAGAGCATTCTGAACTCCACCAACGATGGAGTTGAACCAAACTTGGCACACAGAACTCCCAACAGAAAATACTGGAAGGGTTTGGTGGACATTGACCTTGAGTTTGGGAGTTGCAGTTCACCTACATCCAGAGAGCACTGTGGACTCAAACAATGGTAGATCTGGATCAAACTTGGCACAAATACTCAATATATCCAAACACTGGTGGAGTTTGGGGAATATAGATCTTGATACTTGGGAATTGTAGTTGCTGGGATTTATAGTTCACTTGCAATCAAAGAGCATTCTGAACTCCACCAACGATGGAGTTGAACCAAACTTGGCACACAGAACTCCCCATGACCAACAGAAAATACTGGAAGGGTTTGGTGGGCATTGACCTTGACTTTTGGAGTTGTAGTTCACCTACATCCAGAGAGCATTGTGGACTCAAACAATGGTGGATCTGGACCAAACTTGGCACGAATAGTCAAGATGCCCAAAAGCGAACACTGGTGGAGTTCGGGGAAAATATACCTTGACATTTGGGAATTGTACTTGCTGGGATTTATAGTTCACCTACAATCAAGGAGCATTCTGAACCCCACCAACGATAGAATTGGACCAAACTTCCCATACAGAACCCCCATGACCAATAGAAAATAATGTGTTTTCTGATGGTCTTTGGCGACCCCTCTGACACAACCTCACGACCCCCAAATGGGTCCCGACCCCCAGGTTGAGAAACACTGATCTATGGGAACCTGGGAGCCTTCCAGGTTCAGCAGCCCTAAAATCCATGTACATTTTGAGATTATGTAATATCATTAAGGCACATAAATCCAGACCTTTCTTTTACAGTATGCAAAGTGGCCCTTTTATTCTTTTAAAAAGAAAATATATATACAGGTTGGGTATCCTGAAATGCTTGGGTCGAAGAGTTTTGGTCCCAAGCAGTGCCCCCTGGATTTTGGAATATCTATGCTTGCACATATGTACATAGTGACATATCATGAAAATGGAGCCCAAGTCTAAACATAAATTAATTTATGCAAAATGTATATCTTATATGCAACCTATGAATGAGCAATGCTAATATAGCTATTCTGATTATTGAAGCAAATATAGAAAGCTTTATGGAATGAAAATAAAAAACAAATCATTCGGGGAGGGAGGAAGAACATGAACCACCACCACCACCCCCTCACCTTATGAAAATGTTAATTCATAAGTGAATAATCCTGGTGAAGTTGCACTACAAAAAGTTCAGTCATCAGAATCTTTCAAGGTGAAACTCATGACACGTTTTGCAGCAGGAAGGTGCAACCTAGGCTTTGATAATTGGATTAAAATTGTCTGCTGTTGCTAGAGGGGACTAAGGAATGCCAACCAGGCAAAAGCAAATTAGGAGAAAATAGAAAGAAGATTGTATAGCATCTTTCCTACCTGTGTTAGGAGCACAAGATCATGGGATCTTTTGACATTTTGTGTCATGGAAAGCAAAACTCCTAGGGGCAAGTTGTAATTATGTCAGGACTTGCAGGCCTAATCAATGAAAATTACAATCCTTCTGCTGAAGCCGAGGGCTGAAATAGTTTTATCATTATTTTTTTAAAAAATACTTGTTCTGATAGTATCCTAATATATAATACTGGTATTATATGCAATGCAGTGTTCCCAGTTGTGTTATTTTCTACCGCTTAATTGTAATTCTTTCTGCACTTTAAAACTGTTGCCAATTACCATTTGGTTAGCTGGTAAGAAGCATATTTAATTGTGAACTTTAAATTTTGCCAGACCAAAAATACTCACAAAAGCATATAAAGAAACCAAACCATAGCCTATCCAGTGGTTTCTGATAAGTTGGCTCTTCCTTGCCAAGTAAAATATACATTGCACAAATCAACAGATGCTTTGCATCCAGCTTTTATACAATCCTACCCAAGAATGAAGCAATATAATACAAATCTAGCAATAAACACTGCACTGTATTTAATAACCACCACTGTATTTTAAGGAAGTAACAGAGAATGTATTTGCTGCAGGGAAGAAAACTCAATCCTATTGATTTCAAAGTTGAGTTGAGTTGGTGTTTGGTTACTACTTGAATGGAAAACCCCCAGGATTTCTTTTGTGTCAAAAGCATTGCATACATAAGTATAAAACTGATAAAACTAGAGGGAACACAAGCAGTTAAATAATTTTGGACCAAAAACAGCTAATAGTGACCACCTTGTCTGTAGCTTTAAACAATTCTTCATCTATGCATGAGACAGGGCATTGTGAACAAGCATACTTATATTGAGTTGTTTGTTCTGCTCTACAGTCACACAAAGTGGAGCAGAACAACCCCAGGATAACCGAATAGTAGGCATGAGAAAAAAGTTATGAAAATTAAAAGAAATCGTAAGTGATTCGTATGTAATGGGACTTTGTAGTTTATACGCATCGCTGCCGCGATCCCGGAAGTAGACCTTCTTTTCACGACACTTTGCGGCGCCATTTTTGTATCTGGTACGTAAAGTGTCGTAAGGGCGTCGTATGGCTTCTTTGCCCTTAGTAA